>OZ038316.1:11248205-11305705 GCA_964035775.1 Osedax frankpressi
TCCCTCCTCCCTCCCTCCCTCCCTCCATCCCTCCCACCCTCCCTCCCTCCCTCTCCCTCCCTCCCTCCCTCACTCCTTCCCTCCCAAAGGTAAAACTGAGTGGTAGAAATGCACACCCTGATACAATTTGGGCCGGTGACGGAATGCTTGCCACCTGCACCGGTGAGAACGTTATCAGGTGCGTCTAAAGCCCTAGGGTCACTCAAGGTCAAGAGCACTTAACTAAGACGCTTGTCACTCAATCGTTATTAATTAATTGTAACGCTGTATTGGAATTCAAACAGAAACCTACCCCATAAAATCACATCCCTACTTCTCACCCTTCTCCACTACTTTAAGCTTCATCCTCGTACCCTCTCTAATTTCTCCCACCTCATATACTTCTTAATATTTAATCAAGCACCTCCGCCAGCTAACATCCCTTGCATCCATTTTGTTTATGACCCCATCAGCTAACATCCCCCTATATCCAAACCCTCTCCTAATTTGGTCGAGCCTCCATCAGAATGTGGGATCTCGATCGCGAGGAGAATTTTGTTTTGACACTGGAAGGTCAAAGTTCATTCACTCAGACAGAAAACATCACCTGCATATCATACTGCAAAGCTAAAGGTCAAAACTCCTTTACCACCACGCAGTTGACCTATAGGTCCATTAACCACTTGCGACTCTACTTTCTTATGTCGCTTTATTGGCTCCTCCCCCATGCTACCTTAGTCCGTTTCATATCATCGTTGGCTGTATTACGGTTCTTTCCTCCGCCCTCGTCTACTCTATGAATCGCTTCACCCATCAACTGTACATTGGTCTATTTCACAGGTTTACTAGCTGGAGGTACTGATAATGGAAAAGTGGCAATGTGGAAATACAGCGAAGGTGTTAGCGAGTCTAGAGTTTCTCTAGATACATTAGGTTATTAAACCCTATTTCACTAAACCCCATTTCATTAAACCCCATTTCATTAAACCCCATTTCATTAAACCCCATTTCACTAAACACCATTTCACTAAACACCATTTCACTAAACCCCATTTCACTAAACCCCATTTCATTAAACCCCATTTCATTAAACCCCATTTCATTAAACCCCATTTCACTAAACACCATTTCATTAAACCCCATTTCACTAAACCCCATTTCACTAAACCCCATAAAAATAAAATAATTAATTCATAATTATTAATGTCCTTATATTTCTATTATAAATTCAATACATTTAATTATAAAAACATATCATTTATAGTTTGTAATTTATTTGTATTGTTACATAACAGATGAGCCAGAACATCGGTGGACATTGCAGCCAGCCTGCAGTGTGCCTGGACCTGTCTCCGATATTTCTGTTAGTAGTTGTCGCAACTAAGGAATTAAAGGAATGCCGAAATTTTTATGTTAAAATATAGGAAATTTATTCCGATTCATTCTTAAATAAATAGAATCACTTTTTACAATATTGTTTCAGTTTTTGTCAAATAAATTGCAGATAAATTGCAGATAAATTGCATAAATTATTCATCAATTATTTCTTGAAAGAATCAAAATTTAATTCATGAAAAATTTCTGGTGACTAAATTTTTTTAATAATTTTGTGTTTTTATCTTTAATAAATAATTACTCAAAAATTTAAAAGCATTGATTATGTAATAAAAAGTTAATTAAATTTTGAAAATCAAACAGAATGTCGCTGTGATTTCTTTTATTGTTTATATTGAATTTTTAATTAATTGTTTATTTTATAATCTATATTATAAAAGCACAAAATGAAGATTAATATTTATTATATAAATATATTGTACATAAAAAGTTCATAAATCCATACTCTAGAATATTGGTGACATTAGTTTATTCACTAAAATGAGGTAATGACAAAATAAATTGACTTATTACATAATATTAAAAATTGCGGATCAATACCAAACCCAATATTAAATATCATAAATAACTTCATACACTATCCCCGTAAAACATCCACTCTAACCGATTAAAACCCATTACGCTCAGTGGGGCTCAGATTTCAATCTACTAGCGGTGAACACAGTAACTGATGTTTATATTCTTTGCGAGCAAATAATGAGCGCTCACTGCTCGGATCAGGTCATTATTGTTACGCAATACCTGCGCTTTGTTATGCAACACCAGAAGTGCAATATTCACATTTATATATATTATATAACTTTGGTCATTGCTTATATAATACAATGACCATTTATTATTTAATGTGAATTATTAACCCAATCTATAATAGCATCAATAATATTTTATTATTTATGACATTTCATCTAATTATCTATTGAATAACAATAGTTTATTAGATAAATTTATTATACAATAGGAAAGGTAATAAGCTGTATTTGGTAATAATAAAATCATAAGTAATAATGCCATCAATCATATCTGTAATTTAATTGTAATTATTAATTATTATTGGTGTATTTAATTTAGATTTAATACCTATTAGCGTATCTATGAATTGATTGCGTTTCTGAATTCATTGCTATGCAGACAGCTGTCATTCAAACGGCGCCCAGTGAGTTATCTGTTGATATCTTCAGCGCCAACATACACCACAAACTCAAGGCCGACATCAACATCAAGGGAGTCTACTGCACCAAGGTCAGCCCGTGTCCGCGGCCACGATGATGCAATACGATGAATGTTGCATAAGAGTTATGCGACCAGTTGATTTCACTAGGATTTCTCACCATACGTCGTATGTCATATGTCGTGTATGGTCGCGCCATGAACACATTTTCTTATGGACAGACCATAAGAAGTACCGTCAATAAAATGGAGAATGTAATTTACGATATCTATTACATAACCATACAGTTATGAAATTGCTGCCTTACAGTTACTGACTTGAAGTTACATGTTTATTATAACTCCGGATTGTTTTCTAAACAATTTCCCATTGAGGAAAGAAATTCAATTAATAGAAATTGTTCAGGAAATGGAGTGAATTATTGATACGATATCTAGCAACATTTACGAATGACAATGAAATGTCCTCCTTAACTTTATCTTGTCGTTCCTTTAGTTTATTCAGAAATAAGATCAATTCAACTGAAACTAAAACTTAATACTCAAGAATAGTCAGATATTATAAGTGATCATTATTAATAACCATTTGATTACAATAACAATAATAGAAAACTGATTTACATTCCTTTTCATAATCATCGCTATAATGGTTGATTGATTGGTGATTAATCAATTAGGTAAATAATTAATTTATTGATTAATTAAATGATTAATTGATTGTGAGATTAAAACAGGGACAATATATTTGAAGCCAGAAAGTAAATATTTTTGCAATAATAATAATGTTTATAATAATTCTTAAACTCGTATGTTTACTGGAAGTTCAGCAGGCGTGACGCAATATTGCATGACATCATCATCCGTGATATGATGTAATAGTGTAATATTCAATGCACCTAATAGCGTGTGACTCGCGTGATCTCAACACTAGCGATATGACGTAATGGTGTACCCATCTAATGATTTCACTATTATGCAATACAACGCTATTACGCAATAACGCATACCATCGGTGCAGACGCAATAGCACATTTCACAGTCACCACGACGTACTAGCTGGTACCGTTACAGGACTCCATTGCTATCTGGGACCACCGGAAGCTGGTGATCTATCAAATTCCCGCGGACAATGAAGTGATCAAGGTCGCCGGGGCTTTCGATTCCAACTCCAAGGTCGTTTGTGTTTACGAACAGAACTGCTACACCCTCGACTCAGCCAACGTACAAGTGCATACGCTTCAGGTAAGAGGCGTGACTTAGCGATATAGAGCGTTGCTTAGCGATATAGGGCGTGACTTAGCGATATAGGGCGTGACTTAGCGATATAGGGCGTTGCTTAGCGATATAGGGCGTGACTTAGCGATATAGGGCGTGACTTAGCGATATAGGGCGTTGCTTAGCGATATAGGGCGTGATTTAGCGATATAGGGCGTTGCTTAGCGATATAGGGCGTAACTTAGCGATATAGAGCGTTGCTTAGCGATATAGGGCATTGCTTAGCGATATAGGGCGTTGCTTAGCGATATAGGGCGTGATTTAGCGATATAGGGCGTTGCTTAGCGATATAGGGCGTGACTTAGAGATATAGGGCGTTGCTTAGCGATATAGGGCGTGATTTAGCGATATAGGGCGTTGCTTAGCGATATAGGGCGTGACTTAGAGATATAGGGCGTGACTTAGCGATATAGGGCGTGACTTAGCGATATAGGGCGTGACTTAGCGATATAGGGCGTGACTTAGCGATATAGGGCGTGACTTAGCAGCGTAGGGCGTGACTTAGCAGCGTAGGGCGTGACTTAGCAGCGTAGGGCGTGACTTAGCGATATAGGGCGTGACTTAGCAGCGTAGGGCGTGACTTAGCAGCGTAGGGCGTGACTTAGCAGCGTAGGGCGTGACTTAGCGATATAGGGCGTGACTTAGCAGCGTAGGGCGTGAATTAGCAGCGTAGGGCGTGACTTAGCGATATAGGGCGTGACTTAGCAGCGTAGGGTGTGACTTAGCAGCGTAGGGCGTGACTTAGCAGCGTAGGGCTTTGCTTAGCGATATAGGGCGTGACTTAGCGATAGGGGGCGTGACTTAGCAGCGTAGGGCGTGACTTAGGTTTAGGGTGCCTAGATTACTGGCAGAACTGCGATACCCTAGACTTGTTTACAGTAGAGTTTGGGAATATTTCTAATTGGTTGCCGCAATATCATCGGCCTCGTGATTTCTAATTCTTTCGCCTACCACCAGGGTACCGTAAAGCAACTGCTGCCATTCTCTGAGAATGAAGGTCAGCCACACCATCTGTCAATAAACAGACATCATCTAGTTGTTACTGGAGATGTCGGTGTCGTGAAATGCTATGACTTGTCAAGGAGGTTTACACTCACGCACACACACACACACGCACACACACGCACACACACGCACACACACACATACACACGCATACACACACATACGCATACACACACACACGCATACACACGCACACACGCACACATACACATGCACACACACGCATACACACACGCAAACACACATGCATAGACACACATACACACACGCATACACACACGCATACACACGCACACACACATACACAAGCACACACGCAAACACACACGCACACACACATGCATACACACGTACACACACACACGCATACACACACATACACACACACATACACACACATAAACACACACCTACTCACATACTCTCACATGCCTCAATATATACCTTCATACAATATTACAGACTTATATACTATAGATATAGTATATAGTGTACATCTAGTATATAGCTTATATAGTATATAGCTCTTATAAGCCCTCTTTCATAATTTTATTTACATTAATTTGCATCATATTTTCGAATAACAAATGCTTATAAATATATTTGTCATCATTCACGAGATAGAAAAACAATAGAATGTAATTATCTTAATATTGTACCATTAGAATATTTTAATGGAACATAAAATTAATTAATTATTTTTTACAAAGGATTGTATAACATGTCAAGGTCATTTGCTATATATTCACTATTGAGATCACAGATTACATTGACAACTCCGTTATCTTTGCAGGGAAGCCAAACAAAATGGTAACACAAAGATTCTGAGATCGTGTATCAATCAATTTCAGTCGATAGAAAACGCGAAGTCAAATTGCTCTGGAAGCAAAATTGCGATCATCGTCAAATTAGTTTGTATCATGGCGGTAGTGTTTTTAATTGCGTAGACGATAATGGTGTCGTTAATAATGTAGGTCCTACGTGCTAGGGGAGGATGTGTGTAGTGGTGTAAGGGAGTGTTACAGACTATTGAATAGGGCATTAATTGTATAATGAGTAATGAATACCGTAATATTGACTATTGTTTGTTTTTTGAAAATTGACTATTCGAGAAAATAATATTTATGTAGATATTAATAGTTATATAATTATTGCATAACAATCTGATTAATTCGAATTCTAGACGGATAACACAACTGATACTAAACTCTATATATGGGACATCGACTCCGACATGCTGACCTACTTTGACCTGATGATCGGAAAAGGAGAGAACGATGACAACCAATCAAATTCAGGGTACATATCTTCATTGAAAGTCTTGCATAATATTAAATAATATTATTAGGTAATATTAATATTTATTAGGTAACATTAGACATATTATTAAGTAATATTAATATATATTTGATAATATTAATATTTATTAATTACAATTGTTATTTCAGAGATTATGTAGTATAAATTATAAAGATATCAGTTTACTTATTATATTTATATAGTTGATAACTGTTATATATATATATATATATATATACTATAACTGTAATTATTATCAAATGCTACCTCACCTCACCTCACAAGACCTCACCTCACCTAACCTCACCTCATAAGACCTCACCTCAGTTCGCCTCACCTTACCTCACCTCACCTCAGTTCACCTTACCTCACGTCACTTCACGTCATCTCACCTCAGTTCACCCCGCCTTACCTCACCTAACCTCACCTCAGTTCACCTCACCTTACCTCACCTCACCTCACCTCAGTTCACCTCACCTCAGTTCACCTTACCTCAGTTCACCTCACCTCATCTCACCTAACCTCACCTCACCTCACGTCACCTAACCTCACCTCACAAGACCTCACCTCAGTTCACCTCACCTTACCTCACCTCACCTCACCTCAGTTCACCTCACCTCAGTTCACCTTACCTCAGTTCACCTCATCTCACCTAACCTCACCTCACCTTACCTCACCTAACCTCACCTCACAAGACCTCACCTCAGTTCACCTCACCTTACCTCACCTCACCTCACCTCAGTTCACCTCACCTCAGTTCACCTTACCTCAGTTCACCTCACCTCATCTCACCTAACCTCACCTCACCTTACCTCACCTAACCTCACCTCACAAGACCTCTCCTCAGTTCACCTCACCTTACCTCACCTCACCTCACCTCAGTTCACCTCACCTCAGTTCACCTTACCTCAGTTCACCTCACCTCATCTCACCTAACCTCACCTCACCTCACGTCACCTTACCTCACAATACCTCAACTCAGTTCACCTCACGTCACCTAACCTCACCTCACCTCACGTCACTTCACCTTACCTCACAAGACCTCACCTCAGTTCACCTTACCTCAGTTCACCTCACCTCATCTCACCTAACCTCACCTCACCTCACTTCACCTTACCTCACAAGACCTCACCTCAGTTCACCTCACGTCACCTAACAAGACCTCACCTCAGTTCACCTCACGTCACCTCACAAGACCTCACCTCACCTTACCTTACCTCACAAGACCTCACCTCAGTTCACCTCACCTCACAAGACCTCACCTAACCTCACCTCACAAGACCTCACCTCAGTTCACCTCACCTCACCTTACCTCACCTTACCTTACCTCACAAGACCTCACCTCAGTTCACCTCACCTCACAAGACCTCACCTAACCTCACCTCACAAGACCTCACCTCAGTTCACCTCACCTCACCTTACCTCACCTTACCTTACCTCACAAGACCTCACCTCAGTTCACCTCACCTCACAAGACCTCACCTAACCTCACCTCACAAGACCTCACCTCAGTTCACCTCACCTCACCTTACCTCACCTTACCTTACCTCACAAGACCTCACCTCAGTTCACCTCACCTCACAAGACCTCACCTAACCTCACCTCACAAGACCTCACCTCAGTTCACCTCACCTCACCTTACCTCACCACACCTCACGTCACTTCACCTCACCTCACCTCACCTCACCTCACCTCACCTCACAAGACCTCACTTCAGTTCACCTTACCTCACAAGACCTCACCTCAGTTCACCTCACCTCACAAGACCTCACCTAACCTCACCTCACAAGACCTCACCTCACCTCACCTCACCTCACCTTACCTCACCTTACCTTACCTCACAAGACCTCACCTCAGTTCACCTCACCTCACAAGACCTCACCTAACCTCACCTCACCTCACAAGACCTCACCTTACCTTACCTCACAAGACCTCACCTCAGTTCACCTCACCTCACAAGACCTCACCTCACCTCACCTCACCTAACCTCACCTCACCTAACCTCACCTAGTGGTGATCTCATGCGAAGTCCTATTTCGGTGTTCTGGGACTCAGATGACCCGAGGTTGGTTGTTGTCGTCACTTCGCCGTTGTCTGACGACCAGCGGACTCGTTACCATGGCAACAAACTCGTCGACTCCAGGCGACGTGAACGATGGTCCTCCGACACCAATCAAAAACAGGTTGAGGTAACTAGGTCAAAGTACAGTGTGTGTGAATGTGTGTGTGTGTGTATGTATGTGTGTGTATGTGCATTTTACGATTAGGAATAGTTGTTATCCACTATCCAAAAGAACAATGATTAACTCCATGTAACTATTGATACCCACAATACACCATTGCAGAACTTTAGTCCACTAGAACTCCTTTTAAGTTTCTATTTTAATCCTTACTGAGAAATAGAAATATTACCTCCGCGAAAAGACTTCTGGGATACGTAGAACACATCTTAGAGATTAACAGTAATTATTTAGATCTCCGCAGGGAAAAGACCAAAAGGAACCTCGACGTCTGGTGGTCAGTTTATTCGTAACCACGGAACAAGGAATTCAGATTCAAGATCGCTTTCAACCGGCGAAAGAACACGGGATTCTACTCGACGTACTTGTACCTTACTACTATTTCATGCGAGAAGTAAGTGTACCCTTGGTGTGTGCGTGTGCGCGCGCGCTTGTGTGCGTGTGTGCGCGCGCTGTGTGCGTGTGTGCGCGCGCTTGTGTGCGTGTGTGGAAATGAGATTATTTATTTCATTTAATGATTACAAAATGAGAAGATGTGTGTGAGATTGTAAGTGTGTAAGATTGTAAGTGTGTGAGATTGTTAGTGTGTTGGATTATAAGTGTGTGAGATTGATAGTGTGTGAGATTATTAGTGTGTGAGATTGTAAGTGTGTGAGATTGTAAGTGTGTGAGATTGTAAGTGTGTAAGATTGTAAATGTGTGAGATTGTAAGTGTGTGAGATTGTAAGTGTGTGAGATTGTAAGTGTGTGAGATTGTAAGTGTGTGAGATTGTAAGTGTGTGAGATTGTAAGTGTGTGAGATTGTTAGTGTGTTGGATTATAAGTGTGTGAGATTGTTAGTGTGTGAGATTGTAAGTGTGTGAGATTATTAGTGTATGAGATTGTAAGTGTGTAAGATTGTAAGTGTGTGAGATTGTAAGTGTGTAAGATTGTAAGTGTGTAAGATTGTAAGTGTGTGAGATTGTAAGTGTGTGAGATTGTAAGTGTGTGAGATTGTAAGTGTGTGAGATTGTAAGTGTGTGAGATTGTAAGTGTGTGAGATTGTAAGTGTGTGAGATTGTAAGTGTGTGAGATTGTAAGTGTGTGAGATTGTAAGTGTGTGAGATTGTAAGTGTGTGAGATTGTAAGTGTGTGAGATTGTTAGTGTGTTGGATTATAAGTGTGTGAGATTGTTAGTGTGTGAGATTGTAAGTGTGTGAGATTGTAAGTGTGTGAGATTGTAAGTGTGTGAGATTGTAAGTGTGTGAGATTGTAAGTATGTGAGATTGTAAGTGTGTGGGATTGTAAGTGTGTGAGATTGTAAGTGTGTGAGATTGTAAGTGTGTGAGATTGTAAGTGTGTGAGATTGTAAATGTGTGAGATTGTAAGTGTGTGAGATTGTTAGTGTGTGAGATTGTAAGTGTGTGAGATTGTTAGTGTGTGAGATTGTAAGTGTGTGAGATTGTAAGTGTGTGAGATTGTAAGTGTGTGAGATTGTAAGTGTGTGAGATTGTAAATGTGTGAGATTGTAAGTGTGTGAGATTGTAAGTGTGTGAGATTGTAAGTGTGTGGGATTGTAAGTGTGTGAGATTGTAAGTGTGTGAGATTGTAAGTGTGTGAGATTGTAAGTGTGTGGGATTGTAAGTGTGTGAGATTGTTAGTGTGTGAGATTGTAAGTGTGTGAGATTGTAAGTGTGTGAGATTGTAAGTGTGTGAGATTGTAAGTGTGTGGTATTGTAAGTGTGTGGTATTGTAATGTTTTTGGCAACTGGATGCATTTTGATCAGCTGAAATATTTGATACCGGAAACATCAAATTAGTTTGAGGAAAGCGTATATATGGTGAGGGAAGTCATCCGGTATTAATATTTAAGTTCAGTAGGTCAATCTCTAAGGTCAAATGGTTGTTCGTAGTTTAAGTAATTAATACATTATATTTTATAATTTGTAGTCTTTCAGTGAATTTCCTGCCGTAAGTTTATGAAACTAGTGCAATTATTATTTCTTGATTTTGCAATCAGTCAGATTTTATTGAAATTTAGTGAAGTTGTTTTATTTTGCGAAGCCAGAAGGCAATTGCAGTATTGAAATTCTAGTTTATCTTTTGGCAGTAAAATCATTACATTGTTTGTTGGTGTAATAAGTCTGTATCTAGGTGAAGGTTGGAGTCACATGCGTGTGTATGTATGTGTGTGTGTGTGTGTGTTTGTGTGTGTGTATGTGTGTGTGTGTGTTTGTGTTAGAAATAATAATTGATAAATTAAGCAATAAATAAATAATTAAATTATTTTAACATAAAAACTAAATTAGGAGTTTTGAAGAGAAGTTGTTCTGATGTTAATAATTTTCAATAAGTTTTTTCTAGGAGAGAAAGTTACTAATGCAGTCATATATTTAACATACATTTAACATACATTTAACATGCATTTAACATACATTGAGTAATCTCCTGAAGAGACAAAGTCATCTCCTCAGGATTAACTTTTCAATGGACTATTAGCAATTCATTGCTTTTACTTATAGTTTGAAATTAAATTTAAAAAAAGTTTAAATTTGAATTGAAAACTACATCGTCAAATTGACGCTCATTTCAAGTCAAAGAATCGTGTTCATTTCTCCGCTCCTTATTCTTAACCCTTCCACGTAACCCACGATTTAAATTAATGATTTGGCACTCCAAAGTTCTAGGCACCTTATTGATTCACTCATGCGTGACACGTATACAATATCCAAACAGAAATCATATGAAATAAGTTTGATTTTAAGAGGCAATATTGTTAAATATCTTTACTCGTTCCTCGTTCCTTGAGCGGCGTGCCTTCACTCGTATCACGCGCCGTCTACAGACGTCGAACCAGAGGCACGACAGCGTCCGAGAGCCGGGTACGGACTTCGATGACTTCATGACAAACGTGGACGGGAGTACGAAATATTACCCAATGGTCGCTCGCAGAGTAATGACCGATTTCTTCGGTTGGTTTCCGAGCGATCCGCCCGTATCTATGAACGTGAGATATTTAGTTTCTGTGCAACGATCGTAGGAGAATAGTTCAACAAATCCCGCATTGTCATATTATACGATACATTATCACATATGTGTTTGTTGACTTCGAATTTCATTCCTAGGTTTGGAAAATGCGGATTCCACAGTTAAAGAAGCAATTATGAATTTCTCATTTTATTTAACAATTGGTTTGTCAGTTATTCTTATAATTATTATTTTGATTTTATTATCGTTAAAGCAAATGTCATGATTCTCTGAAATTAGAAGTCCTTCTTTAGACATTCTTATTTTTCAACTTAGGACAAATCAAATCAATACGATAAGCCCATAATGCATCCTCGTCGCTAGGCAACATGGACGAAGCCTTCAAAGCCATCAAATTAATTAAATCGGAGAAGGTATGGGAGAGCATGGCCAGAATGAGTGTAAAAACAAAGCGATTGGACGTAGCGAA
The DNA here is from genome assembly GCA_964035775.1 of Osedax frankpressi. NCBI lineage: Eukaryota > Metazoa > Annelida > Polychaeta > Sabellida > Siboglinidae > Osedax > Osedax frankpressi. Next base: position 11,260,002 of record OZ038316.1, read on the forward strand.
AGTTTGCCTGGGATATGTTAAGAACGCCCGAGCTGCTAAAGGTTACGTAAGACCCCTTTTCTCTCCCTCTAGTGTGCTTGAGCGTATATCCCGGCGTCATTGCATTCACCCTCCTTTGGTTTAAACATTCTACTATCTTTGCTTACGCTCGTGTGTCTTCTTCTCTCCGCAGCCTTGCGGGATGTTAAAGAATTACTGAAAAATAACGATGACAAATCTTCCATTGATGCAAAAGTTTCTATTCTCGCAACTCAACTGGGACTTAATGTTAGTGTTTTAATGTTAATACTGCTTATTTATATTTATTTATACTACTCAAACCTTTTTTACACTACATTACATATGTTTACACTACATTACATATGTTTACACTACATTACATATGTTTACACTACTTCACATCCATTCACACTACTTTATGTTTATCTTGGTAATCTTTAATTATTGCATCTACATTCTCTTTTCTTCTCTTTCTATCTACAGATATATCCATATTTCTATTTATAGATATATCTTTCTTAATTCCTTCCTCTCTTATTTAGGAAGATGCGGAGAGACTTCTGATTGAATCTCAGAAATATGATTTATTGAACAACTTCTACCAATGCCGAGGAAAATGGAATAAAGCCATTGAAATTGCAGAGAAATTTGACCGTTAGTCAAAAATGATGATCGCTGAAAGTTGATTGGTCGAGTATAATGATTGGTCGAGTATAATGATTGGTCGAGTATAATGATTAGTCGAGTATAATGATTGGTCGAATATAATGAGTGGTCGAATAAGGCATCATCATTAACGATGGCCTAAAGTTCAATTTTAACAGATCAAAGGAACATAAAGTTTTATTTTAAAACCTACTATATTTTTAACCAGCAGGAGTAAAACATTGAAATTAAAATACGAAACAAAATAATACGATTTATTAGTAAGTTTCTTTTTCGTCAGTGAAACCTTAAACTTGCAGGAATACACCTGCGTACGACTCACTACAACTACGCACGCCACCTGGAGAGCGTCGGCAACTTCGACGAAGCAATCGGTCATTACGAACTGTCCGATACACATCGCATTCAAGTTCCCAGAATGCTATCCGAAGACATTCCACAACTTGAAGCCTACATCGTTAAGAGCAAGGATAAGTTAGACCGCAGCGCCATCTGTAGTGAAATCAATCTATAGCATTATTATCTTCTTATAACCTCATTCAAAAGCAGCTCGTACGTTTTAATTTTAATCTTATTAAAATTATTATATAAATATTGTACAAATATCTCATTTTATAAATAATTAGATAAATAATTTAATTTAATTTGTAAATTTAAAATAATCTCTAAAATGATTTGCTATATAATTAATATGTCATTCTGATGACAATAGCTACAATAGTTTTGGCGTTATGCTTCATTCTGTAATCGAATGACCGACAGGTCATTGAAGAAATGGTGGGCGCAGTATCTCGAGAGCACGGGTCAAATGGAGGTCGCTCTCAAATTCTATAAACAAGCTGAAGATGTTTTGAGTTTGGTGCGGGTATCTTGCTACTGCGGAAGTATGGACAAGGTAAGACTTATAACATCCACATTTTAACCCTTAATCTCACATTCTAGACCTGTATTTATCTAATATACTAAATTGTTTTTCCAAATACCAATACCAAGACCTCTGATCAACTCGATCTGACCGAACTCCCCTACTGCCCGTAGGCTGCGGATATCTGCAATGAAACTGGAGACAAGGCTGCTTGCTACCATTTGGCTCGACAGCTCGAGAATAACGAACAAACTAAAGAGGCAGTTCATTTCTTCACCAGAGCTGAAGCCTACGGCAGCGCAATTCGTATTTGTAAGGTTATCGAGTTCTGGAGTTATGGAGTTCTACGATCCCTGACCCTTTTTCACCGACCTCTAAATACTTCACCCTAACCCCATTTTGCCACCTCGAAATTCCTTCCGTAGCCACTAAACTACTTATCATACCCCGATCATTAACCTCTGCTTCTCCCAACTTCTGCTTCTCCCAACTTCTACTTCTCCCAACTTCTACTTCTCCCAACCTCTACTTCTCCCAACCTCCACTTCTCCCAACCTCTACTTCTCCCAACCTCTACTTCTCCCAACCTCTACTTCTCCCAACCTCTACTTCTCCCGACTTCTACTTCTCCTGACTTCTATTTCTAATACTTAACCTTTTACCCCGAAGGACAATAACATGGAGGAGCAGCTGATGAATTTGGCGTTCCTAGCGAGACCGGAAGTGATGCTCGAGGCGGCTAAGTACTACGAAGATAAGCCCGAATTCCAAGACAGAGCCGTCACACTCTACCACAAGGTCGGTGAGCGAGGTCACGCGGGGTCATTGAGCGTGTTTACGTGGGCCAGTAACACCAATAAATAATGAATCACTTCAAGGTTATCGAATGGAGTCGTAAGAGGTTAGTAAACAGGTTCATAAGAGGTCAAAAAAGTGGGGTCACAAGGGGTCAATGAGTTGGGCCCTTATTAGTGTGCCCGGCACAATAGGTCTTTGTGTCGGTCATACACTGCTTTGTCGTTGAAATGTGTCGAATTTAACATCTCATTATTTTATCTCTCATTATATTTCATTAACTTTGCAGGCTGGTCACTTCTCGAAAGCCCTGGATCTCGCCTTCTCCACTAAACAATATGCCGCCCTACAGGTTACTTTCCCTTTCATCATTCCCAATTCTCCGGATCATTTCACTATGGTACAATATTTGGAATGTTCTTAGATTTAAATTAATTAAATGTTAATTTAAATTCGTAAAAAATGTTTTAAATAATTCTGAAAAACATGTAAAACTTCAAGTAACACATTGTTCAAGACAAGATAATATCTGGTTTATGAAATGTATATTTTATATTACGTCGTTATGTATTTAATACTGAATTAATTAATTGCGTTATTATTAATTCATAATTTATTTTTTGATTGACAGATGATCTCCGAAGATCTAAATGCCAGCACAGATCCTGAATTATTGAAACAATGCGCGCGTTTCTTTGTGGTCAATGGTCAGTTTGACCGTGCGGTCGATCTCTTGGCCGTAGCGAAAAAGGTTCGAATGAATCCGCCTACAATACAAACAACTTAACTTTGAAACCTTTAAATGCGCTGTAATCTACATCATAAAGAGTTTTCGGCCATATTTCGTGGGATTATCCAACAATTCAATAGACATTCGTATCCATTCTCTATATTCTTTGCATATAATGTATAGTATGAACCGTTTAGTGTACACTGTACAATGTACAGCGTACGTTGTACAGTAAACTCAATATGACATATTTAGTGTATTTTGCCATTTATTAACTAATTTCTCCCTCATTTCCACTAATTGGTTTTATTTTACTAATTTCTATACGTTTAATTATATTTAATCATAAATGAACCAGTTCTCCGTAATTAATCACGAGTTTCTCTTATCGTCTCTCCGCCTCACCTGTCGTGACTATCACGTAACACCGTGACACATGACACGTGACACCCTGACACATGACACCCTGACACCTGACATCCTGATACACATGACACCCTGACACCTCACACCCTGACACCCTGACAGTACTCCGAGGCAGTGCAGATTTGCATTGAAAGTCATGTCGATATGAACGAAGATTTAGTCGAAAAACTTACTCCACCTCAACCTGTTAGTTTTGAAATTAGTTCATTAATACTTTCAAGGTCAGCGTTGGTCTTTATTATTGTTTAGTATTACTGCATTGTTCAGGAATAGATCTATATATATATATATATATCATATAGATATAGATAAGTATTTGGAATTTATAAGAATAGTATGTATTGAATATTATTATTGATAATAGATTTAAATAATCGATAAGATTATAGATATCAATTCTTTCTTTCCTGTACACATAGACACATAAACCCTCGTACATTATCGTGACTTATTAGGATAAAGACGATACAGTAGGCAACAGATATCGAGTGCAAATTCTGGAGAGTGTTGCTGAGGTTTGCATGAACCAAGGAAAATATCATCTGGCAACCAAGAAATTCACCCAAGCTGCGAATAAGATGAAGGTGGGTTCCGTTGAGTTAGGCAAACTAAGTACTCGCTTATAGGTCTTAGCACTAGGCTATTACATCCTGGCACTTATTAAAGTACTTATTTACATTTAGATATGAAATTGAAAATAAAACTTTTGTTTTCAAATCTAAATAAAATAGTGATGGAAATCACCGGATTTATATTATTAGTGCACTCTCTATGATCGGTGTAACTGTATGATTAGTGTAAATCTATGATCTGTGTAAATCTATGATCTGTGTAACTGTATGATCAATAACATGCAATAAAAATACACTATAAAAGACGGCTATAGTGATTTCGGATATCATACACTTGTCAGTAGACAAACCCTATTATTACTGGACTCATGGCGCCTACCACCCAAACCCCGCATTACTTCGAATTGCCCATTCCATTAAACAATCGATATCATCCGCCATCACTCAACAAACAGATTACCTTAACCATATAACTCTACGCCAGGCGATGAAAGCTCTCCTCAAGTCTGGGGACACCGAGAAGGTGATCTTCTTTGCCGGCGTGTCCAGGCACCGAGATGTTTACGTAATGGCCGCCAACTATCTGCAATCGTTGGACTGGCGTTCCAACCCCTCGGTCATGAAGAACATCATTTCGTTCTACACGAAAGGTCGGGCGCTCGACTCCCTGAGCAGTTTCTACGATGCCTGCGCGCAGGTCAGACCACCTCGAGTTCACTTCGAGTTCACTTCGAGTTCACTTAGAGTTCACTTCGAGTTCACTTCGAGTTCACTTAGAGTTCACTTAGAGTTCACTTAGAGTTCACTTCGAGTTCACTTCGAGTTCACTTAGAGTTCACTTCGAGTTCACTTAGAGTTCACCTCGAGTTCACTTAGAGTTCACTTCGAGTTCACCTCGAGTTCACCTCGAGTTCACCTCGAGTTCACCTCGAGTTCACTTAGAGTTCACCTCGAGTTCACCTCGAGTTCACTTAGAGTTCACTTAGAGTTCACTTAGAGTTCACTTAGAGTTCACTTAGAGTTCACTTAGAGTTCACTTAGAGTTCACTTAGAGTTCACTTAGAGTTCACCTCGAGTTCACCTCGAGTTCACCTCGAGTTCACCTCGAGTTCACTCCGAGTTCACTTAGAGTTCACTCCGAGTTCACCTCGAGTTCACTCCGAGTTCACCTCGAGTTCACTCCGAGTTCACTTAGAGTTCACCTCGAGTTCACCTCTAGTTCACCTCTAGTTCACTTCGAGTTCACCTCGAGTTCACTTCGAGTTCACCTCGAGTTCACATCGAGTTCACCTCGAGTTCACGTTCGAACGCTTCTAGACGGGCTCAAATGTTTTGTTCCGATGTCTAGTACTTTCCATTCTGCCAAATTAAACATATCTGCTCTTTGACCTTTATCTTATTGTGAAGAGGAAATTCAATTATTCTTTAACGATTGTAATTATTTAAGAAGATCAGCCGAATATACAAATTGTCATCATTATTCTATTATTAGTGAAAAGTTGCATTGCCACCAGGTGGAGATGGATGAATTTCAGAATTACGAGAAGGCTTTGGGTGCACTCGGCGAGTCTTACAAGTGTCTGTCAAAGGCTCAGATCCAGAATGAAGAATTGAAAGAGGAGAGGATGCAGGACCTCAAACACAGAGTTCAAATCCTGAAGAAATATGTTCAACTCAAACGGTTTACTTTCTGTGTAGGTCTTCAGTCAAAAAATAGATTTACATGTTCCTATTGCTTAATTCTATATAACACGAATTCTCGTATGTGATATTCAGTTATGTCTACATTTAGATCAATCCAGCTAAATCAATTTTGCGCATCGACAAATTTCTTTTGCATTATTTTTAGTGTTTTACTGCCACAAAGAAATTTATAAAACTATTATATAATTTGTTGGGAAAGTAAAATGTTTAAAACCACAGATTAATAGCAAAATTTCAAGTCGAGGGAGATTTGCGAGTCCATAACGCATAAGCGGTTTTATTAATAATCTGCAACACATATTTCCACACGTTTTCTAGAGGCGAAGAGGAAGACGTCGTCAAGGGAGTGCAGATTCTTCTCCGGCAACCCGATATTAATCGCAGCGTGAGAATTGGAGATCTCTACAACCTCTTGGTGCAACACTTTGCAGCAAAACAGCAGTGGAGGCAGGTCAGTTGTAGCCCTCCTTATCTCTACTACTCTACGCTACCCCTACCCCTCACCTAGGTCACCTACCCTCACCACTCGCCTTACTTAACTCTCTATTTTGATTGGCAGGCTTACGAAGCCCTGGAAGAATTACACGTTCGTTTACCAAAGACGAACTTGTCGTATTTCGTGCCCACGCAGACCATTCAAATGGTGCACTCGGCTCTGAATGTCTCCCTCATCGAATCTCCGATTCTGCAGTCTTTGAAGGTCAATGACAATGCGTCCAGAGTTCAAGATGACTCTGATCACGAGGAGCAAATTCAAGAAGAAGACGGCGTCAATGATTTCTTTAACTGATTTACTGCGGAGGGTTGACGTTTCCCTCGGAGATAAACCACGCCTTTCCCACATGTAATACCTTCCCCCGGAGATAAGGGTCACTCCCTCGTAGTCAATTTCACCTTTAATACACACGCTAGCCACATAACTTATAACGCGTTGATTTCTCAGTCGACAGCTGTATTTATTTATTTATTTATTTATTAATAAACTATTTTCATTCTGTAAATTCTATAATTACTACTCTAGTAAATCAGTAAAATGCCAACTCAACTAAATATCCTAATATGGGAGTTTATCAGCAATAATCACAAGGATAAAAAATAATTATGGTTTTTTAATAAGTTTGAACATCTTCAATCGCAGCTTCCGTCTTTCCAACCCTCCAACCAGCGTTGCTTCACTAGTTTGCAGTCGAATTGAGGCTTGCCTAGTTTTCTATTGACAGTATTATGCAATCGACACATCCACTGCGATAAGTCATGTTGGGAAGTTGTGTTGGGCGGGTGTATCTTTAGGCTGCGGGGTAGGGGTAAGTGAGTGGAGTTATGGGAGGGGTTAGGATGGGGGTGAGAATAAGGGAGGGTTGAGAGCGAGCGGGTATTGGAAAGGTGATGATTGAATTGAGGATAAGGTGGGGTGGGAGTGGTTAGGATGGGGGTAAGATAGTGGAGGTGTGGAAGGGCTTAGGATGGGGGTAATAGAATAGAGGTTTGGGAGGTGAGAGAGTCAAAGTATGTAAGGTTAGGACATATTATTACAGTTATTTCAAATACTTTTTTGTAATTCTATAATAAATTTAGTTTTTTTGTATTGATTTAACTATAAATGCATGTCGTAAATGTGTGGGTGTATCTAGGCGTGTGTGGGTAGGTGGGTGTGTAGGTTTGTTTAGGCATGTAAGTGTGTAGGTTTTTGTAGGTGTGTAAAGTTTTATATGAAAATTATCTTCAAATCAAAAGAGTATAAATTTATCTAGAATTAATTTTTATCTTTTGAATTTGTGAAAGAGTTTGAAATAGAAAATAATACAAACTCTTCTCTGAGATCGTGGGCGCAAGTCGAGCAAGGATACAACTGCGACAGGGACGAAATGAACTGTTTCATTTGTAATTGCTCACTGTGGGAAGGTTTAGCAGGGTAATATGCCGCCATCGAATGCAAGAGGTTCCAAGAACTGCGTCCTATTTCGTCGACGTCCAAAGGACAGTCCGTTCTCTGTTTCTCGGGAACTTTCTGGGCAGAGTCTGCATCCTAGAAATTCGTTACCACTAAATAATCACCATGACAATTGGATATTAATGTTAAGAGAGTTATATATATCATAGAAACCTCCACGTGAAGCATACACATATCTGTGTTTGCTACCGGCGAGAACATCTGCATATTAAATATGTACTGATAAAATACATCTACTTCGAAATTAGTCGCTAGAGGCTCTTTAGAGCAAAGATATATTTGAGCAATCTTAAGTTAGACTATGATCGTGATATATCAATAGAATGAACAGATTACTATACTAAAATATAATAATCTCAACTGATATTTAATTGATATATATATATACATTATTGATTTAATAATAATAATTATTGAATATGTTATAGCTAAATGCCGTATTTTATATGGCATATATTGCTAACATGACATATTAACATGTAAATGACAAATAATTCAAAACCTTGTTAATCACGTTTTTGTTGTTACTACTTGTCCATGATTTGAAGTCCATACATGATCTACAGGGTTTTTTCTTTGGGTTATTATCCGATTCGTTGGAATTTCCATAATGTGACATGATACAATTGTGTTCTATATACAGTAGATTAAAATTCAAAGTTTAAATTGTTGTTGACTTTAGATACTCTATTATTATTTACATCTATGAAATACGCCCACTTTAGGAAATGGAAATATACTTCAAAATATAGAATAATTTGTTTAATTTTAAGTAATAAAGAATAATGTCTAATACATGGTAATATAAGTTAATAGTATACCTATTAAATTGAGCAATTAAAACTTTTATGTATATATATTTTAACTAAATGTTTATTATAGTGTTTTGAAAATTATTGGTGAAATTTAAATTTTAAATTTTATTCAAAATTTAATTCACTAAACTCAAATAATAAATTGATATACTCAGTTATTGATTTATATTAAATAAGTTTATTGAATATAAGAAATTATTAAACTATGCTACTTATTATTAAAGTTGCATATTAATCATACACTTGAGTATTTGATGCTATTGATTGTGAAACAGCTCATTAATGATAATACACTTAATTATTAAGTTAATAATTAAGTATACTATCATTACTTTTTTTACAAAATCATAAAATATAATTAATTATCTGTATATAATGAAGACATGTCAGACTCTAGCTAAACTGGGCCAATATATAATACACATTTATTATATATTTTCCTTACGAATTAATGCTGATCAAATGTATCATTATAATCTAAAAACTGTGGTCGACTATCGAACATCGTGTATGTGTTGTGGTGTTGTAGTTAGATGATGTGATTCGGTATAGTGTTTACACTGTAAGGTACACTCTAATATATAAATAGCAAACTAAAATAGTAGCGGCAGAAGTAAATGGTAAGCCATCAAAGAAACAAAATGATGTATTTCAATATTTTACTTATTTATTTCTTTAGAGATTCGTTAAATAATATTTCATAGTCGTCTTTACAATATTAAAATAATTATTTTAAAAGCTATTAATGACCTATTTATCATATAGTGAAAACAAATCAATTATAGTTTCAATTATATTATTTTACCTGGAACATTAATCGGATAATATCAAATACATTCTACCAACTCATATTATATTATAATACGTGAACTGTGTAAGTATAATATAGTATTGTGGACTTAGTGCATAATAGTGTATAATATATCCTCAATATAAATCTATATCTAAGTAAAAAAATTCTTTATTATAATGCACAATATTAAAAATTAATATTGCCAGTGATATTGTAATGAGTCAATTTGGCAAGTTGAAAATTAAAATAATTTGATTATTTTTAATACTGATGTAGATAGAGTAATTATTATTTTTTTAATAATTAATTTTAAGTAGTTTATTCTAGATAATGTAAACGAATATTTTGAAAGAATCAGTAGAAATTTTTTATGAAAAATGACACATAATTTGAGAAAGTAAAAGTATTTTGTAGGAGTAGAGAAAAGGTAAATAATATGAGAAAGTAAAAATAGTATTTAATTTATAGTAGTAGAAGTAGTGAAGTAGAAAGTAAGAGTAGTTTGTAGGAGTAGAGAAGTATTAGGTAGTATGAGAAAGTAAAAGTAAAGGGTAAACAATTCATTGTTATACAATCTTTATATAAATTCACTGCATATATCTGATCATAAATAGTAAAACCAAAGCCTATTTATGGAGAGCTAGGGTAATACTTTGCCTTAGTTCCTGCGGAGTCAGTCGAATAAATTGCAAACCGTAAGTAATCATCGAGTTGTGATATTCAGGAGTTACAGGAAACGGGACTACGCCGAGGAGAAGATAAATACGGCCGTGCCGACGAGAAGTCATCCTTTGGAGACTATAGTCGTCACGGTTAGACCGCTTGACCGGCGAAGATCTCCGAGAGAGAGAAGCGTTTGCATTTCACGTGCAAACAACGGCGGCGTTGAGACTTGTATGTCTGCAGTGTTTACTTTTGGTGACGGGAGTTTCCTGTGCAATCGTTTAAGAAATTACATCTTTGTTTACTCTATAAATTAACTTTTTTATTAATACCACCATATATAGATATAATGTTATATTAACGTTAAAGGTATTACTGTATGTGATGCCATAATATGGCAATTAGGATATGAATAACTATTATTTAAATAATTTGTTACAATTAATGTATTTAATTTTAGAGTTTATTTTTATTCTGGATTTAAATTTGATTTCAATAATTGTATTTAAATTTAATATTGTCTAAAAATATGTAAAATAACTACAAATCCATTGATTAGCTTATTTCTTCTTTTAGATCAAAGGTAACTGCAACTCAGTAAATAATCACCAAGTTTTCGATCCTTTATCTCAAATCATCAAAGAAGAAAATTTCACAAAAGTCGGTTTACCAATACCATAAAAGTATTGTAAATATGGTACGATAAGGTGTTATGTAAGATTATCATTAATTGTTTCCATTCCATTGGAACAAGTGCTACAATGTGTCTAATCCATGTCATCGTACTTAATTCGTCTAAATTTGCATCATTAAAGAAAAAGGAAGTTGCCGCGGAAATCGAACAAATTAGTTTGCGAGATGACAACTCGTGGGAGTTCAAACGGAAACACATTTTGCAAACCTACACCACCACCGATAAGTTGGTGGTACCCGCCAGTATTTTTAGATCTAACGAATCGAGTTAGTCTACCTGAGTTATGATTCTCGCTGTTTACTTATGTCCATGATACAGAGCTGATTGCCTAACTAGCGCTGTGTTAATATAGGTCTACAAGTATAGGTATATACCCGGAGTTTGTGGAATATTTATATTTCGTTTGTTTATTTAATCGGAAAACTTAGTTTATTTAATATTTGAATTTATTTTTACGATTTTAATGCTATTTTGTAATTGCTTAAATTGAAGTCTTGTATATTACACCCAGCGGCTGTTTATAGCAATAATCGCACGCAAGATAAACTGCAACAAAGATTAGAGAAAATCGACGATCTGGAAGATGTTAGAATTTCTAAATAAATATTTAATTAATTTTGAGAAAAAATATCTAATCTTTGTCACTTTTTATCGCACCCAGATTTTTCTTTTTAACTCGTCAACAGGGGGGGACACTAGTTAAACAGGAGATATCACAACGAGAGTTTGTCGCTAGCATAGCGGAACAGGCTGCTCTGTTGAAGTCGTGTTGGGCAAACAACCAAAGAGTGAAGGCGTTGAAAATCACTATTCAGGTAGTCGGACGTTCACGCCTCGCTAACTTTACCCAGCAATAGTTATATAACAACCCATTTACGAATCCGAATTTCACTGAACATTATAAAATACTCACTTAATAATTGATCTAATTAATAATGAATACGTACAAATTATACATTGTGCCTAATATTTAATTTTCCCTGCCTTGATTCTTCTATTAAATTATTAAACTTTAAAACTCATTCATTTATAATAAGTGATATCATTTTCATCATTATTAGAGCTAACATCGCATCTGTTTCCAATCCTATACAATCTCACTATTTCCAATCTTATGTAATCTCCTTATTTAAAATCTTATGTAATCTCACTATTTCCAATCTTATGTAATCTCACTATTTCCAATCTTATGTAATCTCACTATTTCCAATCTTATGTAATCTCCTTATTTCCAATCTTATGTAATCTCACTATTTCCAATCTTATGTAATCTCCTTATTTCCAATTTTATGTAATCTCACTATTTCCAATCTTATGTAATCTCCTTATTTCCAATCTTATGTAATCTCCTTATTTCCAATCTTATGTAATCTCACTATTTCCAATCTTATGTAATCTCCTTATTTCCAATCTTATGTAATCTCACTATTTCCAATCTTATGTAATCTCCTTATTTCCAATCTTATGTAATCTCACTATTTCCAATCCTATACAATCTCACTATTTCTAATCTTATGTAATCTCCTTATTTAAAATCTTATGTAATCTCACTATTTCCAATCTTATGTAATCTCACTATTTCCAATCCTATACAATCTCACTATTTCTAATCTTATGTAATCTCCTTATTTAAAATCTTATGTAATCTCACTATTTCCAATCTTATGTAATCTCACTATTTCCAATCTTATGTAATCTCCTTATTTCCAATCTTATGTAATATCACTATTTCCAATCTTATGTAATCTCCTTATTTCCAATCTTATGTAATCTCCTTATTTCCAATCTTATATAATCTCAATATTTCCAATCTTATGTAATCTCCTTATTTCCAATCTTATGTAATCTCCTTATTTCCAATCTTATGTAATCTCCTTATTTCCAACAATATTTAATCTCCCAACATTGTGTGCGTAGATAACTTATTGCATAATAATGTGTAATTATTTTACCATCTTCCAACTAAAGTGTGCGAAACTCCTTTCTGATGACAGCGTTATCAAATTCTACCCGAGCAAATTTGTGTTGATTACCGACATCCTGGATAGTTTTGGTAAGTTTAACTCTAATAATTCACTCTTCTTCTAATAATTCACTCTTCCTCTAATAATTCACTCTTCTTCTAATGATTTCTCTCCTCTTCTAATAATTCACTCATCTTCTAATAATTCACTCTTCCTCTAATAATTCACTCTTCCTCTAATAATTCACTCCTCCTCTAATGATTCACTCTTCCTCTAATAATTCACTCTTCCTCTAATAATTCACTCCTCCTCTAATAATTCACTCTTCCTCTAATAATTCACTCCTCCTCTAATGATTCACTCTTCCTCTAATAATTCACTCCTCCTCTAATGATTCACTCTTCCTCTAATAATTCACTCTTCCTCTAATAATTCACTCTTCCTCTAATAATTCACTCCTCCTCTAATGATTCACTCTTCCTCTAATAATTCACTCTTCCTCTAATGATTCACTCTTCCTCTAATAATTCACTCTTCCTCTAATAATTCACTCTTCCTCTAATAATTCACTCCTCCTCTAATGATTCACTCTTCCTCTAATAATTCACTCTTCCTCTAATGATTCACTCTTCCTCTAATAATTCACTCCTCCTCTAATGATTCACTCTTCCTCTAATAATTCACTCTTCCTCTAATGATTCACTCTTCCTCTAATAATTCACTCTTCCTCTAATAATTCACTCTTCCTCTAATAATTCACTCCTCCTCTAATGATTCACTCTTCCTCTAATAATTCACTCTTCCTCTAATAATTCACTCATCCTCTAATGATTCACTCTTCCTCTAATAATTCACTCCTCCTCTAATAATTTCACTCTATATCTCGTTTATAATTTCGTTTTCATTCGAAAGGAAAATTGGTCTATGAGCGAATTAAAAGCAAATCATTTGTGGCAATTCGTGGACAAATTCAAGTCCTACCCGGTAAGAATATTCTCTTTGCATTGGGCTACCGACATCCTCGACAATTCTAGTCTGATCCATAGACACAATTTCTTTTTTATATCCCTGATTTCTTTTTTCTATCCCCCATTTCTTTTTTATATCCCCAATAGCACTTCGAAATAAGTCGCCAGTCGCTTACGGCGTTGCCTTGACTCGATAATGTCGCGGGTTATCCTGCGATTTCACTGAAGTCATGTCATCGTCGAGTAAGCAAAACTACCTCGTTTTTTAATTCACTTCAAAAGAACAATTACACCCGGCGTAGTGATTTCAGCACGAAATGCCGTCGAATTGCTCGTCTGTTGCGCTCTTGTAATTAACAACTAACGCCGTAACTCGTCGATGTCCGTCGCAGACGATTTCGACGAGAGCCTAATTCCGGACGTGGCGAAGGAGACCTCGCGGAACTGGATGTACAAGATATCGTCGATACGGGAGCTGTTACCTCGCTTCTACCTCGAGACGAGTATATTGTCTTGCTGGCGATTCTTCACCATCGGGTCGGTGAGGCGAGCTTCGAGGTCGCATATTCTGCTAAGCCTACGCCCACAATCACTATTAGCCCAACGCTTCGTAATACCCGTTGACCCTATGACGTGACCTCGCTATTAACCTATACCGTATATACTTTAATGGCGTTAACGGTACATATGCCATGCGAATCCTACACTACGTTTGCCGTACCTACTCTATGCTATGCAAACCCATCTCGCCCTGCACCACACAAAACCTACTACTTCTACGCTCGCCAACCCTACAAACAAAACACTGCCCAAATCCTCTTTACCACTAAAATCTCTATTTCGCATCATTTCTATTAAAAATTCAATCAATCTTAAACATATTATTACATGCTCGCTTTTCATTTTTAGGGAATACAAAGACATTATGATAAGACTCACAAAGATGATAAGAGGCATTGCTAATCCCCTGGTGTCTATGTACGCTCGTTGCTACCTATGCAGGGTTTCATCCATTAATTGTAACATTCTTTTAAAGATTTCTACTATCGTTGTAATGATTATATCGTTTTATTCAAAATCCCAATCAATTAATTAATATTAATATAATAATAATGAGTGAGTTCATTACAAATACTGGCAGATATCTTTTAGTACCCCGATATGTTCAAATTCTGTACAATTAGTTTGCGTAAAGAGATTCCAATGTCTTCTAAAGGCTGAACTGAAACCACTTCTTGCGGAAATGTTTATTAATTATTCAATTGCAGGTTGGCAAATTAGTTGCGAGTGAAATTAAAGAACATTTGATGCCCTGCTTTGATGACAATCTTTTTACCTACTCACAAGTATGTTATTACAGCTTATATATATACATAAATATATATATAAATATATATATACATAAATATATAAATATATATATATATTTATATATATATTTATATACATCTCGATCTTAGCTTTGACATTAATTTGTTTTTAAAATATTCATTTATATTTCAATCTCTATTTTTTGTACACTATCGAATACGTCCTCCCTCTCCTACACCCTCTACCCTACACTATCCTATACCCTCTCCTTTATCTTCTCCTATACCCACACTATATATTCACCTTTACCTTTACCTATACGCTCTCCTCTCCTTAATCTAAGCTCTCGAGTGCCGAAGTGAAAAAATCGTTATCCGTTGAGTGCATATCACTCGGCGAGTACTTTGGCCTATTTACTCCGGCTCTTGATTGGCTCACGTCGTGCATCTCCGAGCATTCGGTGTCAAGCGGCCGCACGCTTTTGGAAATCCTGAAACGCTCCAAGAAGAAATGTTACAAGTTTGTTTAAATTCGACGAAGGAATCGAGTAATTCTTACGCCGTTAATAATGAAACTTAACTTAACTTAACCTCTATTTCTTTACTCTTTCTCTGCCTCTATATATCAGCAATGCATTAACTCTAATAGATATTTTTAATATAAATAATTATTTAAAATTGAATACTCACACGTTGATTATGACAATTTATTATGACAATTATCTACGTTGATTATCACAATTTTACATTTCTATCATTTGTAACCAGTATTTTCACAATCATTTATTAAACACATTTCAATTGCGAAGTACTCTGCTCTTTGACATCATAATTAAGCGAATGCCAGCAATCCATTGTTCCGACCATTGTCTGTTGATTCTAAACCAATATGTGAATAATGAAATGACGGTGATTGGAGTTGGAAGGTTTGGATGTAAGAGGGGTTTATTATCTTTTGTCTGCTTCCTGTGTAAATCAACACTATATTCAGACGAAAGTATAATCTGAGCTAATGAAATTTCAAATCAGTTGAAGTTGTATTCGTAAGAGTATTTTTTATATAAGTACATCAGCAGTTTAAGTACATTGATTATTAATAACTAACTCAATACATTACTTATTTCCTTTAGTAAATACTTATTTACAACGAATATAGAATCTATATCCGCTCTTGGCGTTTGTTTTGATTTACGGTATTCTATTTATATCTATATCTAAATTTATAGGGTAGAGCCTTATATCAGTTTAGGACTTTGTTGTTCCGAACATCCACCCCCAGAAACACACCAATTACAAATCCTGAATACGGTCTGGAATTATTTCAGAAAACTAGAAAATCAAAAGGTTATATTAATATCTTGTTGTGAATTTTTCATTCATATTTGGATTTAAAATTCTTTTTTATTTAATTATAAATGAAAGGTAATTTATCGAGAAAATACCATTCCTAAGGACTATATAAGGTGTGTTGAAGCTTGGATAGAATTCGTAGTCAAGAATTTCTCAGTTAGTCCATTTCAAAAATTAATATTCATTTTCTTATTATTAATATTACTTTTAGTTAGAATTATTCAAAATCACATTGAAATTAATATTTTGCAATTTTAAAATAAATTACTGCATGAAATTTACTTAATTTATTATACATTAATTATCTACTCACATTATATATCTACTCACTTTATGTACCTCGACATATAAACCCACCGGTCTCGAAGCATTTTATTGATACGCTTTCCCTACAGCTTCGTGAAATGGAGACAGTCTTGAGAGACATCGGCAAGCATTTATCGACTGGAGCTGAACACCGAGATCGACTGAAACGAATCCTAAATAAAATACTACTACATTGCGATTACATATCCGATCTCCTGTTGAATGCTAGTGTCGCCGTCTAGTGGTCGATATTACATTACATCTGTAACATTATAGCGTATTCGGGGAGGTACTTTCGTCATATACCAGTTACTTTGTCCAAGTATATTTAAACATTACTATCGACTGATTGCTCGAAATCCCTCGAATCCACTCTCGATTAAGATGTTTTTATTTTAACAATATGGTCGATTAGTTTACCATTTCTATACATTATTTTTGTTTGGTATTATATCCTTTTTATGTTTTATTCAATTAGGAAAGTTTCCTGAAGTGCATGGAGCTTTTTGATGAATCCGAAGATAGAGTGGAAGTTTCTTTAGTGATCATCAAAACTTTTGAAGCGTTGGTCAGCTGGTGTAATAGCTAGAGCATCGAATTTAACACTCTTTACTATAACTTTTTACTTTAACACTTTTTACTATAACTTTTTACTTTAACACTCTTTACTTTAACACTCTTTACTTTAACACTCTTTACTATAACTTTTTACTTTAACACTCTTTACTTTAACTTTTTACTTTAACACTCTTTACTTTAACTTTTTACTTTAACACTCTTTACTTTAACACTCTTTACTTTAACTTTTTACTTTAACACTCTTTACTTTAACTTTTTACTTTAACACTCTTTACTTTAACTTTTTACTTTAATACTATTTACTATAACTTTTTACTTTAGCACTCTTTACTTTAACTTTTTACTTTAACTTTCTTTACTTTAACTTTTTACTTTAACTTTCTTTACTTTAACTTTTTACTTTAACACTCTTTACTTTAACACTCTTTACTTTAACTTTTTACTTTAACACTCTTTACTTTAACTTTTTACTTTAACTTTCTTTACTTTAACTTTTTACTTTAACACTCTTTACTTTAACACTATTTACTTTAACTTTTTACTTTAACACTCTTTACTTTAACTTTTTACTTTAACTTTCTTTACTTTAACACTCTTTACTTTAACTTTTTACTTTAACACTCTTTACTTTAACTTTTTACTTTAACTTTCTTTACTTTAACTTTTTACTTTAACACTCTTTACTTTAACTTTTTACTTTAACTTTTTACTTTAACACTCTTTACTTTAACTTTTTACTTTAACACTCTTTACTTTAACACTCTTTACTATAACTTTTTACTTTAACTTTCTTTACTTTAACTTTTTACTTTAACACTCTTTACTTTAACACTCTTTACTTTAACTTTTTACTTTAACACTCTTTACTTTAACTTTTTACTTTAACACTCTTTACTTTAACACTCTTTACTTTAACTTTTTACTTTAACACTCTTTACTTTAACTTTTTACTTTAACTTTCTTTACTTTAACTTTTTACTTTAACACTCTTTACTTTAACTTTTTACTTTAACACTCTTTACTATAACTTTTTACTTTAACACTCTTTACTTTAACTTTTTACTTTAACACTCTTTACTATAACTTTTTACTTTAGCACTATTTACTATAACTTTTTACTTTAACACTCTTTACTTTAACTTTTTACTTTAACACTCTTTACTTTAACACTCTTTACTTTAACTTTTTACTTTAACAATCTTTACTTTAACTTTTTACTTTAACACTCTTTACTTTAACTTTTTACTTTAATACTATTTACTATAACTTTTTACTTTAACACTCTTTACTTTAACTTTTTACTTTAACACTCTTTACTTTAACTTTTTACTTTAACACTCTTTACTTTAACTTTTTACTTTAACACTCTTTACTTTAACACTCTTTACTTTAACTTTTTACTTTAACACTCTTTACTTTAACTTTTTACTTTAACACTCTTTACTTTAACTTTTTACTTTAACACTCTTTACTTTAACACTCTTTACTTTAACTTTTTACTTTAACACTCTTTACTTTAACTTTTTACTTTAACACTCTTTACTTTAACACTCTTTACTTTAACTTTTTACTTTAACACTCTTTACTTTAACTTTTTACTTTAACACTCTTTACTTTAACTTTTTACTTTAACACTCTTTACTATAACTTTTTACTTTAACACTCTTTACTATAACTTTTTACTTTAACACTCTTTACTTTAACTTTTTACTTTAACACTCTTTACTATAACTTTTTACTTTAACACTCTTTACTTTAACTTTTTACTTTAACACTCTTTACTTTAACTTTTTACTTTAACACTCTTTACTATAACTTTTTACTTTAACACTCTTTACTATAACTTTTTACTTTAACACTCTTTACTATAACTTTTTACTTTAACACTCTTTACTTTAACTTTTTACTTTAACACTCTTTACTATAACTTTTTACTTTAGCACTATTTACTATAACTTTTTACTTTAACACTCTTTACTTTAACTTTTTACTTTAACACTCTTTACTATAACTTTTTACTTTAACACTCTTTACTATAACTTTTTACTTTAACACTCTTTACTATAACTTTTTACTTTAACATTCTTTACTTTAACTTTTTACTTTAACACTCTTTACTATAACTTTTTACTTTAACACTCTTTACTTTAACACTCTTTACTTTAACTTTTTACTTTAACACTCTTTACTATAACTTTTTACTTTAACACTCTTTACTTTAACTTTTTACTTTAACACTCTTTACTATAACTTTTTACTTTAACACTCTTTACTTTAACTTTTTACTTTAACTTTTTACTTTAACACTCTTTACTATAACTTTTTACTTTAACACTCTTTACTATAACTTTTTACTTTAACACTCTTTACTTTAACTTTTTACTTTAACACTCTTTACTATAACTTTTTACTTTAACACTCTTTACTATAACTTTTTACTTTAACACTCTTTACTATAACTTTTTACTTTAACATTCTTTACTTTAACTTTTTACTTTAACACTCTTTAATATAACTTTTTACTTTAACACTCTTTACTTTAACACTCTTTACTTTAACTTTTTACTTTAACACTCTTTACTATAACTTTTTACTTTAACACTCTTTACTTTAACTTTTTACTTTAACACTCTTTACTTTAACTTTTTACTTTAACACTCTTTACTATAACTTTTTACTTTAACACTCTTTACTATAACTTTTTACTTTAACACTCTTTACTTTAACTTTTTACTTTAACACTCTTTACTATAACTTTTTACTTTAACACTCTTTACTATAACTTTTTACTTTAACACTCTTTACTATAACTTTTTACTTTAACTTTCTTTACTTTAACTTTTTACTTTAACACTCTTTACTTTAACTTTTTACTTTAACACTCTTTACTTTAACTTTTTACTTTAACACTCTTTACTTTAACTTTTTACTTTAACACTCTTTACTTTAACTTTTTACTTTAACAATCTTTACTTTAACTTTTTACTTTAACACTCTTTACTTTAACTTTTTACTTTAATACTATTTACTATAACTTTTTACTTTAACACTCTTTACTTTAACTTTTTACTTTAACACTCTTTACTTTAACTTTTTACTTTAACACTCTTTACTTTAACTTTTTACTTTAACACTCTTTACTTTAACACTCTTTACTTTAACTTTTTACTTTAACACTCTTTACTTTAACTTTTTACTTTAACACTCTTTACTTTAACTTTTTACTTTAACACTCTTTACTTTAACACTCTTTACTTTAACTTTTTACTTTAACACTCTTTACTTTAACTTTTTACTTTAACACTCTTTACTTTAACACTCTTTACTTTAACTTTTTACTTTAACACTCTTTACTTTAACTTTTTACTTTAACACTCTTTACTTTAACTTTTTACTTTAACACTCTTTACTATAACTTTTTACTTTAACACTCTTTACTATAACTTTTTACTTTAACACTCTTTACTTTAACTTTTTACTTTAACACTCTTTACTATAACTTTTTACTTTAACACTCTTTACTTTAACTTTTTACTTTAACACTCTTTACTTTAACTTTTTACTTTAACACTCTTTACTATAACTTTTTACTTTAACACTCTTTACTATAACTTTTTACTTTAACACTCTTTACTATAACTTTTTACTTTAACACTCTTTACTTTAACTTTTTACTTTAACACTCTTTACTATAACTTTTTACTTTAGCACTATTTACTATAACTTTTTACTTTAACACTCTTTACTTTAACTTTTTACTTTAACACTCTTTACTATAACTTTTTACTTTAACACTCTTTACTATAACTTTTTACTTTAACACTCTTTACTATAACTTTTTACTTTAACATTCTTTACTTTAACTTTTTACTTTAACACTCTTTACTATAACTTTTTACTTTAACACTCTTTACTTTAACACTCTTTACTTTAACTTTTTACTTTAACACTCTTTACTATAACTTTTTACTTTAACACTCTTTACTTTAACTTTTTACTTTAACACTCTTTACTATAACTTTTTACTTTAACACTCTTTACTTTAACTTTTTACTTTAACACTCTTTACTTTAACTTTTTACTTTAACACTCTTTACTATAACTTTTTACTTTAACACTCTTTACTATAACTTTTTACTTTAACACTCTTTACTTTAACTTTTTACTTTAACACTCTTTACTATAACTTTTTACTTTAACACTCTTTACTATAACTTTTTACTTTAACACTCTTTACTATAACTTTTTACTTTAACATTCTTTACTTTAACTTTTTACTTTAACACTCTTTAATATAACTTTTTACTTTAACACTCTTTACTTTAACACTCTTTACTTTAACTTTTTACTTTAACACTCTTTACTATAACTTTTTACTTTAACACTCTTTACTTTAACTTTTTACTTTAACACTCTTTACTTTAACACTATTTACTTTAACTTTTTACTTTAACACTCTTTACTATAACTTTTTACTTTAACACTCTTTACTATAACTTTTTACTTTAACACTCTTTACTTTAACTTTTTACTTTAACACTCTTTACTTTAGCACTATTTACTATAACTTTTTACTTTAACACTCTTTACTTTAACTTTTTACTTTAACACTCTTTACTATAACTTTTTACTTTAACACTCTTTACTTTAACACTATTTACTTTAACTTTTTACTTTAACACTCTTTACTATAACTTTTTACTTTAACACTCTTTACTATAACTTTTTACTTTAACACTATTTACTTTAACTTTTTACTTTAACACTCTTTACTATAACTTTTTACTTTAACACTCTTTACTTTAACTTTTTACTTTAACACTCTTTACTATAACTTTTTACTTTAACATTCTTTACTATAACTTTTTACTTTAACACTCTTTACTATAACTTTTTACTTTAACACTCTTTACTATAACTTTTTACTTTAACACTCTTTACTATAACTTTTTACTTTAACACTCTTTACTATAACTTTTTACTTTAACACTCTTTACTATAACTTTTTACTTTAACACTCTTTACTTTAACTTTTTACTTTAACACTCTTTACTATAACTTTTTACTTTAACACTTTACTTTAACTTTTTACTTTAACACTCTTTACTTTAACTTTTTACTTTAACACTCTTTACTTTAGCACTATTTACTATAACTTTTTACTTTAACACTCTTTACTTTAACTTTTTACTTTAACACTCTTTACTATAACTTTTTACTTTAACACTCTTTACTTTAACACTCTTTACTTTAACTTTTTACTTTAACACTCTTTACTATAACTTTTTACTTTAACACTCTTTACTATAACTTTTTACTTTAACACTCTTTACTTTAACTTTTTACTTTAACACTCTTTACTATAACTTTTTACTTTAACACTCTTTACTTTAACTTTTTACTTTAACACTCTTTACTATAACTTTTTACTTTAACATTCTTTACTTTAACACTCTTTACTATAACTTTTTACTTTAACACTCTTTACTATAACTTTTTACTTTAACACTCTTTACTATAACTTTTTACTTTAACACTCTTTACTTTAACTTTTTACTTTAACACTCTTTACTATAACTTTTTACTTTAACACTCTTTACTTTAACTTTTTACTTTAACACTCTTTACTATAACTTTTTACTTTAGCACTATTTACTATAACTTTTTACTTTAACACTCTTTACTATAACTTTTTACTTTAACATTCTTTACTTTAACACTCTTTACTATAACTTTTTACTTTAACACTCTTTACTATAACTTTTTACTTTAACACTCTTTACTATAACTTTTTACTTTAACACTCTTTACTATAACTTTTTACTTTAACACTCTTTACTATAACTTTTTACTTTAACACTCTTTACTTTAACACTCTTTACTATAACTTTTTACTTTAACACTCTTTACTTTAACTTTTTACTTTAACACTCTTTACTTTAACACTATTTACTTTAACTTTTTACTTTAACACTCTTTACTATAACTTTTTACTTTAACACTCTTTACTATAACTTTTTACTTTAACACTCTTTACTTTAACTTTTTACTTTAACACTCTTTACTTTAGCACTATTTACTATAACTTTTTACTTTAACACTCTTTACTTTAACTTTTTACTTTAACACTCTTTACTATAACTTTTTACTTTAACACTCTTTACTTTAACACTATTTACTTTAACTTTTTACTTTAACACTCTTTACTATAACTTTTTACTTTAACACTCTTTACTATAACTTTTTACTTTAACACTATTTACTTTAACTTTTTACTTTAACACTCTTTACTATAACTTTTTACTTTAACACTCTTTACTTTAACTTTTTACTTTAACACTCTTTACTATAACTTTTTACTTTAACATTCTTTACTATAACTTTTTACTTTAATACTCTTTACTATAACTTTTTACTTTAACACTCTTTACTATAACTTTTTACTTTAACACTCTTTACTATAACTTTTTACTTTAACACTCTTTACTATAACTTTTTACTTTAACACTCTTTACTATAACTTTTTACTTTAACACTCTTTACTTTAACTTTTTACTTTAACACTCTTTACTATAACTTTTTACTTTAACACTTTACTTTAACTTTTTACTTTAACACTCTTTACTTTAACTTTTTACTTTAACACTCTTTACTTTAGCACTATTTACTATAACTTTTTACTTTAACACTCTTTACTTTAACTTTTTACTTTAACACTCTTTACTATAACTTTTTACTTTAACACTCTTTACTTTAACACTCTCTACTTTAACTTTTTACTTTAACACTCTTTACTATAACTTTTTACTTTAACACTCTTTACTATAACTTTTTACTTTAACACTCTTTACTTTAACTTTTTACTTTAACACTCTTTACTATAACTTTTTACTTTAACACTCTTTACTTTAACTTTTTACTTTAACACTCTTTACTATAACTTTTTACTTTAACATTCTTTACTTTAACACTCTTTACTATAACTTTTTACTTTAACACTCTTTACTATAACTTTTTACTTTAACACTCTTTACTATAACTTTTTACTTTAACACTCTTTACTTTAACTTTTTACTTTAACACTCTTTACTATAACTTTTTACTTTAACACTCTTTACTATAACTTTTTACTTTAGCACTATTTACTATAACTTTTTACTTTAACACTCTTTACTATAACTTTTTACTTTAACACTCTTTACTATAACTTTTTACTTTAACATTCTTTACTTTAACACTCTTTACTATAACTTTTTACTTTAACACTCTTTACTATAACTTTTTACTTTAACACTCTTTACTATAACTTTTTACTTTAACACTCTTTACTATAACTTTTTACTTTAACACTCTTTACTTTAACACTCTTTACTATAACTTTTTACTTTAACACTCTTTACTTTAACTTTTTACTTTAACACTCTTTACTATAACTTTTTACTTTAACACTCTTTACTATAACTTTTTACTTTAACACTCTTTACTATAACTTTTTACTTTAACACTCTTTACTTTAACTTTTTACTTTAACACTCTTTACTTTAACTTTTTACTTTAACACTCTTTACTTTAACACTCTTTACTTTAACTTTTTACTTTAACACTCTTTACTTTAACTTTTTACTTTAACACTCTTTACTATAACTTTTTACTTTAACACTCTTTACTATAACTTTTTACTTTAACACTCTTTACTATAACTTTTTACTTTAACACTCTTTACTTTAACTTTTTACTTTAACACTCTTTACTTTAATCATTCATTATTCAATTTAACTCTCTTTTAAAAAATCATTATCTTATATCCAGTACCTTTAATGTTCCCCCTACTGTAACCCCTACACTGTAACCCCTATACTGCACCCAATACACTTTAACCCATACACTGTAACCCATACACATTAACCCCTACACTGTAACCCCTACACTGTAACCCCTACACTGTAACCCATACACTGTAACCCATACACTGTAACCCCTACACTGTAACCCCATACACTGCACCCCTACGCTGCATCCCATACTCTGCACCCTATACACTGTAACCCCTACATGGCACCCCTACATGGCACCCCATACACTGTAACCCTTACACTGTAACCCCTACACTGCACCCCATACACTGCACCCCATACACTGTAACCCCATACACTGCACCCCATACGCTGCACCCCATACACTGTAACCCATATATTGTACCCCTTACACTGTAACTCCTACACTGCACCCCCATACACTTCACCCCATACACTGCACCCCTTATACTGCACCCCATACGCTGCACCCCATACACTGTAACCCATACATTGTAACCCCATACGCTGCACCCCGTACACTGTTCCCCCTATACTGCACCCCATGCGCTGCACCCCATACACTGTAACCCATACATTGTAACCCTTCAACTGCACCCCATACACTGCACCCCACACACTTCACCCCATACACTGCACCCCATACACTGCACCCCATACACTATTCCTCCTATACTGCACCCCATACACTGCACCCCATACACTCTACCCCATACACTCTACCCCCTACCCCCTACACTGCACCCCATACACTGCACCCCATACACTCTACCCCCTACACTATAACCCCATACATTGCACACAGTACCAGGGAAGGTATTATCAGTGATCGAGAATTAATTGACTCGCTGTTGCAGATTTGTAAATTTACCCACAATGCAATTGGGTAAGTGGTATTGTTACTTTTTTATTTGCTAAACTTATCAATTTTGAGTATTAAATTCATAAACAAAATTTTAAATTAACACAAATATCTGTTACTTTGCATTTTTAAGAATTTACTTACTTTTAAAAGAATTTATTAAAAAAATTGTTTTTTTTGATTTATTGAGTTAATTTTCGCAAACACAGTTAAAAAACTACACCTGCCTCTCCCTGGTGTCATGTTTAGGTATCAGACGCTCAACGACCATAAGGTGAATGTTGCCCGGGCGATTAATTCGTTTATAAGAGGTGTGAGTTTTGGGCGCGACCTCGAAACCCAGTTAGCATTCTTCGTGGAATGCCGAGAGAGCTTTGCGACCCTCGACTCCGTTATTGTCCACTTGGTGCACGTAAGTAGCGTAGGGATGCCGCAAACATCTATATTGTAGCGACGGAGACATTCAGACTAACTATAGTTACGTATATCTAAACACTCATTGTTATTGTCTTTGATAGTCTTTGATAGTCAACACTTGCGGTGTAACTAAGTTTTAAAATCCAGGTACTTATAATTTTAATAAATATCATTTAATATATTGTATTATGAATACAAATAAAATGTAGCTAAATATATAATTCATGAATTTGTAATCAAAAGCTATTTAGCTATTATTTAAATCACTGAGTTTATATTTTCAGTAAAAATAATATTCGAGTGGAATTAATAATATACTATTTCTTATATATAATAGAAATTCGTATAATTATGTATAGGATATAGTCATGACCTTTCTTGCAGTCTGTGAATGCACTAACCATGAACACACTGAAGATACGCAAGGGTAAACATTCTTCTAAAACCTCTCTCTTCGTCCGTGTTAGAATCGTAATTGTGGCAGAGTAAAATTGATTTACCTCAACATTTACTTGCTTATTTCAACGCCCGGATACAACTAAATCGATACCTTTAAACTCATAATACTAATTAAACTCATTTGGCTTAAAATATGATTTCTACACCAACACTCGCGATATTTTAATAACACTTATATCTCCTATAATTATAGAAATATATTACTTCATTTATAGGGATAAAAATTAATAATATATATTTTTTTTAGCATTTCATTCATTTCTTAAAAACCATAATCAATTACTAAGTAATTATTGTCTATCAGGCTTGCGTCGCCTACTCCTTCATCACCATCCCATCGATCAAAGATCCGCTGATGCGTTTGAATCTCTATGTGATCTCCGGCCGAGTGGCTTTGATCAACAAATGCTTGTCGCAAGGTTTGTGTGCCAACGTCAACTCTAATGCTAACTTGTAACTATGTGGATTGAAGTCCGACATTTGCAAGTTCAGGAATTTTTGGAGCCCTAAATTTGTAATAGTAATTTTATCAACGATTAATATTTTAGATACAAATGAAATGTATATCTGAAAGTACATTCTAGTTAGCTTTGTTTCTGAAGTGTTGTGTAGTTTCCAATATATCATCTTTTTTCACTGAAAACTAACTGTAAATTAGTAATTCATTTATTATTAAAATAATGCTTCGAGGTTGTTTAAGATAATAAATAATCTTTTGTAATATTATGTAACACTATCTAATACAATTTGAATTCTCATCAGCTTTCTCATTATTCGTTTATTTCTTCTAATTCCTTATCCTATAGGTGACGCATTTACAAAAGCTGCCGTTAACTTAATTCTCGAAATCTGCAAGGAAAAGAGTGTTCCACAATCTCAGTTTGTGGAATTCTTAAAGAATCTTTTCTCTAACTTTCTAGTTGTTCCGGTTTGTGGAACAGTGAAAGTATTCCGTATAAATAACATTTTATTAAAATACTTGTAAATTTAATCAAACTTGAATAATAATAGATCATATAAATTCTAAATGTTTTGCAGGACAATCCTGAACTTGGTATTCTATCTCTACCTCTGGCTTTACTAAATATGTTGAAACTGTACCCGTGGCAAGATGGGCAGCTGTCGCATATTTACATCGACGTTCTAGTGTTATTGGCAGCCATTTCACAATTCAACTTCCTGTATTCGATAGACGATGGTTACCGTTCAATAATTTTGTATTCAATTTAAGAATATCTGATTAAATTACTGAAATTTAGAAAATGTCACAAAAGATCATATTTAGCATTTTGTATTTTAAATTAGTTTTTCCATTTATTTATTTGATAAAACAACATTTGTTATCATTTATTCAATTCAAATTTTATTTAAATAATAATTTAATTTATTAATATTAGTTTACATAATTACATACATAGAGTTTTACAATAAAGGGATGTAAATATTAATTTAAATGAATTTACATTAAAATTACCAGATGATTATTTATTTTTATAATATTTAAATATCCTAATTGTATAATTAATCAAACCAATTGAATACGTTTAACTTTATGGCTGTATTAGTTCAAATAAACAATTAATAATTAATCTTTGACGTGTTAATTCTACGTTCAACTTTACACGCTTGACTAAACACAGTGCAGAGCAATGAAGACTTATATGGCAATGACGAACAATTTCTTGAGCAAATCCAAGGCACTTCCCAGGCACTCATGCAGCACATTATGGAAGATATTGAAATGTTAAAGAAAGACAAGGTTTGCGATATAAATGAATTTCTGCAAAGCTATCCGTACCATCGACTTGTAATGGTATTTAAAAGAATAAGATAATGTCGACATACTCTCTAAGTTATCTAAACTACATAATACTCCTTCGTCGAGTGATTAATAAATAACTAGCGATTCAACTCATTATTCTATGAAACCCCTAATTTACAATGTATGGATTTTGTTTGAAGTATTTTTAGCATAAATTAGACAACGGAGACAATGGAGAAATCTGTTCGCTTACCTTTATTTGTTTGTTGTTTTTCATATCAATAATAATTCATTTAAAACATTGATAATCTGAAATTACATCGTAATTACAATTAAACCTCAATAGTATTCTAAAATAGTGTAATTCTGATAGTTAATTATTCCACAATTTTTGCAAACCCAAACAATTATAGATTACGAGATTCGTAGAACAGCGTAAACACCAATTTTTAGTGCTGCACTCTAAATTACTCGCCGACGCGCTACAAATATTAACGAATTGTACGACCTTCGCATTGTGTTGCGTTGCTTTGCGAGTGTAACAGTGAAACCCTACCGCCGATAACAGTGTAAAGTGCACTACTCGCTCACCCTACACCTGTTCAATACGCTGATTGCCCACGGAGACCTCGACGACCGTCGGTGTTTCGATTTTGCCGTTGACCAATGGCAAACGCTTTTGCAGTACGCGGAATTCAAGAACAAGTGCATGGTTCGTAGTAACGAGTTTTATTGCGGGTTTTATTGTGGGTGTTAGAGGCGACGGGTGTTAGAAGCTCTCCGACTAGCCGGGACTGGGCGGCGATTAGGCGATTGGTAGCGTTGAGATATAGCTCTCGCCTTCTTGCAGATAGAGACGCATAAATATCTGAAACACCGAGGAGACCCTAGCGCCTCAAAACTCGCCGATTATATGAAACTAGAGTCCACAGCCTAGTTTGCGTTTGCACCCCATCACCCCCCGTCGAATAAGCCGAAGGAACGCACGATCTGCGCTGTCCTATCCTTTCCGAGTCTTTGAGCGACCTACGAACTCTACGGGTCGTTCGGGTCGCGGCTGGGGGAACTTCGCCAGGAGTTCGTTTAGTTTCGAAGGCGGAAGTTTGCCTCCGGCGGACGTCGATTGCAGAACGCCCTTTGACATTATTTCCTCGCGATTCTGCTTTTGTTGCTGTCGAGTATTCTAGAGTTTAACATCGCTGAATAATTTAATATTAATTTATTACTAATTTATTATTAATTTATTATTAATTTATTATTAATTTAATATTAATTTAATATTAATTTAATATAGTATCAACCTTAAAATATGCCCAAACCCAAACCTTAAAATTTGCCTGACAACTTATGAAATGTTCAACTTCTTTGGAGCATTTCACTTCGCTAAAATCATTTTTTTGGAGGCAAGTGAGCATTGTCGACATTTCTTGTAGACATGACGCCACTGCGTAATCGTGAATTCAGTTTAAACAATATCATAAAAAATGGCATCTTTACTATAATTCATAATTTCCACAACTATATAAATATATATTTATTGAACCACAAAATATATTTAAAGTAACTAAAATCCCTTACAAATCAAATCAACAGATAGCAATGCAAAATACACCAATTCAATGGTTATTCATTAATTTCATTGCAAAATAATATACTGTTAAATGTGTTATTTCAAATATTAGAGATTTAATAATTTACAGTATATATGATACTATATACCCATGATACATGAATTTATATTTGATATATATATATATTATATATTTGAAACATTCACAATAAAATATATTATAAATTATTTTATATTATTTCTATACTGAATTTATATAATGAGAATTTCAAGTTAATAATAGATAGATAATTAATAGATAGATTGTTAATATTTAAATAATGATACGTGCCGACTCCTACATTTACCCAGATTTTGGTTAGAGATTAATATCTGTCTCATGAATTAAAGAATCAAGACCTTCGGAGGGTCTATATTGGATAATCTACCTTAATATTGACCTTAATCCTTATTAGTTTTCTGTTTATTTAATGCATTATAAATGCATTTTTTAGATTATCTTTTATATCTAATAGTTTTTTTTGGTTATATCGAGATTATTAATTGTCTTTTATTTAGACTTGTTAGTCCAATACACAAGGAAATTTGACCTTATAAAAATGACTATAATAATGTTTTGATTTCCTACTACATTAACTTGTTATTACTATTCATTTTTATTATTAAATTGTAATAAAATAAGTATTTAAAGGTAAGTTTAGAATAAGTTTAAATATAAGATTAGAATTTCGGTGTTTATATTTTATAGATGGTATTCAAAGACAGGCAATATAAACCATATAATTTATAAATATATAAGGAAATAATTTTAAGAATTTCAAATCAATAATGGATTAACTTTAATAAATAATATTTAATTTAAATGTAATGATTTAACATCTAATTTGAAAACTAAAAAAATACTTTAGGGATGATATTTTAATATTACTATTCAAATGCTTGTTTTTATAAGATCTTTTTAATATTATCAACTGTAGTACTATAACAAATAATATTATAACTACATCACTCTTTACCTCGATGATGGGATCATTGATATGATTTACATACCATGCCTCCTATCCTATCTATAGTATCTGGCTATTTCGCAGTAGATATGAACAGTATATTTTAATCACGATAGTCGTGAAAAATGCATTTCTCCTACGTGTTGGCTATAATTACAGCCGTAAGTATTTTAGTTACCTCAGCGATATAATATTTTACTATTTAATGATGATATAATCATATTGTTAAGGTATTAATGTTTATTAACCCTTTACCTACCAATCGTCAAAAATCGTCATGACTGTCAAACTCACAATCGTCAAATAATTATATACGAGTTTGCATTAATCAAAAATAAATGTAATCTATATAAATTAACTTTATACATCCTTATTTTGAATTATTATTCAATTGTAAGTAAGATAAGATAATAAAAAATAGGCATAAAATCTTTTTTTAACGTGTAAATATCATATTTACTAGGTATATATGATTTAAAAATCACAAAATATACTTTATTAAAAGTATAATAAATTTATAAATATGTATTATTATATGATTTAATGTATCCATTGTTTATAAAAAATATCTAGCTTACCACATGATCAAATACTATTACATAATAATAAATAATTCTATAATAAAAATTGCAAAATGTAATACATTCACTGATTTTTTAATATTTAAATTTTAAATCCAAACTTATGTAAAATTGATTTTATAAAATAATTATAAAAATAAAATATTAAATAGAATATACTTATAGTAGAATACATTCACATAGTAATATTTAGTTAAAAATATCATGTGATTCTAAATCCTAAAGTATTTCGAATCTTCAGTTGTGTTTGTTGTTTTGAGATGTTGCGTCGAATTTTTAATACCCAAGAAGCTTTAGAAATGATATTGAATTCCAGTGATGAAAATCATGAAAATGAAGTAACCGGTGTTTGTTTTATTTATAACATTATAACTATAATAAATATTAACATACATCGCAAATGATTAAACAAATGTTTTATTCACATATTTAAATTTTTTATCGTTTAAACTCTTATCTTTTAACATTGGATATTTAATTATGTTGTAAATAATTTCTTAAATAAATATAATGAATTAAATTACTAATTTATTCTTTATAATACATCTAAATACATATATGTAAAAAAGTGATACTTTTAAAATTTATTAATTTATTATTTACTTTATATTTTATTTAAGTTATAATATTACTAATATATTATATTTCAAAAATACATCTACCATAATATATAATATTTAATCCTCAATATTACTTATACAAGATAATTTTTACGAAAACGAATATTAATTACAATAAAGTTGAATTTAAAAATGCATATAAAAAATGATAATATTGAAATATTACGGTATTTCCATACATGGAATATAAAAAATCATGAGAAATAAAGGGTTAAGTAGAAAATTACTATAGTTACAATAATTGTATGTTTAATCAAAATTGGATGATTCGATATTAGTTTAAATAAACCTAGGTACAATTATTTATTACTTTATTGTAAATATATTACTTGACATAGATTTGATTTTTTGATTAATGTAAACATTCTAATAATAACTTATTTTATATCTATAATGTTTATATTCTAGTTATAATAATTACTTGTATTTATTATAAAACAAATAATTACAAAATATGCATTTTCATTTAAAGCAAACCTTTGCGACCTTCTCCTTTTGTGGATACTGTATCTCTTAAAGATGCCGGTAATATCTGTTTATATAATGGTACATGTTTATAATTTCGGAACTTTGCTCTTGATTGAGATAAAACAATATCTGATAATTTTGTCATTTTAAAAAAAATGTGTTATTGAATAAATAAAGCAATGATACTAAATAGCTATTCAATACATAGATCGGATCTGATAAAATAATTAATATAGATTAAATCAGGACATAATTTGGTCCAGCAAAGTCAATACAATAGTTTCGTGAAGCTAAGGTTATTTCGCAATAATGGTTTTTAACATGTATTATAACAAAGCTTTTGCTAGTAAAATATTTAAGTAATGTTATTACACATGATTAACAATCTTTATTTATTATAACCTACAGTATCTTCATATCTTGGATTATACTATATATCCCAATCAACAAGTGAATTAAATTATACCTTTATTTATACATTAAAAAGGCCATCATAGTAAAGAGTTATAAAGAATAACTTTGTTATGTTAACATTTATAAATATTTGAAACTAAACTAAACTAAATTTCCAATATCTTAGGTGTTGCATTAAACATAGTTTATTTTAAATTATATAATATATGTTATTTCATATTATAACTAAAATATGATTAGGTTTTCTAGTTGTAAATATTAACTTGAATTTATAAATTATTTAAATATTCAAGTGCGATTATTTAATACCATAATATAAATAAAGGAATATACAATGTTTGACTGTTTTAACTAATATAAATAATTGTTATTACATTCCATTGAATTATTTAAGTTAAGTAAATAATAGTATATTTTATTTAAAAAATTTATTCAACAAAATACTATAAACATATATATAATAATAATTTATATATTGTCATATATTTTTGTCATTTATTATTATATAATTTCTTATGTAAATTATTTATTATTGCCTTTTGAAATAGAAATAATAATTCTCAATAATAATACAATATTGTAAATGAGATAGAAATGAATGATTTCACAATAGATAACTTCGGTCAGTCAATCGCTGGAGTCCAGTGAAATATCAACTGTACATAATGAAATTATGGATTAATAAATTGAAATTAAATGCGAATAAAAAAAGAAATAAATTGAAGTCATTTGAGTCAAATGATTAAATAAAATAAATGATCCTTTATTTGAAAGTAGAGTTAATATTTAAAAAAATATAAAAACCGTCCAGGTTGAGTTCGGTTAGTTTGTTCTTTAGGGCTTTCATGGGGTTCGAGGTGTGTTGACCGAGCATGTTTTGTCGTTGGTAGAAAAGAAGGTAGGCGTTTTGGTTGACTACACACTCTTCGCTTATCAAGGCAACCTTTATGAGGTAAACAAGGCTTTATTACAAATGTTACGATCATTTTGGAATCAAAATAAATACTGAGTTTCTAATAAGTCATTTCTAAGTGAATTCAAATTTATCAACATTTCATCAGCTACTGTGGTCGCTACTGCTGTAGCTACTGTGGTCGCTACTGCTGTAGCTACTGTGGTCGCTACTGTGGTCGCTACTGTGGTAGCTACTGTGGTCACTACTGTGGTCACTACTGTGGTCACTACTGTGGTCACTACTGTGGTCACTACTGTGGTCACTACTGTGGTCACTACTATGGTCACTACTGTGGTCACTACTGTGGTCACTACTGTGGTCACTACTGTGGTCACTACTATGGTCACTAATGTGGTAGCTACTGAAATAGCTACTGTGGTAGCTACTGTGGTCACTACTGTGGTCACTACTGTGGTCACTACTATGGTCACTAATGTGGTAGCTACTGAAATAGCTACTGTGGTAGCTACTGTGGTCACTACTGTGGTCACTACTGTGGTCACTACTGTGGTCACTACTGTGGTCACTACTGTGGTCACTACTGTGGTCACTACTATGGTCACTAATGTGGTAGCTACTGAAATAGCTACTGTGGTAGCTACTGTGGTCACTACTGTGGTCACTACTGTGGTCACTACTATGGTCACTAATGTGGTAGCTACTGAAATAGCTACTGTGGTAGCTACTGTGGTCACTACTGTGGTCACTACTGTGGTCACTACTGTGGTCACTAATGTGGTAGCTACTGAAATAGCTACTGTGGTAGCTACTGTGGTCACTACTGTGGTCACTACTGTGGTCACTACTGTGGTCACTACTGTGGTCACTACTGTGGTCACTACTATGGTCACTAATGTGGTAGCTACTGAAATAGCTACTGTGGTAGCTACTGTGGTCGCTACTGTAGTCACTACTGTGGTAGCTATTGTGGTAGCTACTGTGGTCACTAATGTGGTAGCTACTGCTGTAGCTACTGTGGTAGCTACTGTGGTGGCTACTGTGGCAGCTACTGTGGTCGCTACTGTGGTCACTACTGTGGTAGCTACTGTGGTCGCTACTGTGGTCGCTACTGTGGTCGCTACTGTGGTAGTTACTGTGGTAGTTACTGTTGTAGCTACTGTAGTCACTATTGTGGTAGCTACTGTGGTCGCTACTGTAGTCACTATTGTGGTAGCTATTGTGGTAGCTACTGTGGTAGCTACTGTGGTCGCTACTGTGGTAGCTACTGCTGTAGCTACTGTGGTAGCTACTGTGGTGGCTACTGTGGCAGCTACTATGGTAGTTACTGTGGTAGCTACTGTGGTAGTTACTGTGGTAGCTACTGTGGTAGTTACTGTGGTCGCTACTGTGGTAAATAATGTGGTTGCTACTGTGGTAGCTACTGTGGTCGCTACTGTGGTCGCTACTGTGGTCGCTACTGTGGTCGCTACTGTGGTCGCTGCTGTGGTCGCTACTGTGGTAGCTACTGTGGTAGTTACTCTGGTCGCTACTGTGGTAGTTACTGCGGTAGTTACTGCGGTAGTTACTGTGGTAGTTACTGTGGTAGTTACTGTGGTAGCTACTGTGGTAGTTACTCTGGTCGCTACTGTGGTAGTTACTGCGGTAGTTACTGCGGTAGTTACTGTGGTAGTTACTGTGGTAGTTACTGTGGTAGCTACTGTGGTAGCTACTGTGGTAGTTACTGTGGTAGTTACTGTGGTCGCTACTGTGGTCGCTGCTGTTGTAGCTACTGTTGTAGCTACTGTGGTAGCTACTGTGGTCGCTACTGTGGTAGCTACTGTTGTAGCTACTGTGGTAGCTACCGTGGTAGTTACTGTGGTAGTTACTGTG
Source organism: Osedax frankpressi (assembly GCA_964035775.1). Lineage (NCBI taxonomy): Eukaryota > Metazoa > Annelida > Polychaeta > Sabellida > Siboglinidae > Osedax > Osedax frankpressi. The sequence goes on from OZ038316.1 coordinate 11,295,912, forward strand.
GTCGCTACTGTGGTAGTACTGTGGTAGTTACTGTTGTAGCTACTGTGGTAGCTACTGTTGTAGCTACTGTTGTAGCCACTGTGGTAGCTACTGTGGTAGTTACTGTGGTAGTTACTGTGGTCGCTACTGTGGTAGCTACTGTTGTAGCTACTGTTGTAGCTACTGTGGTAGCTTAAGGCGTGCGATGTAACCTTCGAATCGTCGAATTCGTACCATCTGGAATCGATAAAGTTCAGGCAGTAGGCTGTAAACAATTATTGTTTGAACTAATCAAAGGTCAGAGGTCGGAGTGGCACATGCAAACTAGACATCGGAAGCGACGCAAATAACAATGGAATCAAAGAGGCAGCGGAGTTATTACGGGAGAATTGCTGACCGGTGTAGTGGCCGGCAGTCAGGTTGCCGTAGTGATTGCACACGGCGTAAAGGTCATAAGTGGTGTCAAGGTCGGAGGTCGTCGAGAACTCGGCCATGTTGAGGTCGCGCAGGGGGTACGTGATGTGAGAGTCCATTTTGGTGCGGTTCTGTCCAGCCTACGAACAGACGAAATAATATACAGGAAGTAGTGGATAGATAGAGGAAGTAGTGGATAGATACAGGAAGTAGTGGATAGATAGAGGAAGTAGTGGATAGATACAGGAAGTAACAAACCTGTTTAAAGCGCTTCAGATGGATGATCAGGAGATCGGGGAGAGAATTAAGACTTAATCTTTTTATTGTTCCTTTGAGCTTTTGTTGGCATTGCGGACAGTGCCAGGCATTATCTGCGCTTAACTGGGACACGCGGAGAATGGAGGCGAGGACGTCGAGGCGACGGGGAGGGGGAGGGGAGGGGGAGGGGAGGGGAGGGGAGGGGAGGGGGAGGGGAGGGGAGGATGCGGAAGAAGGCGGTGAGGTAGTCAGGAAGTTGTTATGGGAGATAGGGCGGGTAGGGAGGTGAGGCGGTGTGAGATGGTGGTGAGAAATTGCAGTGATTGGGGTGATTGAAAGTGGAAGATATGGTTGGGATAGTTTGGGTGGTAAGAAATGAGGGTGTAGGAGAGAGGTAGCGATGATGGGGAGGATATAAGAGATTTGAAATAGGGTTTATAGAGGAGGTGCGGTAGGGAAGTGGGAAATTGGAATATAAGAAGTGCTTATAAGAAGTGGGGTGATAGGGTGGGAGGTAGGGTGGGATTATTAGGTAGCAGAATTGTGCGAATAATGCTGAGGGAGTGGGTGGTGGGGAGGAGTGGATCATTGGGGGAATGGGTGGTGGGGAGGAGTAGATCATTGGGGGAATGGGTGGTGGGGAGGAGTGGATCATTGGGGGAATGGGTGGTGGGGAGGAGTGGATCATTGGGGCAATGGGTGGTGGGGAGTAAATTATACATGGTGGAGGAGTGGATCAAAAGTTTGAAATAATGTGTAGAATTTTGTAATATTTGAGAAATCGTGGTATAATATATATGTGAAAAATAAATAGAAGAGACAATGTATAGGAGAGATAATAGCATGTGAAAAGCTAGACTATAAGTAGATACATATCTTCCTACATTCACACACTCACTGTAGCACACACTCACAGTAGCACACACTAGCTATTTGTAGACACCTACACATTCCCTTAAACTTCCCTACACTCCATTACACTCTACTACCCACTCCGGCTCTAACCATCTCATCATACATTGATAAACAAAGACAATGATGAAGGGAAGAATGTTCCACCTTCTGCGACTCCCGGACACTGGAGTGGTCTTCGATAGGGTCAGAGTTCGCGTTAATCATGCTGCATTGTGGGTAATAGTTTGTAAATAAAAACTATATAAATATTAATGGTAAGTTATTATGATGACAATGGTAAGTTATTATGACAATGGTAAGTTATTATGATGATAATGGTAAGTTATTATGGTTACAATGGTAAGTTAGTATGGCGATAATGGTAAGTTACTATGGTTACAATGGTAAGTTACTATGGTTACACTGGTAAGTTACTATGGTTACAATGGTAAGTTACTATGGTTACAATGGTAAGTTACTATGGTTATACTGGTAAGTTACTATGGTTACAATGGTAAGTTACTATGGTTACAATGGTAAGTTACTATGGTTACAATGGTAAGTTACTATGGTTACAATGGTAAGTTATTATGATGACAATGGTAAGTTATTATGGCGATAATGGTAAGTTACTATGGTTACAATGGTAAGTTAGTATGGTTACGATGGTAAGTTACTATGGTTACGATGGTAAGTTACTATGGTTACAATGGTAAGTTACTATGGTTACAATGGTAAGTTACTATGGTTACGATGGTAAGTTAATATGGTTACGATGGTAAGTTACTATGGTTACACTGGTAAGTTATTATGGTTACACTGGTAAGTTACTATGGTTACAATGGTAAGTTACTATGGTTATACTGGTAAGTTACTATGGTTACAATGGTAAGTTACTATGGTTACGATGGTAAGTTACTATGGTTACGATGGTAAGTTACTATGGTTACGATGGTAAGTTACTATGGTTAAGATGGTAAGTTACTATGGTTACGATGGTAAGTTACTATGGTTACGATGGTAAGTTACTATGGTTACGATGGTAAGTTGCTATGGTTACAATGGTAAGTTGCTATGGTTACAATGGTAAGTTACTATGGTTACGATGGTAAGTTACTATGGTTACAATGGTAAGTTACAATGGTAAGTTACTATGGTTACAATGATAAGTTACTATGGTTACGATGGTAAGTTACTATGGTTACGATGGTAAGTTATTCAATGACAACTAACTAAGATTTATTATGGTACAACCACTGCACGATCATGTTGATATGACAAGGACCTGACCTCGAAGGAAGATTCTGTATCATCCTGAAAGGGAAGGAGTGGCGGTATGTTGAGATGGGAGGGGAAATGGAGTGAGGGGTCAGGTGGGATACGGTGAAGTAAAGGATGGGCAGGATTCGGTGAGATGCAGGGAGAGGTGAGGGTTTGGTATGTTAGGGTTGGAGTTAGGTTAGGGGTAAGGGTAAAGGTAAGGTGATGTGGGTGTTTAGTATGTTAGCTTAGGGGTAAGGGTAAAGGTAAGGTGATGTGGGTGTTTAGTATGTTAGGGTTGGGGTTAGCTTAGGGGTAAGGGTAAAGGTAATGTGATGTGGGTGTTTAGTATGTTAGGTTAGGGGTAAGGGTAAAGGTAAGGTGATGTGGGTGTTTAGTATGTTAGGTTAGGGGTAAGGGTAAAGGTAAGGTGATGTGGGTGTTTAGTATGTTAGCTTAGGGGTAAGGGTAAAGGTAAGGTGATGTGGGTGTTTAGTATGTTAGGTTAGGGGTTAGCTTAGGGGTAAGGGTAAAGGTAATGTGATGTGGGTGTTTAGTATGTTAGGGTTGGAGTTAGGTTAGGGGTAAGGGTAAAGGTAATGTGATGTGGATGTTTAGTATGTTAGGGTTGGGGTTAGCTTAGGGGTAAGGGTAAATGTAAGGTAATGTGGGTGCTTAGTATGTTAGCTTAGGGGTAAGGGTAAAGGTAAGGTGATGTGGGTGTTTAGTATGTTAGCTTAGGGGTAAGGGTAAAGGTAAGGTGATGTGGGTGTTTAGTATGTTAGCTTAGGGGTAAGGGTAAAGGTAAGGTGATGTGGGTGTTTAGTATGTTAGCTAAGGGGTAAGGGTAAAGGTAAGGTGATGTGGGTGTTTAGTATGTTAGGGTTGGAGTTAGGTTAGGGGTAAGGGTAAAGGTAGGGTGATGTGGGTGTTTAGTATGTTAGGTTTGTAGTTAGGTTAGGGGTAAGGGTAAAGGTAAGGTGATGTGGGTGTTTAGTATGTTAGGTTTGGAGTTAGGTTAGGGGTAAGGGTAAAGGTAATGTGATGTGGGTGTTTAGTATGTTAGGTTAGGGGTAAGGGTAAAGGTAAGGTGATGTGGGTGTTTAGTATGTTAGCTTAGGGGTAAGGGTAAAGGTAAGGTGATGTGGGTGTTTAGTATGTTAGCTTAGGGGTAAGGGTAAAGGTAATGTGATGTGGGTGTTTAGTATGTTAGCTTAGGGGTAAGGGTAAAGGTAAGGTGATGTGGGTGTTTAGTATGTTAGCTTAGGGGTAAGGGTAAAGGTAAGGTGATGTGGGTGTTTAGTATGTTAGCTAAGGGGTAAGGGTAAAGGTAAGGTGATGTGGGTGTTTAGTATGTTAGGGTTGGAGTTAGGTTAGGGGTAAGGGTAAAGGTAAGGTGATGTGGGTGTTTAGTATGTTAGGTATGGAGTTAGCTTAGGGGTAAGGGTAAAGGTAAGGTGATGTGGGTGTTTAGTATGTTAGGGTTGGAGTTAGGTTAGGGGTAAGGGTAAAGGTAAGGTGATGTGGGTGTTTAGTATGTTAGGTTAGGGGTAAGGGTAAAGGTAAGGTGATGTGGGTGTTTAGTATGTTAGGTTAGGGGTAAGGGTAAAGGTAAGGTGATGTGGGTGTTTAGTATGTTAGCTTAGGGGTAAGGGTAAAGGTAAGGTGATGTGGGTGTTTAGTATGTTAGGTTAGGGGTTAGCTTAGGGGTAAGGGTAAAGGTAATGTGATGTGGGTGTTTAGTATGTTAGGGTTGGAGTTAGGTTAGGGGTAAGGGTAAAGGTAATGTGATGTGGATGTTTAGTATGTTAGGGTTGGGGTTAGCTTAGGGGTAAGGGTAAATGTAAGGTAATGTGGGTGCTTAGTATGTTAGCTTAGGGGTAAGGGTAAAGGTAAGGTGATGTGGGTGTTTAGTATGTTAGCTTAGGGGTAAGGGTAAAGGTAAGGTGATGTGGGTGTTTAGTATGTTAGCTTAGGGGTAAGGGTAAAGGTAAGGTGATGTGGGTGTTTAGTATGTTAGCTAAGGGGTAAGGGTAAAGGTAAGGTGATGTGGGTGTTTAGTATGTTAGGGTTGGAGTTAGGTTAGGGGTAAGGGTAAAGGTAGGGTGATGTGGGTGTTTAGTATGTTAGGTTTGTAGTTAGGTTAGGGGTAAGGGTAAAGGTAAGGTGATGTGGGTGTTTAGTATGTTAGGTTTGGAGTTAGGTTAGGGGTAAGGGTAAAGGTAATGTGATGTGGGTGTTTAGTATGTTAGGTTAGGGGTAAGGGTAAAGGTAAGGTGATGTGGGTGTTTAGTATGTTAGCTTAGGGGTAAGGGTAAAGGTAAGGTGATGTGGGTGTTTAGTATGTTAGCTTAGGGGTAAGGGTAAAGGTAATGTGATGTGGGTGTTTAGTATGTTAGCTTAGGGGTAAGGGTAAAGGTAAGGTGATGTGGGTGTTTAGTATGTTAGCTTAGGGGTAAGGGTAAAGGTAAGGTGATGTGGGTGTTTAGTATGTTAGCTAAGGGGTAAGGGTAAAGGTAAGGTGATGTGGGTGTTTAGTATGTTAGGGTTGGAGTTAGGTTAGGGGTAAGGGTAAAGGTAAGGTGATGTGGGTGTTTAGTATGTTAGGTATGGAGTTAGCTTAGGGGTAAGGGTAAAGGTAAGGTGATGTGGGTGTTTAGTATGTTAGGGTTGGAGTTAGGTTAGGGGTAAGGGTAAAGGTAAGGTGATGTGGGTGTTTAGTATGTTAGGTTAGGGGTAAGGGTAAAGGTAAGGTGATGTGGGTGTTTAGTATGTTAGGGTTGGGGTTAGCTTAGGGGTAAGGGTAAATGTAAGGTGATGTGGATGTTTAGTATGTTAGGGTTGGAGTTAGGTTAGTGGTTTGGGTAAAGGTAAGGTAATGTGGGTATTTAGTATGTTAGGGTTGGGGTTAGCTTAGGGGTAAGGGTAAATGTAATGTGATGTGGGTGTTTAGTATGTTAGGGTTGGGGTAAGGGTAAAGGTAAGGTAATGTGGGTGTTTAGTATGTTAGGGTTGGGGTTAGCTTAGGGGTAAGGGTAAAGGTAAGGTAATGTGGGTGTTTAGTATGTTAGGGTTGGGGTAAAGGGTAAAGGTAATGTGATGTGGGTGTTTAGTATGTTAGGGTTGGGGTAAAGGGTAAAGGTAAGGTGATGTGGGTGTTTAGTATGTTAGGGTTGGGGTAAAGGGTAAAGGTAAGGTGATGTGGGTGTTTAGTATGTTAGGTTAGGGGTAAGGTAAGGTAATGTGGGTGTTTAGTATGTTAGGGTTGGGGTTATCTTAGGGGTAAGGGTAAAGGTAAGGTAATGTGGGTGTTTAGTATGTTAGCTTAGGGGTAAGGGTAAATGTAAGGTGATGTGGGTGTTTAGTATGTTAGGGTTGGAGTTAGCTTAGGGGTAAGGGTAAAGGTAAGGTGATGTGGGTGTTTAGTATGTTAGGTTAGGGGTAAGGGTAAAGGTAATGTGATGTGGGTATTTAGTATGTTAGGGTTGGAGTTAGCTTAGGGGTAAGGGTAAAGGTAATGTGATGTGGGTGTTTAGTATGTTAGGTTAGGGGTAAGGGTAAAGGTAATGTGATGTGGGTGTTTAGTACGTTAGGGTTGGAGTTAGCTTAGGGGTAAGGGTAAAGGTAAGGTAATGTGGGTGTTTAGTATGTTAGGGTTGGAGTTAGCTTAGGGGTAAGGGTAAAGGTAAGGTAATGTGGGTGTTTAGTATGTTAGAGTTGGAGTTAGCTTATGGGTTAGGGTAAAGGTAAGGTGATGTGGGTGTTTAGTATGTTAGGTTAGGGGTAAGGGTAAAGGTAATGTGATGTGGGTATTTAGTATGTTAGGGTTGGAGTTAGCTTAGGGGTAAGGGTAAAGGTAATGTGATGTGGGTATTTAGTATGTTAGGGTTGGGGTTAGCTTAGGGGTAAGGGTTAAGATAGTGGAATGTGCAAGGTAAGGAGATATGAGATTGGGAGAGGGGTGAAAGGTGAAGGTAGTGGAATGATTCTGGCGAGAATGAAAAAATAGAATATATGCGAGGATATGGGAAATAAAGGTTGAGCGAGATGAATGGAGAGGTCAAGCACAGGGTCAGGGTTCACACATTCCTGATTACGCTGACCTGTCAATATCATACGAAGACAAAGGTCGTTTTAATGAACTTTGAAGGTACACAGAGTTTCCATTTGGCTGAACTACTCGGATCTTCAATAGGTTACCGATGTGCTATGGTGAGAATGGGGGCTTACAGGGGGGAGAATGGGGGCTTACAAAGGGGGGAGAATGGGGGTTTACAGAGGTGAGAATGGGGCTTAAAGAGGGGAGAATGTGGGTTTACAGGGTAGAGAATGAGGGCTTACAAAGGGGGAGAATGGGGGTATAAAGGGGGAGAATGGGGGAAATGGGGGCTTACAGGGTTGAGAATGGGGGCATACAGGGGGAGAATGGGGCTTACAGAGGGGAGAATGGGGGTTTACAGGGGGGATAATGGGTCTTACAGGGGGGAGAATGGGGGTTTACAGGTGGGAGAATGGGGGCTTACACTGGGAGAATGGGTCTTACAGAGGTGAGAATGGGGGTTTACAGGGGGAGAATGGGTCTTACAGGGGGGAGAATGGGGGTTTACAGGGGGGAGAATGGGGCTTACAGGGGGAGAATGGGGCTTACAGGGGGGAGAATGGGGGCTTACAGGGGGAGAATGGGTCTTACAGGGGGGGAGAATGGGGGTTTACAGGGGGGAGAATGGGGCTTACAGGGGGAGAATGGGGCTTACAGGGGGGAGAATGGGGGCTTACAGGGGGAGAATGGGTCTTACAGGGGGGGAGAATGGGGGTTTACAGGGGGGAGAATGGGGCTTACAGGGGGAGAATGGGGCTTACAGGGGGGAGAATGGGGGTTTACAGGGGGAGAATGGGAGTTTACAGAGAAGAAATAGGGGGGAATTATTGGGAGTCCCCTGTTGTAGGTTGAAATAGAGTGAGTTGCTACTTGTAGGGGAAGTAGTGGAAAGTGGCTGCTTTTAAGGTGAAGCAAGGAGTATCCAGGTATGAAATCATTGTTCTTGTAATGGTAATTTTTTTTAACAGAAAAGTGAATAATGAATTAATCTAATCTAATTAATTAATATGTACTTATTGTATAGATCTGTGATTTCTGTAGACAGAGGTCATTCGAGGTCGATTGTTTATTAAATGAAAACAGAGGCAGATCGAGTTGTTATGGCACTAGAGGGAGATCGAGTTTTTCAAAGACACTAGAATGCGTACCGTGCGTTGAACTCCATCTCGTAGCATGAAGGTCATTGCGTTCAGAATGGAGTTCTGTATATCCGAGTAGGTGTACTGAGTGGAGAGGAGCACAGAGATCGGACCACCGAAACTGGAAACAGAAGTTGTAAAAGCAACGGGGTCGCGTAGGGTCGACGAATAGGGTCGCCGAGGGTCAGATGTACCGTTCGCTATTAGCCCTCTCCGCGCGTGTCCCATACGAAAACCTCGTTAAATATAATGAATTACGACAATAAACATGAGATCACGGGGGTTGTCTTTCGTCGTTTCAGTCTCGTCGCATGCCATCGCACTCTAGAAGATAGGCGCCTATGCAATATAATGATCTAAAGTGATTGATGGCCGATAGGAGAAATAATATCTGGTAGCATTGACATCTACACGACTGTCTACTTTGAATAAAAACCTACAATATTATCCATAAAGAAAAAACGGCAGCGTTGCAAAACGATAAATTCTATAGGATTCAAAATCGTAACAAATTGATAAATAGTAGCGTAACCTCACTACGACCTCCGACCTCAGACTCCTTTAAATAAGTGATATTCAAATTAATAAGCACTCCGATTACACATACCAAACCTTCGACCTCACCTATAACCTTTATAATCTAAATCGGATAAACCTTTATAACCTCTCCCGACAACCAAAAACCGCTACGGGTAACCCCTGACCCCGCAGTTAGGTGCACAAACTTTTCGCTAGGTCTGTAGTCGTACTGGAGTTCATTGAAGACAACGCATTGTATCCAGCTGTTGCCGTGCGAATGCCTACGACCGCCGCCAGGGGAAAGTTCAGGGGGCAAAGGTCGCGTTTCCACGGCATAAATCGATGCCCCCGAATCTACATCGCATAGGCGAGTGGAATCTGAAAAAGTCCTCATGATCCCATTGGAGCCAAGTTCTATTAGAATCAGCTGTAGGGGGTGACGTGGAGTGTTTGTTAGGGAGGGGGCAGGGGCAGGGGGGGCAGGGGGTGATGTGGAGTGTTTGTTAGGGAGAGGGAGGGGGCAGGGGTGATGTGGAGTGTTTGTTAGGGAGAGGGAGGGGGCAGGGGGTGGGATGGGCAGGCGGGGAGGGGAGGGGTAGGAGAGGGGTAGGAGTAGGAGTAGGGTTAAAGAGAAGGAGGTGGAGGGGGTGATGTGGAGTGTTTGTTAGGGAGAGGGAGGTGGAGGGGGTGATGTGGAGTGTTTGTTAGGGAGAGGGAGGGGGCAGGGGGTGATGTGGAGTGTTTGTTAGGGAGAGGGAGGGGGCAGGGGTGATGTGGAGTGTTTGTTAGGGAGGGGGAGGGGGCAGGGGGTGATGTGGAGTGTTTGTTAGGGAGAGGGAGGGGGCAGGGGTAATGTGGAGTGTTTGTTAGGGAGAGGGAGGGGGCAGGGGTGATGTGGAGTGTTTGTTAGGGAGAGGGAGGGGGCAGGGGTGATGTGGAGTGTTTGTTAGGGAGAGGGAGGGGGCAGGGGTGATGTGGAGTGTTTGTTAGGGAGAGGGAGGGGTGATGTGGAGTGTTTGTTAGGGAGAGGCAGGGGGCAGGGGGAGGGATGGGCAGGCGGGGAGGGGAGGGGTAGGAGAGGGGTAGGAGTAGGAGTAGGGTTAAAGAGAAGGAGGTGGAGGGGGTGATGTGGAGTGTTTGTTAGGGAGGGGGCAGGGGGCAGGGGGTGATGTGGAGTGTTTGTTAGGGAGAGGGAGGGGGCAGGGGGAGGGATGGGCAGGCGGGGAGGGGAG
>OZ038316.1:11310705-11328205 GCA_964035775.1 Osedax frankpressi
TAGGTGAGGCTTTGCAGGCGACATCCGGCACACGTCAGCGAAGAGCGATATTGTGCCTGAAAAAGAGCGGCCACTACACTCTGATTGGTCGTAAGCGAAGGAGGCTGATTCGGATTGGTGAGAATCGGTGAAATCGGATTTTGATTGGTCGTTAGCACGGGCTGCGAATCTCCTTGATTTGTCAATGAAGGTTCGGAGGTACATGTTTGTTGTTGTTGTTGTGTTGTTGTTGTTGTTGTTGTTGTTGTTGTGGTTGTGGTTGTTGAATATTCTCTGCACGATTCTGTTAGAAACAACATTATTTCCTATTAATTATATAAATATCAATATTTATATTTTAAATATACTAAATAATGGACAGATTATATAACAATGAATACAACTACTTTATAATGTACAATGTCTTTATTTAATATATATTAATAGCTTTATTTAATATATTAGTATTATTTAGAATATTTGCAATTCCTACACATTAGTTGTTATTACATAAAGTGATTAACAAAAAAACACTTATATACAAATACAGTATAACAGTTTAATGTTTAATAATAAACAACAAACAGATATACGCCAATAGATAAAATTCCAAAAATAGTAAATAGTTTCACATCAATCAAACACTATGAGATAGATGTTATAGATGTTATAATTATGTTGTCAATATATTACAAACGTAAAACTTACACTAGTGACTAGATACTATTACAAAAGAAAAACGTAGTTAATAATATACGCTTAATAGAGAGAAGATGGATTTGTTAAAATGACCGCATGAAATAATGCTACGTATTATGTAATAAATTATTAAATTGTCAATTGTTGGTAAAGTGAACCAGCATCGTAATTATTATATATTTAATAAGTTATTTTACTAAACGCTATTGATGAATTACCATCAATTTGTTGGTTGGTTTTTTGGTTGTGGTTTAGGTTTGGTTCCAATATAAAATAGCGACGAATTATTAATTAAATTATATGAATTAATCAAAATCTAAATTAATTAAACGATATTAAATTATTATACTTTTCATAGCGACTAATTTGATATACAAACCGATGAGTATATGGAATATGTAGATATTCTGAAAATGTATTCCAAAACAAATACATTCGACAACATGGCAGCAAGTGAATAATCTAGTAATTACATATACTTGTGTAATTACATATACGTGTGTAATTACATATACTTGTGTAATTATATATACTTGTGTAATTACATATACTTGTGTAATTACATATACTTGTGTAATTACATATACTTGTGTAATTACATATACTTGTGTAATTACATATACTTGTGTAATTACATATACTTGTGTAATTACATATACTTGTGTAATTACATATACTTGTGTAATTACATATACTTGTGTAATTACATACTACTCATACTCTAGTCATATGTGAAATAAATTAATAATACAAGTATATGAATAAAAGAATAATAAATAGTAAATTACTTTGATAATGCAGAATTACTTACGCAGTTACTTAATAATACTAATACATTAGAAATACACAAAATATAGAATGTAATCCTCATATTAATATATAGATTTAATTGACTAAACAATAATTACATAACTATATATATATTTATAAAAAGGTATACATATTTTTGGATACAATGACAGGCCACATACACAAACAATACACACCTTGTTGACCTTGAGGAATTTCCGCTTGACCTTTGTCGTCGTCGCGTTGCCGGGGGTCGCCGGGGTCACGTTCAGGTCCTCGTGTATTTCGTCGAGTAGCCACAACAGGAACTCCTGGGCGTCGTGTTGACCCCGGTCTCGGTACCGATGGCTGAACTTGCCTACGACGTGGGCAAAACGGCCGGCGATGTCCAGGGTGTAACGCGACGCCCACAACGACTTCAACACCGCCGCAAAGTACTCGGTGAGCTCACCGTGGCTTCCACCCGACACTGGGGGGGGGGGGGGGGGTCGGGGTGTCGGCGTGAGGTAAGGGGGGACCCTAACACCATAGCACCAAGATTAACCATTCGCTGCGAAGCGAGTTATTGAAAATAAAACAGCTTTACATATGAACAATATGAATTACATGTTGTAATTAAAGAGTAAACAAATCAGTTTTCAATGAATTCATGGAATGAGTTGCGTATGTTCTGCAGGGACTGTCTGTTATGTATACGGAAGTATATATACAGAAGTATATATACAGAAGTATATATACAGAAGTATATATACAGAAGTATATATACGGAAGTATATATACAGAAGTATATATACAGAAGTATATATACGGAAGTATATATACAGAAGTATATATACAGAAGTATATATACAGAAGTATATATACAGAAGTTTATATACAGAAGTATATATACAGAAGTATATATACAGAAGTATATATACAGAAGTATATATACAGAAGTATATATACAGAAGTATATATACAGAAGTATATATACAGAAGTATATATACAGAAGTATATATACAGAAGTATATATACAGAAGTATATATACAGAAGTTTATATACAGAAGTATATATACAGAAGTATATATACGGAAGTATATATACAGAAGTATATATACAGAAGTATATATACGGAAGTATATATACGGAGGTATATATACAGAAGTATATATACAGAAGTATATATACAGAAGTATATATACAGAAGTATATATACAGAAGTATATATACAGAAGTATATATACAGAAGTATATATACAGAAGTATATATACAGAAGTATATATACAGAAGTATATATACAGAAGTATATATACTTCTGTATATATACAGAAGTATATATACAGAAGTATATATACAGAAGTATATATACAGAAGTATATATACAGAAGTATATATACAGAAGTATATATACAGAAGTATATATACAGAAGTATATATACAGAAGTATATATACAGAAGTATATATACAGAAGTATATATACAGAAGTATATATACAGAAGTATATATACAGAAGTATATATACAGAAGTATATATACTTCTGTATATATACAGAAGTATATATACAGAAGTATATATACAGAAGTATATATACAGAAGTATATATAACAGACAGTCCATCAGTAGTTAGTCGTATGTATCATTTAGCATTTCTAGGTAACAACATATAGGATATTAGGATATTAGACGTAGGGTAGTTGCTTCAGTACGGTCAGTTTAGGTTTCAGGTCACGTCGATGAAAGATCTAAACGTAAGGTTGAGTGAAGCAGTTAAATGGTTAGTTAATGAGTAGTGAGTACCAGTAGTTAAGTAATTGTAATACAAGTACGTTTATAAGTAGTTTGTTCAATTTAATAATACATTTTTTATCGATTCTAATTTTATATAAATGATTTTTATAAGATTTAATCGTGTCTGTTATGCAAGGTGTAAATGAAAAGGGGGAATCAAAATGACACCGAATTAGATGCAGATAGTGAAGGATTGTTGATAGAAGTATTGATTAGGTGGGGGGAGGGAAATAGGCTAGGGAAGGAGATATACTCAATAAGATGGTTTTAGTTATATTAAGATGATTATCATTTAACAAAAGTCAGTTGAAAGCATTGGCACTTTGCGCTAATTGACTGTTTGAGGAATTGATACTTACGAATTACGTGGGAAGAATGTAAATGGTTGTATAGCGGTCTAAAGTTAAAAATAGATGCAGGGATAATTTCACATTAGGGAATATAGTGGACGCATATGGAGTTAACCATGGGGCCCGAATGACAGAGTCCATGAAACTGAATCAGAAATCTGTGCACTCGATAGGCGGATATTAAACGTAGCATTTAAACCCGGGCAAGATTATGTAACCCATGCCAAAGCTAGGAGCCGTGCGCTTAAATAGAAGAATCAAGAACGTCGAAAGCAGATGGCCCTAGAATTTGAAATCGACGGCAATTGCGGTTATTTATTGAAGAGGTTGCGTTGTCGTTAATATTAAAGAGGTTCAGTTTCAGTGTCGCATGCGTTTACAGCCGGTTACGGAGATTAATTTGTTGTTTCACGAGTGAGTTGCGACGATACAAATCTTACTAAAGTCTCACTAGATAGTAAGCGTACCGTGGTGAAGTTTGTGTTTCTTAAGAATGGATATAGTTATAGCATTACTGAAAGTAGAATACACTCTTCCAGGTGCGAGGGAATCTGATACAATATTACATAATGGGTGGACAATGGTATCAAATCGGAAGGTGAAATGGAAGTAAGTAACAGTTGAGCGATAAGATAATGGACGCAATATGAAAAGAATGAAGAAAAGTGTTGGTTGGTGGGATTGGTGTAATTATAAAAGTGTTCGGGTTTGATATTTCAATTTTACAAACAATTTATTCTATTCTGTCAGCAAAAGTATAAGAGGCCAGCCGACTATCGGTGGAGAAGTATTTGCAAGACTGGGTGAGGGAAGTAGGACATTTGTAATTTCTTATTTACGCGGCGTGCAGATGAGATTTCAGATTTAGGATTGCAGCGTTTCGCTGCAATTTAATTTCTCGCGGACGGTGAAGGATTAGCAAAAAATGTTCTTTCGCAGTTTCGCAGATATCGTTTAGTTATTCCAAGGTCCGACGCCAACCAAGTAGCATCGGGGTGAAGAGCAAAGTGCCCAGCGCGCTTTTCAATGTGACATATGTATTAAGCAGGTTAGATGAAATCAAATTGAATTGATCGCGGAGTTGCAATAGGAAGTTGTTTTCAAGTTGGCAGTCGAGTCTCTTATGGAAGGGATATCGCATAGTTTCTCGATTAATATAGAGTTGTTAGTTGTTGTTGTGTTGTGAGTTATACTGAACATAGTTAATTATCTTATAGGACGTGATCAGTTAGTAGATATAGTCCGCAGTACATTATAATTGAAATATTTTTGTGACAGGTAGAAATGAATATACATTCACATATAATATCTATTTTATTACAATTAACGTGGGATGAGAAATTGACATATTGGCATGTTGACATGTTGGCATATTGACATATTGACATGTTGGCATATTGACATATATTGTAGAGAATTCTCCCAGTTACTCCCAGTTCTAGAAAACTACAAACATGCACACGGCCAATTAATGGACTCACCTGGTAATAGCCGCACCGATAGTGCATACATAATTTTAATAAGGCAAACGCTATGTAAACGAGTCTTGTTTTAGGGAATACACTTTCTTTCGTATTCGAAAACTAACCAAATTTTTTATTAATCTGATTTTTCCTCATCCTTAATCCAGTTTTGTATTCGTCCGTGAGAAAATATTCGATGAAAAGTTCCGTATGGCTTAAACACTGTAGTACCGCATTCATGAAACACGTGTTGCCGTGGTTACGGATACCCACAGTACCGGAAACGCGCTTGTTCGACGAATCCAAATACCTCTTCTTCCACGCAACCGAATGAATCGGCCATTTGCACGGAGACAACCGAGACTGGTCTTTTTTGGTGGAATTTCTATACGAATTCGAAGGGCACGTAGTCGTAGCAGTCGTATGGCAAGAACCGAGCGTGTCGTCGTGTTCGTGGTTTGAACTGTGCAACGATATATCGCTTACGGTTTTTACAACTTTCTGCACAAAATTTCCAAACGTTTTACTCACACATTTTCGGTTTTTCTTTTTCGTGATATTATCAGTGGGCAACGTATTTGCTACATTGCGATTATTTACATCTATAATACGTGAAGCAATTAAGCCGCTTTGAGGCAGTGACGCTGGTAAAACATGGGTAGCGACAGATATTTCGTTTGAATTATTAGATATGCTATTAGCCACATGTAAAGATTTTTTCATTGTAATTATATATGGGATAATAATATGATCAACTTACATCATACATTATAAGAATTGCATTTGAAAATATTAACCAAATAAATTATATTTAATTATATTTCAAAAGTAATTATTTATTTAATTTAATTGTTATGATCCTGTCATTTTTTAGATGTAAATAAATATAACATTTTCTAACATTACTAGTAATCCTATAATAGTCTTAATATAATAAATTTTAATTATTTGATACTTTATTTATTAATACGACATAAATAGAGTCAGTACATTTCTAAATATGAATTGATATTTAAAATATTTTATTTTATCAATAATTGATATTTAGATTGACATGTATTGATAAATAAAAATATATGAAATTATTTTAAAATACAAAATAATAAACTTGTCGTAAAAATAACGATACTTTTTACTTTAAATATATATATTAATCATCTGAATATATAATTATTTATTTCCAATACGCATATATTTTATATGTTAGAAAGTTTGTAATTGTTTGTAAGACTGTATTAGCAATGTTGTTTATATAATTGTCAAGGAAAATTCAGGAAAATGTAATTCATATTTCATAAATAATTAGTTTAATATATAATATATAATTTAGCTATAATTATTTAATTTAAATATTACTAATATATTAACAGATCAGTTATTCATCTTTTCATATTATAATAATTAGTTATATTCAAAAAAGAAAAAAATGGAGGTTTGTATTATAATAAAATGACTTATTTATGGAAGAAATATTATAGACCATATATTATATCATTTTATTTAATAATTTTTATACATGACATATATTTTACATTATATTAAGATCCATGTCCCTCTAATAAGTATTCAATAATATATTAAATATATCTATATTGATGGTTACAATTAGATTAAAGTGTTTATGTTAGTTCATATAGAAATATTATAAATATATTTAAAATAATATTATATTATGTCTATATATAAAAATCCATATGTACCAATCTATTGTAAGAAATTAGTTAAAAATGTTACAGTAAGACTCCATAACTATATATATAGAAGAACACGGGTAAGAATGAAATACTTGTTCACCACGAAGAGTATTTGACAGCATTGCAGGAGAAGAATCGAATTGTACGTCGACTACACAATATGTCCTTGAAACCAAAAGATATAATGCTCAAAGGTTTCCATATGCAATATCCATGTTGTAGTCTCTACAGATACTGACTCTTCTGGCTCTCTTCAATACTTAGTTTACGACGCATAGTAGAGAAATACTAAGAAATGCAATACTAGGAAATTAGGGATTTCCAATAGCAATAGTTTATTTCAATTAAGTAATGATATAAATTAAAGTATAATTAACCTAAGTTCAAAAAATATTTTTCAATCTAAAATCGCAAATAAAAAATATATAAATTTACTTTATATTTGAATTTAATTCCTTTATCTTGATCATCTGTTCATCAATACTTTAATTTACAACAATATTAACATGGATTTATAATTTTCAATTCAAAATTGTAATATATTAAAAAGAAAACAATTGAGGTAATTCAAAATTTTGTTTTAAAATAAAATAAAAGTAAAAGTATATTTCCCTTGCATTAAATATATATTATTTTTAATTTTAATAATTATATAAGATTATATTACTGTTATATCATCTGTTTTATTGAGTAGTTGGTGTTGTTTGTAAAGAAGATGGCACTACACTTAATTGACCAAACACAATTGTAAACGCAATGGTGTAGGTGAAATAGATTCAATATCAATATTAATTTTAATATCAATATGTTATTAAGCATAATTATTGATTTGTGTATTAGGTTTAGAATATATGGGATTATAAGTAACCATGTTATATAATATTATACTTATTCTTTGTCTCTATTTCATCTTAAACCTGTAAATAAAGGTATTATAGATTTTAATTCAAACATCTCTGTTTTATTGGTGACTGTTTTATGATAGAATTCTATAAAAAACTTATAATGCACAATATACAATATGTATAGTGTACATTGTATAATGTACATTGTATATATAAAACACTGTACAAGTGTACATTGTTCTTTATAAATACATACATAAACATAATGTACAGTGTACATATATCCATAATATTAGATTTCTAGTAATCTACTACTTTTTTGATGCACACACTGTGAATGCCATACAGAGAAAGAAGATGGCTTCTCATTGTATTTGAATGGAGCCAATAGCTATGGCAATATCACAAGTCGACAGCCCACGACAGATATGAGGAGCGTGAAAACATCTCATGGTTAATTGCAACACTACGACGGATTGATTTTTATAACAATTATATTTGTATTGGTATTCTTACTGTGCTCTTAATCATTATAGTAAATCCCATAGTTTACCTAGTCTAGTCCACGTGTAACCATTATTAAATCATATAGTGGACTTTACTACTAGAAATTATCTTTTGGAGGCATTCTGATATTACGCGAAACTATTTTATAAATAGATAGAAATATTTGATCACTCGTAGGACTAAATATCTATAAACGAGAGAAAGTCACAAACTATGAATTAGCTTTATTGTTTAACTGTAATTTAATTGAAGTTTTGTATTTCTGTTAATATGTGTATACATATACTGTAATTTTCATTATCATTGTATTGTTTTATTCATATTATCAATGATAATTTAGCATTGTTTAAATTCTCAAATTTACATATAATGCTTTTTAAAAAAATGAATAAATAATATGGTATATATATATATATATGTGTATATATATATATACATAAATATATATATTTATATATATATATACATATTGTATTGCATAGATACTAAATCAGTAAATTTGTAAATATGTTTTACAATTCTCTATTAACAATTAACATTTTAACCATAACCTACTCCTAACATACTCCTAACATACTCCTAACATACTTCTAACATACTCCTAACATACTCCTAACATACTTCTAACATACTCCTAACATACTCCTAACATACTCCTAACATACTTCTAACATACTCCTAACATACTCCTAACATACTTCTAACATACTCCTAACATACTCCTAACATACTCCTAACATACTCCTAACATACTCCTAACATACTCCTAACATACTCCTAACATACTCCTAACATACTCCTAACATACTCCTAACATACTCCTAACATACTCCTAACATACTCCTAACATACTCCTAACATACTCCTAGCATACTCCTAGCATACTCCTAACATACTCCTAACATACTCCTAGCATACTCCTAACATACTCCTAACATACTACTAATATACTTCTAACATACTCCTAACATACTCCTAAAATACTCCTAAAATACTCCTAAAATACTCCTAAAATACTCCTAAAATACTCCTAATATACTTCTAACATACTCCTAACCTACTCCTAACATACTCCTAACCTACTCCTAACATACTCCTAACATACTCCTAACATACTCCTAACATACTCCTAGCATACTCCTAACATACTCCTAACATACTCCTAGCATACTCCTAACATACTCCTAACATACTACTAATATACTTCTAACATACTCCTAACATACTCCTAAAATACTCCTAAAATACTCCTAAAATACTCCTAAAATACTCCTAAAATACTCCTAAAATACTCCTAATATACTTCTAACATACTCCTAACCTACTCCTAACATACTCCTAACCTACTCCTAACATACTCCTAACATACTCCTAACATACTCCTAACATACTCCTAACATACTCCTAACATACTCCTAATATACTCCTAACATACTCCTAAATACTCCTAACCTACTCCTAACCTACTCCTAACATACTCCTAACATACTCCTAACATACTCCTAACATACTCCTAACATACTCCTAACATACTCCTAACATACTCCTAATATACTCCTAACATACTCCTAAATACTCCTAACATACTCCTAACATACTCCTAACATACTCCTAACATACTCCTAACATACTCCTAACATACTTCTAACATACTTCTAACATACTTCTAACATACTTCTAACATACTCATACCAGTTGTTACTTCGATGATTATGCTTTGCATGCATTCATAATTTATTCACCCAAATCAATAAACTATTCAATGTTCAAAATCAATAATCAATACAGCTGAACTGCTATAATATAACCGACTCTCGATAACGGGAATTAAACCACCACTGATAACAGGTGGCAAACCACCACCGATCATAGATCACCGCGACTGAAAATTAGTGTTTCGAAGATACCATGTCGCAAATTATCATTTGTTGGAGAATTTTCATTCGGTATTCATTTTCCATTTTTCTTTTAACGTTTCAATTTTTACTGTCAGCTGGTGTGATTACCAGTTTGCAGGTTTATGAATATAACGGTGTTCGCTATGGGGCTGTTAGGGCTGCGAGCGTCATTAACAGTAGTCTACAACTATATTCAAGGAAATCGTTCGTCGAGGAATCACGGTGAGATTCGAGCTAAAACGGCTCCGTCAAAAAGAAGTCGTCGAAAGTGGTTAAATAATTCTGTGAGTTTGAAAACCAATGGAGGAGAAACAGTGAGGTTAAATGCCCCAGGTTAGCAGTACACATAGCTTATCTTTCATATCTATTGTCTTTATTACAATCATGTTGCTTCTATTTCATTGCTCTATCTTCTCTAATATCTTATCTCAACTTTTATTACATTTCTACCATTTTTTATATATATATCCTCTTTTTAACATTAAGTATATAACAAAAAGAAAAATTTAATAAAAAGGATTCCGTATATTTAATTAATTCCTTTTGTTCCCTTATTATATTTTTCTATATATAAACAATAGACTTGGTTATTCCACTTAAACAATAGACTTGCATTTTATCTAACAATCAAAACTTGTATAAACTTGTTAATCAATGAACATAAAATAATAATTATATTTTTTCTTATTTTTTACCATATATATTTATATATATATATATATATATATATATATATATATTAATATAAATGTATATATTTATATATATATATATATATAAATATATATAAATAAATATATACACATGATCAACTTGAATAAATTAAATTTCTATTATTTAAGATTCTAAGTTATACAGAATCTACTAATATAAAATAAACAATACAAAATGTATATGTTCTTTTTCATTGACATTCATATACAATGAACTGTTTTAGACAACCCTTCAAAATGTTCACCTTTATTAATTGTTCAATTTGCTACGAATATATTACCAACATTTGTTGTCTTTTTCGAAAATGCATTTTTAAATTTTGATCCCCATGTGAAATCTTATTAATTGATAAATTAAAAATTAAAATTGTATCCGTATTATCCGTATTATAGTCTTTGTGAAATTTAACTTCTCGATCAGATGCAAGTAATGTCAATTACCATGACGATGATGACGATGACTTCGATGTCTCTTTATCGACGGAGAGCTTTAGCCGACGGAGAGGAGAGAGTACTTCATCGAGTGATATCAGCAGTGATTCGTACAAGGTCAGTGCATTTTGAAAGTCAAAGATTTAAAAACTGCTTTACAAATTTCACAACAAACAATTTAGCTAATTTCATTTTTATATTGTATAATAATGATAGAAATATATTTTAATTTCGTCATAATGTTCGTATATTTTAAGTATTTATTTAATAATTATATTAATTTTATTACTATTTCATTATTTTTGTTTTCTTAAATAAATTTGTATTCATTTATTATCATTTAATAAGTTTTCTAATATTTCAATTCATAATTATTAGTCTGAAAGGATATCTTCTAGCACGGACAATGAATTACAACTGAGTATCAATGATATTCAAGTTAGTTTAGTTATTAATTTGAAGTGATATTATTGTGATATTTGTGATATAAGATTATGCATTATTTAATATAATTTATCTTGCATTAATCATATTTTTTAGATAATTTTCCTTATTTTTCAGAAACTGAGAAAAAAGCTTCAAAGGAATTCCGTAATTGTGAAATCTGTAAACAATGGTAGCTCCGTTCGTATTCAATTGTATTCGCGGGTATTGTTGTACCGTCTGAATATCATACAAGCGTGTTACTCACCATTTAATTAATTTAATTAATTTTCATTAATTAATAATTTCATTTAATTAATTGCGTTAATTATAAATAGATGAACAGATTTAATGAACTGCAATTGACAGCTTTCCTTATTATTTGATTTTCGCATGTTTTCCTTCCATCTAATATTGACATTTGACCCCATTCAATTTCATCTACTTACGCATTAGTCTAGTTCAGTGGACGAATACGTAACTGAAGAATGCATTCCTTCACTTGACCTTTCACCACTGTCCCAAGAGATCCCAGAAATCATAAGCACAGATCCCGAAGATAATACTGTAACCTATATGGGTCAAAGGTTGAAATACTAGAGATAATGTCGAGTGTAGTAGATGTAATGTAGGGTGTAACAGAGGAGGTATAACGTATAGTAGAGGTAGTATAGGGTGTAGTAGAGATAAAGTAAGGTATAGTAGAGATAAAGTAGGGTTTAGTAGAGATAAAGTAGGGTTTAGTAAATATAATGTAGGGCATAGAGATGAAATAGGGTATAGTAGAGATAAAGTAGGGTTTAGTAGAGATAAAGTAGGGTTTAGTAAATATAATGTAGGGTGTAGAGATGTAATAGGGTATAGTAGAGATAAAGTAGGGTGTAGTATAGAGAGAGTAGGGTTTAGTAAATATAATGTAGGGAGTAGAGATGAAATAGGGTATAGTAGAGATGAAATAGGGTATAGTAGAGATGAAATAGGGTATAGTAGAGATAAAGTAGGGCTTAGTAGATATAATGTAGGGTGTAGAGATGAAATAGGGTATAGTAGAGATAAAGTAGGGTTTAGTAAATATAATGTAGGGCGTAGAGATGAAATAGGGTATAGACAATTGCCTACTAGAGTAGATGCATATCTACATTAGTAGAAGGATGTCTCCATACATATTTACACATATATTCAAAATTATTTCTTTTACAGCAATTTTCTTCATGGACCTAAAGTGAGCAATCTTTCTAGCGAAATGCCTTACGCCATTCTGCACTTCCAAACTGACACTAAATCGAAAATAGGTTGAATTCGTGTTGTGCACTATAAACTGGTTTTTGATATCCTCGAGAAAAATCACTATTTTAAAGCATACAATCTTCTACTAAACGTGATTTGTCGGAATTCCCTTTGATTCTAGAAAGAAATTTGCAAGTACCTCGCAAGTCCACGGATCAGTTTTCCACTCCTCGGTCAAGGCGTCGGCGGCAACACGTCACTCCGGAAAAAAACGCCAGACCAGTGAACTTGAATCCCAATAGGGAACCTCACATGCCGGTTGGTACTGGGAATTCTATACTCCTATAATATGTAATTCAAAATGAAATTTAAATCGAATGAAATATATTTCTTAATGTTATATTTCGTTTCATCCGTAATTATTTTTGGTGAGAACTCAATTTCTATGAACTCGGTCCGTTAAAGTATTGCCTCCCTTATTTGTTATATTTGTTTATATTGGAGACATTGGAATTTCGGTTGTATTAAAGTAAACTGTATCGCAGGCAATGGATGCGAGGTTTATCCGATCAAGTAAAAATGCCCAAACTCCTTCGAATAAAGTTAGCAAACTACTACTTCTGTGTTATACCTTAAGTGACGTTACTTTATAATACATCTAGTCAGTATGACGTTTGCACCTTTAACTACATTAATCCAATACATAGTTGATAGCATTTTCAATTTATTAAACTTATAGATACATGAGATCAAAGATTTGTAGATAATATTATCAAACTGCATGTATTTTAACTATAATTCTTGTGTTTTAATATAAATATTTATATAATAATATTTATTATTATGTTTCAATATATATTATTGTATTTTAATATATATTATTGTATTTTAATATATATTATTGTATTATTATATATATTATTGTATTTTAATATATATTATTGTATTATAATATATATTATTGTATTTTAATATATATTATTGTATTATTATATATATTATTGTATTTTAATATATATTTATTATTTCATTATATATATGATTGTAATTAATATATATTATTATATATTAATATTTATTATTGTATTTTAATATATATTATTGTATTTAATATATATTAGTGTATTTTAATATATTTAATTTAATAATTTGTATAATATATATTATTATGTATTTTAATATTTATATTGAATTTAATATTTAGTATTTAATATATATAATACACAATAACTATTATGTTTTAAGATATATTAGTGTATTATAATATATATTATTATATATTAATATTTATTATTGTATTGTAGCGGCTTATAATGCTTACATCAGTAATTAACCTATATTATTACATGGTATGCGCTTATATCAGCATTAGTTATTATCACGTGCACATGCTGATTTCAGCTTATTGACGCACGCCATATTGCGTGCGCCATCACGTATATAAGCACGCCCTCTATGTATCATACTTTACTTGTTTATTAACTTCATTCATTAATTCTTCATAAAATATTATTTGTTTAAAACAACTTTTTATTAATAATGTTAAGTAGGGCTTAGCCACCACTACAGTATTTTAATATATATTATATTTCAATATATATTATTGTATTAGAATATATATTATGTATTTTAATATATATCCTTGTGTTTTAATATATATTTTTTTTTACTTTATTATATATGTTATTCTTCTAGTTTAATATGTGTTATTCTTTTATTTTTAATTTACCTTTGCAATTTTTTCTTTTGTCAAATTGATGATATTTAGATTATCGTGATGATCTATTTTTAGATCAAAAAGTTGAAATCAGCAAATCAACGATCTTCTTCCTATTTTGCTCACCGATTGCCCGTCGACGCGTCAGTTTGCGAAAACATGTCTTCCGACGTTACGCTGCAAGACCACGGCGATTCCATTGGTGTCGACGCGTCGAACGACCTCATCGACCTCAGGCTTTCGCCTAGATCTTGCGCCTCTCCTCGTGACCTCATCTCTTCTCGCGACCTAACCTCATCTCGCGAAATCCTGCGACCAGAAGTTTGCCGTAAAAACGTTGAAATGGACGTAATTGTCAAGAAAGTATTGAAATTAAACACGAGGTGCGAATATTAAATTTTAATAATAATTTTATTCAGTGAATCATACATTTAATTGGCCTGCACAATTCTTTATAAAGTACATTGTTATATTTAAATTTATACTCCAACTTAATCACACCCAGGGGTCAAAGACACCTTCTGAAAGCGCTATCTGACATAGAAGCCGAAATGATGCAAACTTCACCGAAAACGACCACCATTAGAAATCAATTGGTTTGTAAGTTTTACGTATAAAATGTACACATATTAATTATATTGTCAAATCCTATATCATTTAGTTTATAAGTTGAAAATAATATTATTAAATTCAACTTTTCAAACTTAATAATCCCTATATTATAAAATGATTTAATTAGTTACTAGGAGATTATATAATATTGACTTTTGCTGAATTGTCCAACTATAAATTTATATCGGCATATCTTTAATTATCAGAATACAAAACGGGAAAATAAGATTGAGATTTCTCCATCGCATTGTCAAGTTAGAAATCTACGTTTGATACTGACCAACAATTGGGGTCATCCCAGTCGTATGGGTCTCACTGAAATTCAACTTTACAAAGACTCCAAGGTATGCGAATTAGAGTTTTAAATCCAAAATTATTAATTTTATAATTAGTTTTTAATTCGTTATTTAAAGTATTTTTTAGAATGAAACCGCATATCTTTATTAATTTTAATTATAATCGCTTACGAATGTAATCGTCTAATTAACCATTAGCAACGAGTAGAATTATCCTCCGACGGTGTTCCTAACGCTATGATCAGCGCACGTGGAGCGAACAGAGAAAAGGGGGAACTATCCTCTTTATTTAACAATAAAACTAAGGTTTCTATTTCGCCTACGAAACGAACATATTTCGAAATTCCGATGCTTACCGGTAAATAATTGCACCAGACCACTAAAGAGAAAAATATGTGGTCGTGCGATTGGTCGGATAAACCCGTCGAAATCATTGTGAGGCTGAGGAGTCTGCAGGTGAAAATGATTCGCTTGTGGAACTTCAACTACGGAGACCTGAACCAAGGAGTTCGAACGTTTCAAATCTGGCTGAATCAGAAACTCCTCCACGAAGGAAACCTCGATAAGGGCAGCGGTAATCAGGTTTGATAGATAAGGGATTACTCATTCCGATTAGAGATTAGCCAATTATAGTAATTATCAACCAGACATCAGCAAATACACTGGTATCATATATTAATTATATGCGATTCATTCGTACGGATATTACTATAAAGTAGATATTTCTCAAGTTGAATCTATTGACTGCTACAACGAAACCCTCGTTACCGACTTATGAACAAAGTATTCTAGATATCAATTGTGTTTACCATTTCCTCCTCCGCTCAGATTTACAACTATTCAAAGTTGATTCAATTGGACGATGAGTCGCTGATGAGTAATGCACACTTTGTAAGTACTAGTTTCAGTGACCTCCACCTACCAACTAATCAAATCACTAATGCCAGAGATAAATGCGACAATTCACCTGGTGACACTTCGAGGTTTTATTTTTTCTTCCCTTATTACATTTGTCTTTTACGAGCAATTTATGTTGTTTATATTATATAATTTATAACATATTACTTAATAGAATCGAAAATATAATAATGTTATAAATTAATACATTAATTAGTAGCTAATTAGTTAAAATAATTAATTAAACTAGCAGTTCGGATTTATTGGAGATCAACACATTGCCGAGAACATATCTCGTAGAAGATCAAGTGTTGAAGATTTCCGACATTGAATCTTGCGACAGCAATATTGACCAATCGACGAAACCCGATTCTGTTCAAAGTACGGGTAATTTCACAATTCCTACACCTCATTATTAATCTATGCATATCTTTGCTAGACATTGTCACTATATAGAATATTTTAGTACATGAATATATTATAGATATATTATCTGTGAACAGCTCTATTATATCACTAGTGTAAGTATAACGGAGTAGCGTTAATTAAACATGAGATTGTTAAAAATGATTTTTATCCTTTAAAATTCAGTTGTTCGCGATGATATTAGAATAACAGACGAAGACGATATCCCTATGCTAGATCAAATCAAGGAGATTAACAATAAGTTTGTATGTAGAGAATTCTAGACTTTTATCATATAAAAGAAATTTTGTAATAGATATATTTTATTTAACATCAGTTACAATAAATTTCTAATATATCCGCCGTGCTTTATCCGTTGTTATTCTTTTTTTCTCATACTAGGGTCTCAAAACCTGATTGGCTAATTTCAGATCGGGAGGAGATCAATATCGAAGGAAAGAGAAAACCAAAGTAGTTTAAAATAACGTTTTTGTTTTATTTATCAAACGCATTTCTTTCAATTCTATTTTCCCGCAAGGAACAAAGCTCCTTCTTGGCTGGAGAAGCAAAAAGATGACTTGGTGACCGATTTACTGCAAATGGATCCAGATATTGATCAATATTTCAAGAATGAACCACAACAAAGTTCTAGGTTTCCCTTTCATTCTCAGTCGCGTGTTTATATTTTCTTTCCCTGCAGATTAAATCTCACCGTCTATTACAGTTCGGTTCCTTTACCTTTGAACTTTGTAAAGCGAAGTAGAAATATGAACTCCAAC
>OZ038316.1:11333205-11335441 GCA_964035775.1 Osedax frankpressi
ATGCGATACCGAGCCGTCGATGAAACTAAAATGGACGCCCCGTACATCGAACGTAATCTCACCGGCAAAAGTGCGTAACTGTTATGTAATCGCGTCCTTCGGCGGCGTAACATCCCAAGTTTACGGCGATATGCAATTCAAAGTATTCGCAATGAACTTCAGAAACTACGAGCCCATCGCCTCCTCTCTATTCGCTATTGGCATACTCGTGAACAATATCTAAATACGATTGACTATTTTGAGCCCTAAAAATTCATTGCGTATGTCTCTTAGTGGGTAGAAAATATAATAGGTAGAAAACATAATAGGTAGAAAACATAATAGGTAGAAAACATAATAGGTAGAAAACATAATAGGTAGAAAACATAATAGGTAGAAAACACAATAGGTAGAAAACATAATAGGTAGAAAACATAATAGGTAGAAAACATAATAGGTAGAAAACACTAAACAAACTAACAAATATATATTATAATCACAAGGTTTATTGGATACATTACATTTATAAAATATTCTAACATACTTTTATAATATTAAGAAATAACAACCTATTGTTTTCGATATATTCTATAAAGTACTAATAAGTACTATAAAGTACTAATAAGTACTATAAAGTACTAATAAGTACTGCTGTATATTGCGATATGCGTTACTTTCCCTATCGTCGGTCCGAACAGACATAACCATCTACTTCACGAGCACCTGGGGCGACGAGCACTACTTGGGCCTGACGTCCGTAGAGTTGATTCCGCTCGACGCCCGAGATCGCGTCGACGTCTCCGAGGCGACTGTTGAAGCCGAACCGTCGGATCTTAGCGTTATGCGCGGTTACCATGACGACCGCAGAACGCTCGACAAGTACGTTAATAACCAACTAATAAGCAACTAATAACCAACTAATAAACAACTAATAACCAACTAATAACCAACTAATAACCAACTAATAACCAACTAATAACCAACTAATAACCAACTAATAAACAACTAATAAACAACTAATAACCAACTAATAACCAACTAATAACCAACTAATAACCAACTAATCACCAACTAATAACCAACTAATAACCAACTAATAACCAACTAATAACCAACTAATAACCAACTAATAACCAACTAATCACCAACTAATAACCAACTAATAACCAACTAATAACCAACTAATAACCAACTAATCACCAACTAATAAACAACTAATAACCAACTAATAACCAACTAATAACCAACTAATAACCAACTAATAACCAACTAATAACCAACTAATAACCAACTAATAACCAACTAATAACCAACTAATAACCAACTAATAACCAACTAATAACCAACTAATAACCAACTAATAACCAACTAATAACCAACTAATAACCAACTAATAACCAACTAATAACCAACTAATAACCAACTAATAACCAACTAATAACCAACTAATAACCAACTAATAACCAACTAATAACCAACTAATAACCAACTAATAACCAACTAATAACCAACTAATAACCAACTAATAACCAACTAATAACCAACTAATAACCAACTAATAACCAACTAATAACCAACTAATAACCAACTAATAACCAACTAATAACCAACTAATAACCAACTAATAACCAACTAGCTTGCCAGCGTTACGGCGAGCGCCATTCCATCTCCCGCGTCCGTACCCGCGCAGGCTTTTCGACGGCTTCAACGTCACCGACCTCGACGAACACATGTGGCTGATTCCTTTCACCGGCGGCGCCGAGCACAAGTTGTCCTTTACGTTCGACTCGCCGTTGAGCTTCGGCGGCCTCAGGATCTGGAACTATAACAAGAGCTGCGAGGACACGTTCCGCGGAGTTAGTGGGCAAGCGGGCGAAGGTCGCGGAGGAGGGATAGGCCGGAGAGGATAGGCAAAAGTAGATAGTGGAGAGGAGAGGAGTGTAGATAAGGGAGTGAGATAGGACAGTGAAAGTTTGACTGGGCGAAGGAGAAGTGATAATGGAGTGTAGAAGATTGTGGATTTGAGTGATTTGTGTAGAGGAAGGTAAAGGAAGTAATAAGCGGGAAGGGGAGAGGTATGATAGTAAACATAAAGTAGGGTAATCGTAAGATGAGGGAAAGGGAGTGGTAGTGGGAGAAGGAAGAGTAGAGAGAGATGTAGTGGCAGAGGGAGTAGGAGTGGTAGAGTAGTTAGAGTGGGAGTGGGAAAGAAAGTGAAAGGAAAGCGAGAGTAATAGGTGATGGGATACAACGGATA
>OZ038316.1:11335641-11360521 GCA_964035775.1 Osedax frankpressi
AATATAAATTTAGCGAAAAATATAAATATATAAATATTTAACATTGCTATAGAATGGCGTTTAATATCGTGTTCAAATTAGCGTGACGCTATAATTATCAGGAGTTTTCAAATTTGTACATCATTGACAATAAAATCATCTAGTGAAGTTCATCAGATTATAGTATTTCAACTGACAGGGTTTGCTGTGATATTATATTTAATCTATTGATAATTTACACTAATATTAATTTTCGACCTATTTATTACGATATTTTATGTACAATTAATCAATATAGTATATATATTAGATATATACTTAAAGGTATACATTAGTTTTTTTGACTACACTAAATCTATCTTTCTCATATTTATATTCTAAACATATATATTTTTATATATACTACGTAATTGTGAATAATTATAATTATATTTTATGTATATTATATATATAATGAATATCATACATTGGAAATTAAAATTAAAATGTATAGATTCAACATATCAAAGTGTCAACAATTTTGTATACGAAGACAAACATTATCTTGACTACATTATTTTTTTACATCTCCAGGAGAATGAAGGGACATGTGATTTTACTTGTGGCCATTAGCTTCCTAAATTCAGTTCGATCTCGGGGTTAGTGGCATTATAATCATATTTGTGCTTTTTACTTTAAATTTAACTATGGTAATCTATTGTTTTAGAACTTTTTTATTTTAATTAATTCATTAATTATATTATTATAAAATATATAGAGTTATAAATCATTTTATGATATACTAGTGATATCGTTGTTATAATATATGGGCATGTTCAGTCATACTATATTGATTAATATATAATTTTGGTGATC
Organism: Osedax frankpressi; assembly: GCA_964035775.1. NCBI lineage: Eukaryota > Metazoa > Annelida > Polychaeta > Sabellida > Siboglinidae > Osedax > Osedax frankpressi. Next base: position 11,336,476 of record OZ038316.1, read on the forward strand.
GCCTATTACACAAAATAATGTACCACTATAAATTATTTTAAATAAAAAATATATTTTAATTTCTAGAATACCAATAATATAAAAATGTGATGGTGGATTCATATGTACGATTAATGAATTATTGAATGCAAACACACACGACGACTGGATAATGTTTTAGTTTTATAAAATCTTTTCATGTGTTATATAAATTATTGGTTAATATAGAAGGAATTATGCTATGAAAAAATTAAATTAATTATTAACCTGGATTATTTGCTCTAGTAATAGTTTTACAAAATCTTTCGATGTATCTTCAAAATATATCAATAAATGCATTACTATTTTTTAAATTTACTTAAAATTCTTTGTGTAAATATGTTTTGAAATGTTTAAATTTTACAAATTCATTACATCATGTATTTGCTGGGATATCAATAAATGCATTACTATTTTTTTAATTTACTTAAAATTCTTTGTGTAAATATGTTTTGAAATGTTTAAATTTTATATTGGAATATACTAATAATTAAATAATATTGTTGATTGGCAAATAAAACAGATAATCATCCAGATATTTTTATTTTTTTGGTTATATAATAAAAGTGAAAGTATATTTTATTAAAATTGAAAATATATTATTTATATTAATTATTTAAAATAATTTTATAAGATTGCATAATAGTTAAATCATCTGTTTCTTAGGAAATTTCATTATTTGGTATATAAATGTAATATTTAATTTTCATTTTAATTATTATTCTGTTACCGAGTAAACATGGTTATGAAATTATGATATAAAATGGTAAATTATATATATATATTATAATTAATAAATAAAATAATATCAACTTAATTATTCGTTGAGATACACGTATATGAGTCAAATAGAGTGATATAATATTTTTATAAAGTACTTTCATGCGTTACTAACATAATTTGCATGACAAAATTATACAATACAAAATTAAATTACCCAACAAACTGGACGATGCAACTATTATGAATTCTTATAAAATTATTTTAAATAAAATATTATTTTAATATCATTTAAATATGTATATATAAAATATATTTTATCTTTTATTACATAACAAAAAAACTAAAAAGGTCTGGATGGTTGCGTGGGTACCTGTAATCTAATTTATTATTTTTTTAGATTTATTTTACTTTATTATAATATATTAAAATAATTCTACAAAATATACATATTATACATCGATATATATATATATATAACATAATATATAAATATGATATATTTATATAATATAAATATAAGTATATAATATAAATTGGTTCTTATACTTAGCTACTTGTTCTTCACCCCTGGACTTGGTATTTGTCGTCGATAGCTCCGGAAGCATCAACTATGATAGCGGAGATAATTGGAACCGAGTTCTCAGATTCATGAACGATGTAATTTCCAGGGTTAATACATCCTTAAGTTTACTACTGGGTATTATATTCTTAATTATAATTTTATAAAATATAATAATTAATTAATTAATTTTATTTGTCGCCAATAACAAAATTCAGGTATTTTAATTTTCATAGTTCATAATTGTTTTGTTATTTTTATGTTTACATCAAAGGATTTTACAGACTATATTATGTATTATATTACATCTCTGTTTTAGTAGTAAATTTCAGGTTAATTTAATTTTCAATTTCAATTTAAAATGTTTAAATTTAAATTTTAATTAATATTATGGTAAAATAGACTTCAATAGTCACCAAATATAATTACAATAATTCTTAATATAACTACATTTTAAATAAAAACCCAGAAAACACAGTGATGTAATAGTTAGTAAAAAATTAAAAAATTAAAAAATTGACAACAACAATATTAAATAATATAAAAGTAATTACCTAATTATGCATTACAAAAAAATAAAATTTCTTGGATAATTCGCTGAGAAATTGGTATAATTTTTAAGCACATATATCCCAATAATAGAATAATGTAATCATTTTATGAAGTTTATAAATTCAAAAAAATGAACACAAATATTTTACACAATTTATTGGATTTCATTACCCCCCGAGGAAATATTGAGATAGCATTTTTGTAAATCCTTATTATTTACAAAAATAATAATAATTTTGAAGAATTAGCATTGTAAAAAATGAAAAGACCTGGATGGTTTTCTACCCAAGATACATACAGGATATTTTAGTTTTTTTGTTATATGACAAAAGAAAATATATGTGATTTGTATTTATATCATATTATAAATATATTTTATTTAAAATAATTATATAAGGATTTATAGTTACATTTGTAGTTACATTTAATGCAGATCCATATATAAACATACCTAAGTAACTTTGGTTACTCGTGTGGATACACAAATGATTTTACAATCACTATTAGATCACAGCGTTTATCGGTGTGAACGTATTTTATAAAATCTTTATATCATTGCGGTTTCTTGGAAAGAACCTATGCAATTTAGTTTTTTTTAATAAAAATGTGTGAATTTAATTCATATAGATTTCCTCTATATTATTATTTATTATATTTATTTTTATTTCCATAATTAAATAATAATTTATATTATGCAAAACAAATTAAAAGGCAGAATAAATGATGCGATAGTTTTATAAATTAATTAATTTTTTTACCAAATTATTGATTAGTTATTATGCAAAGAAAACTTTGAAATTGCATATTAACCAACTAACTTAATTATCAAATCATATAATTTATTTCAGATATATCTAATATGTATCTTTTAAATATCAATACTCTTTATTTTAATCTACTATAGTATACATATATAAAAACCTCACAAAATATAATTTTTATTCAATTTTAATCAACTGTACCTAAACAACCTGATGTCATTATAAATGATGACATTATAAATTCTTATATAATTAGTTTCAATCAAATATAATTATAATTTAAATACAAATATAATATTTTTTCTCATGCATTATATAAAAAAATAACATATATGGTTTCCTGGGCAGGAAATACTCCAGGTAAGCAAACGTTTATACAAAATAAATGTAGTAATTTAATTAGTATTTAATATTAATTAATCTATCTCTAAAAAATAAATAAATTCTATATAAAATTGAAAATATATTTTATTTGCATTAAAAATATACTATATTATGTTTTATTTAAAATAATTCTATAAGATTGTCTAATAGTTATATCATATGTTTTTTTTGCAGTATATACTATGATAACCATATGTATTATAGTAACTAATAATTATATAACCTTATATAATATTATTTGAATTAAACAAGAAAAAGCATATGAACAATAGCAATGCAAAATAATATATATATTATCATATTTTTTTCGTCATCGTCGATTATGAAACTTATATGAAAATATCACCCCTACAGCATTTGATCTCACTGAATCTAATGCAAGCTACACGAGTGGGTGTTGTGACCTATTCTGATACAGTGGAGAACTCCATCTATCTAAATACCTACGGAGACGAAGCTAATCTCACGAAGGCTATTTCTGGGTTGAAATTTCGCAACGTTAGTGGTATGCGCACTAAAATCGAGATATAGACTCTTATTCCCAAGACGCACCACGCACCCATACCGCACTCTCGTACCACACCGCACGCTCGTACCCACACCCACTCACTTACCATGATACATGCGCATACTCTTGAGTATCCGCTATTTTTAACCATACCCACTGTTACACTTACGTTTGAGAATACCCAGAGTTAGAAGTACTTATATATACGCAGCCTTTTACACTTTAGTTTCTCTAATCAGTAAGTACGCACTAGTATATAAACACACAGCAGTTGTAACTGGCAACGGTAACCACGCCCCTTGAAATTGCAGAAGGGCACCAACACCTATGGGGCTCTGCGAGCCATGCGCACTGAACAATTTAGCGCCGAGCGAGGAGACAGAAAGCTAGCCCGAGATGTTGCCATAGTGATAACGGACGGAGCCTCTGACCACATGAAGGAACACACTATACCGGAAGCTCAATTGGCTCATAACCGCAACATTCACGTAATAGCCATTGGCATTACGGACGATGTGAATGAAAACGAGATCAAGAGTATCTCATCCGCACCGCACCAAAAGAACGTGACCTACTTCTTGACTCGCGATTTCTTGACCCTTAACAACGTACTCGAAGATATTTTCCACGAATTATGTTTCTCTACAAGTTAGTCAGAGTATTTCTCTTCGCCCTGAAAGGAAGTGAAGGACAAATGCCTTATTAATATATTGTGTATAGTGTAAAATGTATGTAATCAGTATTCTAGTCGATTCAACACATCTATGTTATTAGATATTATTATATATTATTATATTAAATTGTTGATCGTGGAATTTTCGTTTGTTTTCAGTAGTAATTGGAGAACCGGGTGACACTGGAGCTACTGGACTCTCCGGACCTTTTGGCGTGCCCGGATTAGTTGGAATTCCAGGACCCACTGGAGGCACGGGCGAGACTGGACCGAGAGGCGTGCCCGGAGCAGATGGAATTGATGGTGTGGGCGGGGATCACGGTTTTAGGGGTGTAGATGGGTCTATCGGTGCCAGGGGTACGAATGGATCTACGGGTCGTACAGGAGAACTTGGTAAAACTGGAGCAACTGGAGACGTGGGATCTAGTGGTCAACCAGGTACTATAGGTAAATCCGGTAGAGACGGAATATTAGGTCATACTGGGGCTACCGGTCTGAAAGGTTCAAAGGGATCCCGGGGTCAAAGTGGCACATCTGGAGCTCGAGGCAAGTCTGGAGCCGGAGGTCATGATGGATTCAAAGGTGGTCTTGGATCTACTGGAGCTACTGGCCAAGATGGGGCACCTGGAAGGGATGGAAATGGGGGTCTACGTGGGAGCACTGGTTCTACCGGTGCGAGTGGCATTCGTGGAGCTCGGGGTAATTCAGGGTTTAGGGGTAGAACAGGTTTAGCTGGAGATAAAGGTCGCGATGGTGTAATTGGTATCACCGGGGTCAGAGGTAGAACTGGAATTATGGGTTTGTCGGGAACTAAAGGTATCTCGGGAAGTCCCGGAAGCTCTGGAGAAGAGGGCGAGCGAGGTTCCGGGGGCGATGATGGGTTTATAGGTCGCATGGGGTCAACCGGAGCAAGTGGAGCAGATGGAGTTCAAGGTAGAACTGGAATAACAGGTTTGTAATGTATGTTTGCTAATGATAGTATACCATATCGCCCAATGTGGTATAATAGAATTGATTGTGTTGAATGTACCCAGTAAACAGAGTGATGTCATATTTTGTAAAAATAAAAAAATAAAAATAATATAAAAGAAATTATGCAATGCAAAAAATGAAATTACTTGGATGGTTTGCTGGCTGGATATGATATGATTGGTAATGATAATGTATGTATGGTAAAAACTACTAATACCCATAATACACCTTTCTACTAAAGTAGGTGATTAAATATATAGGTTAACATTTAATTAGAATTTTTTTTAATATTTTTATTTTATATTTAAATGATATTATTGAATATAAAATCCTTATTAGGAAATACTGGTAGTAAAGGAATCGGTCGCCAGGGGGAAACTGGAAATAAGGGACAAATTGGAAATACAGGAAAACGCGGAGTTCATGGTATTACAGGAGTATCGGGAGATGATGGACCTAAAGGTCTAGAAGGAAAGGAGGGGGGTGTGGGTCATGTAGGTAATACGGGTTCTTCGGGACCGCCCGGGAACTCTGGTAAAATTGGAAGTACTGGTCTCGCAGGAAATTATGGACATCCAGGACGTAAAGGTTAATATCTATAATTTACAAATTGGCATATATATTAATAAATATATACTTATATTAATATTAATATATAAGTATTTTAGTTTTTATTTTCATTTAAATTATATTAATTATGATTATTTAATTAAAATTCGACTACATTTTAATAAATATATATTTTCTCTGTTACAACTACATTTGTATGTAGTAATCTACTAAGTATATATCGTTCTTTATCAATGATTATCATTGTTTGAGGTTATCTTGGGCGAACTGGTCTTACTGGCAGTAAAGGTCTGACTGGGATCGATGGTCAAACTGGAGAAACCGGAAACACTGGTAAAGTTGGCTATCTAGGTCAATCTGGAGTACAAGGTCAATCAGGAGGAACTGGAGGAACTGGATCTACGGGTAAAGATGGCGGAGATGGAACTATCGGATTAGATGGGGTGCAAGGTAGAGACGGTCGTAAAGGTTTGTAAGCGGTACACGTGAGTACCCTTCAATTAAACAATGCAGAACTATTGTTCTACATATACACCTAAATAACTAAATACCTACACAAATGCATATCATATGATAGAGAACTTATGAGATATATATCTCATAAGTTCTCTCTATTCATTATTCGGATTGATATCGATTGATATATTTTGGTTAATGGTAATACTCCTAAAGGATACTATTATTATTAAATAATATTATTATTAAATATATTGTATAATAAAATGATAAGTAAATACGAATACTCCATATCTAAATGTGAATAAATTACCTATGTACTTCTGGGTGCATGTTGTTTTAATAGTATATAATGGATGTATGCATCAAATTTGACATATATCAACCCCACAATAGGTACTATTGGTCGAACTGGTCAGAAAGGAAGTGAAGGACAAATCGGACAAGATGGAGAAACTGGTCTAACTGGGGATATCGGAAACACTGGGCCACGTGGTGTATCTGGGATAGCTGGTAAACAAGGGTCAAGTGGAGCAACTGGTATAATTGGTGTAGATGGACCTTTAGGTAGAACTGGTAAAATAGGGGCCGCAGGAACTGTTGGTACAGCTGGGATGAAAGGTAACTCAGGAACTCGTGGAATTTCTGGTAAATCAGGAAAACATGGCCCCCCTGGAGATATAGGGATTACGGGATCCACTGGTAGGTTGGGTGCCAGCGGGGGTAGAGGTCCGATGGGAAATCGGGGTAAACTGGGAAGGATAGGGTACGCTGGTTCAATTGGAAAAAGAGGTTCTACTGGTACAAGAGGCGATTTTGGTAAAGATGGTAGAGCTGGAGTTCCTGGTTCACGAGGTCAAACTGGACCTAATGGACAACCCGGACATCCTGGAGAACATGGTTGGTATATGTGCATTGTCATTATATATGCGTAATATAAACATGTGTGTTTTACTTGACTAATCACTTTCTATACAGGCATGATCGGTAATGATGGTCGCACGGGGTCAACAGGACCTCGAGGTCATGGGGGTGAAAAGGGTATTGTCGGAATAAAGGGTAGAAGAGGAAAAACTGGCACAAGAGGAGTATCAGGAGTTCGGGGTTCAATAGGACAAAGCGGGGTCAGGGGTAAAATAGGTGCTTCTGGTGATAGTGGTTAGTGAAATATATTGAATTTGTATTATTTCCAATTAATTATCCCCTAATATTGCAAATTATTTACATTATTAACATTATTATCATTATTAACGTTAATAACGTTATTAACGTTATTAACACTATTAACTTTATTAACGTTATTAACATTATTAACATTATTAACGTTAATAACATTATTAACATTATTAACGTTAATAACATTATTAACGTTATTAACGTTATTAACATTATTAACATTATTAACATTATTAACATTATTAACATTATTAACATTATTAACGTTATTAACGTTATTAACATTATTAACGTTAATAACATTATTAACATTATTAACGTTAATAACATTATTAACGTTATTAACGTTATTAACATTATTAACGTTATTAACGTTATTAACATTATTAACATTATTAACATTATTAACATTATTAACATTATTAACATTATTAACGTTATTAACGTTATTAACGTTATTAACGTTATTAACGTTAATAACATTATTAACGTTATTAACGTTATGAACATTATTAACGTTATTAACGTTATTAACGTTATTAACGTTATTAACGTTATTAACGTTATTAACGTTAATAACATTATTAACATTATTAACGTTATTAACGTTATTAACGTTATTAACGTTATTAACGTTAATAACATTATTAACATTATTAACGTTATTAACGTTATTAACGTTAATAACGTTAATAACGTTATTAACGTTATTAACGTTATTAACATTATTAATATTATTAATATATAGCATGATTTTCCTAGGTTCCTCTGGTATCAGGGGATATACTGGACTAGACGGAGACACCGGAATTAATGGACAGGATGGGGTTAGAGGTGAACAAGGTAAAGTAGGATCTACTGGAGTAAAGGGAGTTATAGGTCGTACAGGAAGAGATGGCAAGACGGGTGTCCAGGGAAACAAAGGAAACACTGGCCCGAGAGGTTTATATAACATTATATTACTTTGATCAAATACTTTTTGTTGTTTTTTATAATTATAGTGGAAACATTCTATATGTCAGCCTATATGATGTTAGTGAGTAAGAATGTATGGTAGTGGGTTGAAACATTCTATATGTCAGCCTATAGGATGTCAGTGAGTAAGAATGTATGGTAGTGGGTTGAAACATTCTATATGTCAGCCTATAGGATGTTAGCGAGTAAGAATGTATGGTAGTGGGTTGAAACATTCTATATGTCAGCCTATAGGATGTTAGTGAGTAAAAATTAGTCGGTAGTGAGTTGAAACATTCTATATGTCAGCCTTTAAGATGTTAGTGAGTAAGAATTAGTCGGTAGTTTGTAAATGAAATTGTAGGTATTAAGAGTTTAAGTAAATGAGTAATTTGTTTTAAAATCATTTTATATTGGATTCCAATTATAATTTGCATAGTAGATTATTCCATAAGATGGGGGGCTGTAAGTAGGAAATCTGTTTTTGAATATTAAGATTACATTTGTTGGTTGATCATAATGTTCTATTTGTGGTTTGTATGTTATTGTGACAATCTAGATAACTTGAGAGTGTTTGTAAGTAGTACTATGTGTTATGTAGAGAAGTTTGTAATTAGATCTTTCGTTGCCATTTCATTTTCTTAAGAAATGCTGAGTTATGAGAACGTTTTGGTAACATATTGATGCGACATGAAGTGTTCTGTATTTTGTTGAGAAGTATGTATTGTATATGTTATAGTTGTCGTATGTTACATATGTTATAGTTGTCGTAATACCATATTGCAGTAGTCTAGCTTACTTAGAACAGTTGATGTAATAAGTATTTTTAATGAGAGTTTATTTAATATATTCCTTATTTATTTTGTATGTGTATGTGTATGTGTGTGTATGTGTATATATGTGTATATGCGTGTATGTGTATATATGCGTGTATATATATATATATATATATATATATATATATATATATATATATATATATATATATATATGTGTGTGTGTGTGTGCGTGTGTGTGTGTGTGTGTGTGTTTACGTGTGTGTATCTATGTGTATGTATACGTATATATATATTATCACTATTAAATTCATAAATAAAATATTTGTAAAAAATTTCAATATTTACTTTCAGGTCAAACTGGAGGCACGGGGATTAATGGGTTGAAAGGTGAAACTGGAGCTACTGGGCATATAGGTCAATCAGGAAATAACGGACTTCGGGGTATTGAAGGAAAGCATGGACCGACTGGAGCAACTGGGAGTTTGGGAGTCAAAGGAAGGCGCGGCAGTAGTGGTGAAAGAGGCCGTACTGGGTTCACAGGGCAAAAGGGAAATTCTATTACAGGTGAGAATACACTACACCAGCATTATACGTACCGATGGTAATATTACTCTCTTCATTTATGATATTTGTTTTAAGGTGCTACTGGTTCATCTGGATATAGTGGTTTCAAAGGTGTGCCTGGGTACGATGGTATTCGCGGAAAAACTGGATTAACCGGAGCTAAAGGTTCAACAGGAGCTAGTGGCCATAGAGGTGAAGAAGGGCCAAGAGGTTTTGATGGAAGAGGAATGCGCGGTGCTAAGGGAGGCAGAGGATTGGTGGGTATTACAGGAATGAGAGGTATACAAGGAAGTAAAGGTATGTGCATTTTTAGAAATTGTCAAGTAATGTCTTATATAATTATAATAACTATAATTATGTTATAACGATGTAATTATGTAATATCATTATATACTATAAATAAAATGAAACTTATTACTTTGATGATGTAATACTTGTTAAGGTAATCGTGGTAGGAATGGAAGGAATGGACTTACAGGAGCAACTGGAAATCCAGGTCGAGATGGTAAAGGATGTTAGTAAATAGCAATAAACCTCTCAGAAAACATACCCTCATCTTGAAAGTGAATTGATAGATATTTATTTAATAAACAATAATTACGTTAAACATGTGATTATTATAAGCACCAGAAGTGTATTTAATAAATGCATTGTACAACTATATTATTTATAAATGCAATCTATCATTTATTTTAGATAAATGCACAATTAATGAATGCTCGATTAACAATGGAGGTTGCTCTCAACTCTGCGTAGATACTTATGATTCATACTATTGTTCTTGTCGAAAGGGCTACTATACTCCACCTCCAAATATTGCTGAACAATGTCCCGGATCGTGTACAAACTTCTACCCCGACTTGATATTTGTGATTGACAGCTCGGGTAGCATTCGAGATACAAATCCTCTAGATCGTTCTTATGACAACTGGAATCTAACTCTGGAGTTTATGGTGAATCTAATTGATCAATTGGAAATTTCCAACGATAAGTTTGTGAAATTTTTAATATTTTTGTAAAACTAATATTTAATTATATTTTAATTTCTTTACCTTTATTATAGTTTTTGAATACATTTTAATTTTTCGCATAACAAAAAGGTATAGTTTTGGTTATTTTTTGGGTTAATTTTATATTATGTTTAATTTTGTAATTGAACATTATAACGACATACATACATACATAAATACATTACGATTCAACAAATACCATGTAATCTAGAAACCAGTAGCTTTATTTTCCGATAATCTTTTAATCCACAATAGAGTTAGAGTTGGAGTCGTGAAGTATTCCTCTATGGCTAAGGTAGCTATCCACTTGAATCAATACGACGACAAGGAGTCCCTGAAACGTGCCATCCGTTCTCTAACTCATGACGGCGAAACTACAAATACCGCTAGAGCTATCCGAACAATGCATAAAGAAGCGTTCACATTTCAAAACGGAGACAGAAGTGATGCTCAAAATATAGCGATCGTTTTAACTGATGGAAATAGTACGGATGAGGTGTTTAACAAGATGTATACGTATAATGATTGTATATTAATGATCGTATAATGATTGTATATTAATAGAGATGTTTCAATGTACGACTAATAATATATATAAGTTACACGTATAAAGTTATTCATTTAAAGGCAGCATGACTATTTATACTTTATGAAGTACAATTTCTAACAGGCGTCTTTGACTATTCCCTTTGCTGAAGCTGCTCGAGCTGAAGGCATCAAGATCATTTCTGTGGGAGTCACCAACAGAGTCGATATAAGAGAGATCAGAGCGATAAGTTCATATCCACACGTCCAAGGAGTCGATTATTTTTTGGCTGGAAACTTTAGAACACTGAACGCGATGGCCATAATGATTACGGAAACGACATGCGACCAAACTACGTGGGGTTACAATACGTTGTAATCTATACAAATCGAATAACCATTAGTGTGTTGAATATATTTAAATTCGAAATGGTAATTCAAATAAAGTTATCCGACAATAACAACTGTTTCAGTGTACTGCCATAAAGCTCACATTGACTTGGTATTAGTGATGACCATAGCCAAAGGAGAAGAGTCGACGTGGCACGTTCTACTAGAATGGGCTATTCACATAATCGACTTGTATATTAAAAACGGCAAAGATACTAGAATTGCATTTGTAACTATAGACTCAAAAGTCAATATACATTTTTACCTGGACAGTTATATGGACTTGAATACTGTCAGAAATCAAATTAAATTGGCTGCAAAATGTTTGTATATTTACATCTGCATTTTAAGATTAAAGCAAACCGCGGAGTATGTTAGAAAATACTATTACCGTAATCCCGTTAGCAAAGAGAATATATTCAATGGACCTGGCGGATTCTTTAAGGTATATTCAACTGCATATATTTACGCCACAACATGGAGACCGTACTTGGTGCACAGATTTGATAATCATTTTGACTGACCACATTTTGAATACGGCAGAACAAACAACAGCTGACCAAGTTAGTTAAAATAATCAATATATTATATTATATAATTAACCTATTATCGATTATTTTACGAATTTTATAAAATATTAATTTATTATAATTTTTATATAGTTCAACTCGTCAATTGAATATGCATTTTTTTGCAGATTAGAGAGTTGTCAATCGATGGTATAAGTACTTACACTTTGGGGTTAAACTATACCATCGAGGCTCGACCTACACAGGAACCAGTGAAAATAACCGGAACCGTGAACATTACAGATACACCCGTGTTTTCTGATCCTCCCGATATAACTCAAATGGTGTGCTCAACTGGAGATAGAGGTTCATTATATATACCAAATAAGTTCTATTTGTAAAGTGTTCCGCATTATCTAGGTAAACTTTACTGCGGAGCTGTAAGAAATGAGAATTCCATCTGCTTCTGTAAACATGGCGATTGCGACATACGCCCGATTAATGGTTCTCAGTGCTTGGATGTCGATGAATGCGAAACTAAGAATGGAGGATGCCAGTCAACATGCATTAACATATTCGGCAGCTATAGATGTGTGTGTGGATCTGGATTAACTATTGGCATAGATCAGCATTCTTGCGAAGGTTAATACGATTTTTACTAAATGAATACATCTAAATCGGCACCGAGTTATTACAAATTTATTTTCAGATATAAATGAGTGCCTCGATAAACCTTGCGGGAATTCTGTTTGTATAAACACTTACGGGAGCTATACATGTGGAGCTAATAGTTCAAAATTTAAGGCGCAAAAATCGAAAACAAATGAAGACAATTCTTTTATTCACTTAGATTATAAGTTATATACTACAGTGGCTTTTGTTTGCTTTACTATTTGTGTTTTGTTATTTACAGTTTACTTTGTTTTGAATAAGAAATAAACGTAATATTATTTAAATATTTATTTATCGAAATCTATTTTTTGTTATGCAAGTCTGAGGCCGGAGATCTGTCATGAATTGTAATTTGTTAATAGCACAGATTAATTAGTACAAATAAATTGACTACAAATAAATTGACTACAAACTTTGATCCACTTTACTCGCTGAGAATAATTCTGCCTCTGTATTATCAATCACTTTTCTGTTATTAAATAATTGAATATCCTGATTGTCCGAATCACTACTAAAATTTATATAATCAAAATTGAAATATGAGTAATATAAAGATAAATTATTATAATAATTATTATACATGTTATGCATATTATATTAAACCTTGCATTGAAATCACTTTGGTTAGTCATCCAGTCGGAATTTAAAAATATAGTTTGTATGTTTGATTTTGTGTCGCATGTAGGAACGATACCAACGCTAACTAGTGGCTTCTCTAAAGTTCCATTGAAGACCAATAAGTCGTCGACTAGTAACTACATTATGTACGGAATGTAAGCGGATATTTGGTGCAAGCCTATGTCAATTATATACCAACAGCAAAATCTTTAGCAGCTCTTGAAACAGTTTTTCCGTAATTGCAAATCTTTATTTTAGATACTTGAACTGGTATATCAAATAATATATAAATCCTATTAACCTGTTCAATGTTTGATGTTGAATCAAATTAGCAATTATAATAGTGTATAATAGTGTGTATACTCGACGAGGTGGTATTGTAAATTCAAGCGTAAATAAAAATGCATAGTAAAATTAGTATTAAAAATAAAAGAAATTTAAATAATTTAATATTTAATATTTAAACCTGAATGTATTTATTAATTTCTATAATTTATAAATAAAGCAAAGAACGATTTTCATATTAACTTATAAAAATATTAAAAATAAATACAAGTTTCAAGAATAACTACTATAACACATGACCATAGTTCGGTACAGTATCAGGTTTGAGTAATATCCCAGGGAACATAAAAATAGAAATGATCCATTAAAGTTGGCAAAGGAAATTATTTTTAAAAATTAAAAAATACAAACAAAATATAAAATTATAGTAAAATACTTATTAAAATACTGATTGAATAAGAATTTCATAAACATTTTCAAATACAACTTTTTATGAATTATTTCAATGGAAATTATTATTTTATTACTCAAATCAAATATTGCATATTTAATAAAACAATAATATATACGAAATACATTGATTTAAAAAAATCTGTTGAACATATTTTGTTTTATATGTTAATTATCTATAAATTTAGAATTTAAATTATATTTAGCAACAATTTATAAAAAAGCTCAAATATACATTTTTTTGAAATCAAATATATTAATATTATTGCAATAGTTTAATTCATGAGTTTATGGATATCATTATAGTTATTAAATATATTTCTATTATATAAATTAATATTTAAAACTTCATTATTTTAAATAATATTTAATCAATATTGTTAAAAGCATATATGAAAATTCTATGGTACATTAGGGGAGGTGCAATGTCAAATAGTAGATTAAGAAGACATAGAATATAAAATTATTATCAAAATTATATATATATATTAATTCATCGAATTTGAAATAAATAGATGAGTTGAATGGATTTGCAGTTCTCATGAGAATGAGAATATTCTGTTGGTAGTTTTACACTTTAGATCATTTCATAAAGTTCCCACAATGCATGGAATGTATATTCTATAGAATATATATATATATATATATACATATATATATATATGTATATATATATATATATATATATATACGCACTCACAATATCTGGAAGAATAGGAGCTAGCCAAAGATGTTTGGCGTCTTTCGAATCAGTAACTCCATCTACAAGTTTGTCTGGCGTTCGAATGTCGTAGTTAATTCCTTCTAGAACATTGATGCTCTCGGGGTAGGCTGTGATATCTGCTCAAACGAAAAGGGCGTACGTCAATCGAACGTTTACGTTTAAACTCGTTGCACAAATATCTTATAAATTAGGGGTTTAACTGTTTGCGTCGATTTCTATTTTCACTCCTTTTTCGTCGTACAATTCGATATTCGCCAAGCCGATGTAATAATGATCTCCCCAGGTATTCAACAGATGCAATTGGTAGACAACTTCGGGCGGCGATAAGTGAAAATAATCGAATCGCGGCGATAAGTGAAAATAATCGAATCGCGGCGTTCGAAAACCTAATCGCCTACGCGCCGAGTTACTTATTTAGCGAACGGGAAATCGCGAAGGACAAGGATACATCCTCGAGGGATCTGAGAGTTGCCGGCGTCGAAGGTCCGAAGACGGCTCGAAGCCATAGCGACGGCGACGGTGTCGCGGCAAAAACTTTCTTCGAAGCGAATCTCTTGCGCGAAGTCGTAGAAACAATTGCCGGGACCCTTTCGCAGCAAGAATCCGTCTCGCGGAGAAACCGTGATGCCGTCGATTTTCACGTCGATGCTACGAGCCTACCAATGAAACTCGAGGTGATTTGCTGTATATAGCTTAGGTTGGCGTAGTTTAAAGGAGGACACTTCAATATGTAGACCTATCTCCACCCTCCGTACCTTATTCTCCTCCTCGCCTCCTCTCTCTATTTCCCTTCATCTGTTATCGTTTCCCGAGCTTTCTCTCTCTCTCTCTACGTCTATAACTCTGCCTATATGAGACATGCAGAAAGAAGTTGGATAATGCAACATGTGTGTCTGAATAGTTTCTTCCTACTACTTTTCTCTCTCCCTCTATCTACTGTATTTCTCTACATATCCTATCCGTTGTATCCCATCCCCTCTTACTCTCGCTTTCCTTTCAATTTCTTTCCCACTCCCACTCTAACTACTCTACCACTCCTACTCCCTCTGCCATTACATCTCTCTATACTCTTCCTTCTCCCACTACCACTCCCTTTCCCTCATCTTACGATTACCCTACTTTATGTTTACTATCATACCTCTCCCCTTCCCGCTTATTACTTCCTTTACCTTCCTCTACACAAATCACTCAAATCCACTATCTTCTACACTCCATTATCACTTCTCCTTCGCCCTGTCAAACTTTCACTGTCCTATCTCACTCCCTCATCTACACTCCTCTCCTCTCCACTATCTACTTTTGCCTATCCTCTCCGGCCTATCCCTCCTCCGCCGCCTTCGCCCGCTTGCCCACTAACTCCGCGGAACGTGTCCTCGCAGCTCTTGTTGTAGTTCCAGATCCTGAGGCCGCCGAAGCTCAACGGCGCGTCGAACGTAAAGGACAACTTGTGCTCGGCGCCGCCGGTGAAAGGAATCAGCCACATGTGTTCGTCGAGGTCGGTGACGTTGAAGCCGTCGAAAAGCCTGCGCGGGTACGGACGCGGGAGATGGAATGGCGCTCGCCGTAACGCTACCAAGCTAGTTGGTTATTAGTTGGTTATTAGTTGGTTATTAGTTGGTTATTAGTTGGTTATTAGTTGGTTATTAGTTGGTTATTAGTTGGTTATTAGTTGGTTATTAGTTGGTTATTAGTTGGTTATTAGTTGGTTATTAGTTGGTTATTAGTTGGTTATTAGTTGGTTATTAGTTGGTTATTAGTTGGTTATTAGTTGGTTATTAGTTGGTTATTAGTTGGTTATTAGTTGGTTATTAGTTGGTTATTAGTTGGTTATTAGTTGGTTATTAGTTGGTTATTAGTTGGTTATTAGTTGGTTATTAGTTGGTTATTAGTTGGTTATTAGTTGGTTATTAGTTGGTTATTAGTTGGTTATTAGTTGGTTATTAGTTGGTTATTAGTTGGTTATTAGTTGGTTATTAGTTGGTTATTAGTTGGTTATTAGTTGGTTATTAGTTGGTTATTAGTTGGTTATTAGTTGGTTATTAGTTGGTTATTAGTTGGTTATTAGTTGGTTATTAGTTGGTTATTAGTTGGTTATTAGTTGGTTATTAGTTGGTTATTAGTTGGTTATTAGTTGGTTATTAGTTGGTTATTAGTTGGTTATTAGTTGGTTATTAGTTGGTTATTAGTTGGTTATTAGTTGGTTATTAGTTGGTTATTAGTTGGTTATTAGTTGGTTATTAGTTGGTTATTAGTTGGTTATTAGTTGGTTATTAGTTGGTTATTAGTTGGTTATTAGTTGGTTATTAGTTGGTTATTAGTTGGTTATTAGTTGGTTATTAGTTGGTTATTAGTTGGTTATTAGTTGGTTATTAGTTGGTTATTAGTTGGTTATTAGTTGGTTATTAGTTGGTTATTAGTTGGTTATTAGTTGGTTATTAGTTGGTTATTAGTTGGTTATTAGTTGGTTATTAGTTGGTTATTAGTTGGTTATTAGTTGGTTATTAGTTGGTTATTAGTTGGTTATTAGTTGGTTATTAGTTGGTTATTAGTTGGTTATTAGTTGGTTATTAGTTGGTTATTAGTTGGTTATTAGTTGGTTATTAGTTGGTTATTAGTTGGTTATTAGTTGGTTATTAGTTGGTTATTAGTTGGTTATTAGTTGGTTATTAGTTGGTTATTAGTTGGTTATTAGTTGGTTATTAGTTGGTTATTAGTTGGTTATTAGTTGGTTATTAGTTGGTTATTAGTTGGTTATTAGTTGGTTATTAGTTGGTTATTAGTTGGTTATTAGTTGGTTATTAGTTGGTTATTAGTTGGTTATTAGTTGGTTATTAGTTGGTTATTAGTTGGTTATTAGTTGGTTATTAGTTGGTTATTAGTTGGTTATTAGTTGGTTATTAGTTGGTTATTAGTTGGTTATTAGTTGGTTATTAGTTGGTTATTAGTTGGTTATTAGTTGGTTATTAGTTGGTTATTAGTTGGTTATTAGTTGGTTATTAGTTGGTTATTAGTTGGTTATTAGTTGGTTATTAGTTGGTTATTAGTTGGTTATTAGTTGGTTATTAGTTGGTTATTAGTTGGTTATTAGTTGGTTATTAGTTGGTTATTAGTTGGTTATTAGTTGGTTATTAGTTGGTTATTAGTTGGTTATTAGTTGGTTATTAGTTGGTTATTAGTTGGTTATTAGTTGGTTATTAGTTGGTTATTAGTTGGTTATTAGTTGGTTATTAGTTGGTTATTAGTTGGTTATTAGTTGGTTATTAGTTGGTTATTAGTTGGTTATTAGTTGGTTATTAGTTGGTTATTAGTTGGTTATTAGTTGGTTATTAGTTGGTTATTAGTTGGTTATTAGTTGGTTATTAGTTGGTTATTAGTTGGTTATTAGTTGGTTATTAGTTGGTTATTAGTTGGTTATTAGTTGGTTATTAGTTGGTTATTAGTTGGTTATTAGTTGGTTATTAGTTGGTTATTAGTTGGTTATTAGTTGGTTATTAGTTGGTTATTAGTTGGTTATTAGTTGGTTATTAGTTGGTTATTAGTTGGTTATTAGTTGGTTATTAGTTGGTTATTAGTTGGTTATTAGTTGGTTATTAGTTGGTTATTAGTTGGTTATTAGTTGGTTATTAGTTGGTTATTAGTTGGTTATTAGTTGGTTATTAGTTGGTTATTAGTTGGTTATTAGTTGGTTATTAGTTGGTTATTAGTTGGTTATTAGTTGGTTATTAGTTGGTTATTAGTTGGTTATTAGTTGGTTATTAGTTGGTTATTAGTTGGTTATTAGTTGGTTATTAGTTGGTTATTAGTTGGTTATTAGTTGGTTATTAGTTGGTTATTAGTTGGTTATTAGTTGGTTATTAGTTGGTTATTAGTTGGTTATTAGTTGGTTATTAGTTGGTTATTAGTTGGTTATTAGTTGGTTATTAGTTGGTTATTAGTTGGTTATTAGTTGGTTATTAGTTGGTTATTAGTTGGTTATTAGTTGGTTATTAGTTGGTTATTAGTTGGTTATTAGTTGGTTATTAGTTGGTTATTAGTTGGTTATTAGTTGGTTATTAGTTGGTTATTAGTTGGTTATTAGTTGGTTATTAGTTGGTTATTAGTTGGTTATTAGTTGGTTATTAGTTGGTTATTAGTTGGTTATTAGTTGGTTATTAGTTGGTTATTAGTTGGTTATTAGTTGGTTATTAGTTGGTTATTAGTTGGTTATTAGTTGGTTATTAGTTGGTTATTAGTTGGTTATTAGTTGGTTATTAGTTGGTTATTAGTTGGTTATTAGTTGGTTATTAGTTGGTTATTAGTTGGTTATTAGTTGGTTATTAGTTGGTTATTAGTTGGTTATTAGTTGGTTATTAGTTGGTTATTAGTTGGTTATTAGTTGGTTATTAGTTGGTTATTAGTTGGTTATTAGTTGGTTATTAGTTGGTTATTAGTTGGTTATTAGTTGGTTATTAGTTGGTTATTAGTTGGTTATTAGTTGGTTATTAGTTGGTTATTAGTTGGTTATTAGTTGGTTATTAGTTGGTTATTAGTTGGTTATTAGTTGGTTATTAGTTGGTTATTAGTTGGTTATTAGTTGGTTATTAGTTGGTTATTAGTTGGTTATTAGTTGGTTATTAGTTGGTTATTAGTTGGTTATTAGTTGGTTATTAGTTGGTTATTAGTTGGTTATTAGTTGGTTATTAGTTGGTTATTAGTTGGTTATTAGTTGGTTATTAGTTGGTTATTAGTTGGTTATTAGTTGGTTATTAGTTGGTTATTAGTTGGTTATTAGTTGGTTATTAGTTGGTTATTAGTTGGTTATTAGTTGGTTATTAGTTGGTTATTAGTTGGTTATTAGTTGGTTATTAGTTGGTTATTAGTTGGTTATTAGTTGGTTATTAGTTGGTTATTAGTTGGTTATTAGTTGGTTATTAGTTGGTTATTAGTTGGTTATTAGTTGGTTATTAGTTGGTTATTAGTTGGTTATTAGTTGGTTATTAGTTGGTTATTAGTTGGTTATTAGTTGGTTATTAGTTGGTTATTAGTTGGTTATTAGTTGGTTATTAGTTGGTTATTAGTTGGTTATTAGTTGGTTATTAGTTGGTTATTAGTTGGTTATTAGTTGGTTATTAGTTGGTTATTAGTTGGTTATTAGTTGGTTATTAGTTGGTTATTAGTTGGTTATTAGTTGGTTATTAGTTGGTTATTAGTTGGTTATTAGTTGGTTATTAGTTGGTTATTAGTTGGTTATTAGTTGGTTATTAGTTGGTTATTAGTTGGTTATTAGTTGGTTATTAGTTGGTTATTAGTTGGTTATTAGTTGGTTATTAGTTGGTTATTAGTTGGTTATTAGTTGGTTATTAGTTGGTTATTAGTTGGTTATTAGTTGGTTATTAGTTGGTTATTAGTTGGTTATTAGTTGGTTATTAGTTGGTTATTAGTTGGTTATTAGTTGGTTATTAGTTGGTTATTAGTTGGTTATTAGTTGGTTATTAGTTGGTTATTAGTTGGTTATTAGTTGGTTATTAGTTGGTTATTAGTTGGTTATTAGTTGGTTATTAGTTGGTTATTAGTTGGTTATTAGTTGGTTATTAGTTGGTTATTAGTTGGTTATTAGTTGGTTATTAGTTGGTTATTAGTTGGTTATTAGTTGGTTATTAGTTGGTTATTAGTTGGTTATTAGTTGGTTATTAGTTGGTTATTAGTTGGTTATTAGTTGCTTATTAGTTGGTTATTAGTTGGTTATTAGTTGGTTATTAGTTGGTTATTAGTTGGTTATTAGTTGGTTATTAGTTGGTTTTTAGTTGGTTATTAGTTGGTTATTAGTTGGTTATTAGTTGGTTATTAGTTGGTTATTAGTTGGTTATTAGTTGGTTATTAGTTGGTTATTAGTTGGTTATTAGTTGGTTATTAGTTGGTTATTAGTTGGTTATTAGTTGGTTATTAGTTGGTTATTAGTTGGTTATTAGTTGCTTATTAGTTGCTTATTAGTTGCTTATTAGTTGGTTATTAGTTGGTTATTAGTTGGTTATTAGTTGGTTATTAGTTGGTTATTAGTTGGTTATTAGTTGGTTATTAGTTGGTTATTAGTTGGTTATTAGTTGGTTATTAGTTGGTTATTAGTTGCTTATTAGTTGGTTATTAGTTGGTTATTAGTTGGTTATTAGTTGGTTATTAGTTGGTTATTAGTTGGTTTTTAGTTGGTTATTAGTTGGTTATTAGTTGGTTATTAGTTGGTTATTAGTTGGTTATTAGTTGGTTATTAGTTGGTTATTAGTTGGTTATTAGTTGGTTATTAGTTGGTTATTAGTTGGTTATTAGTTGGTTATTAGTTGGTTATTAGTTGGTTATTAGTTGGTTATTAGTTGGTTATTAGTTGGTTATTAGTTGGTTATTAGTTGGTTATTAGTTGGTTATTAGTTGGTTATTAGTTGGTTATTAGTTGGTTATTAGTTGGTTATTAGTTGGTTATTAGTTGGTTATTAGTTGGTTATTAGTTGGTTATTAGTTGGTTATTAGTTGGTTATTAGTTGGTTATTAGTTGGTTATTAGTTGGTTATTAGTTGGTTATTAGTTGGTTATTAGTTGGTTATTAGTTGGTTATTAGTTGGTTATTAGTTGGTTATTAGTTGGTTATTAGTTGGTTATTAGTTGGTTATTAGTTGGTTATTAGTTGGTTATTAGTTGGTTATTAGTTGGTTATTAGTTGGTTATTAGTTGGTTATTAGTTGGTTATTAGTTGGTTATTAGTTGGTTATTAGTTGGTTATTAGTTGGTTATTAGTTGGTTATTAGTTGGTTATTAGTTGGTTATTAGTTGGTTATTAGTTGGTTATTAGTTGGTTATTAGTTGGTTATTAGTTGGTTATTAGTTGGTTATTAGTTGGTTATTAGTTGGTTATTAGTTGGTTATTAGTTGGTTATTAGTTGGTTATTAGTTGTTTATTAGTTGGTTATTAGTTGGTTATTAGTTGATTATTAGTTGGTTATTAGTTGGTTATTAGTTGGTTATTAGTTGGTTATTAGTTGGTTATTAGTTGGTTATTAGTTGGTTATTAGTTGGTTATTAGTTGGTTATTAGTTGGTTATTAGTTGGTTATTAGTTGGTTATTAGTTGGTTATTAGTTGGTTATTAGTTGGTTATTAGTTGGTTATTAGTTGGTTATTAGTTGGTTATTAGTTGGTTATTAGTTGGTTATTAGTTGGTTATTAGTTGCTTATTAGTTGGTTATTAGTTGGTTATTAGTTGGTTATTAGTTGCTTATTAGTTGGTTATTAGTTGGTTATTAGTTGGTTATTAGTTGCTTATTAGTTGGTTATTAGTTGGTTATTAGTTGCTTATTAGTTGCTTATTAGTTGGTTATTAGTTGGTTATTAGTTGCTTATTAGTTGGTTATTAGTTGCTTATTAGTTGGTTATTAGTTGGTTATTAGTTGGTTATTAGTTGGTTATTAGTTGGTTATTAGTTGCTTATTAGTTGGTTATTAGTTGGTTATTAGTTGGTTATTAGTTGGTTATTAGTTGGTTATTAGTTGGTTATTAGTTGGTTATTAGTTGGTTATTAGTTGGTTATTAGTTGGTTATTAGTTGGTTATTAGTTGGTTATTAGTTGGTTATTAGTTGCTTATTAGTTGGTTATTAGTTGGTTATTAGTTGGTTATTAGTTGGTTATTAGTTGGTTATTAGTTGCTTATTAGTTGCTTATTAGTTGCTTATTAGTTGGTTATTAGTTGGTTATTAGTTGGTTATTAGTTGGTTATTAGTTGGTTATTAGTTGGTTTTTAGTTGGTTATTAGTTGGTTATTAGTTTGTTATTAGTTGGTTATTAGTTGGTTATTAGTTGGTTATTAGTTGGTTATTAGTTGGTTATTAGTTGGTTATTAGTTGGTTATTAGTTGGTTATTAGTTGGTTATTAGTTGGTTATTAGTTGGTTATTAGTTGGTTATTAGTTGGTTATTAGTTGGTTATTAGTTGGTTATTAGTTGCTTATTAGTTGGTTATTAGTTGCTTATTAGTTGCTTATTAGTTGGTTATTAGTTGGTTATTAGTTGGTTATTAGTTGGTTATTAGTTGGTTATTAGTTGGTTATTAGTTGGTTATTAGTTGCTTATTAGTTGCTTATTAGTTGGTTATTAGTTGGTTATTAGTTGGTTATTAGTTGGTTATTAGTTGGTTATTAGTTGGTTTTTAGTTGGTTATTAGTTGGTTATTAGTTGGTTATTAGTTGGTTATTAGTTGGTTATTAGTTGGTTATTAGTTGGTTATTAGTTGGTTATTAGTTGGTTATTAGTTGGTTATTAGTTGGTTATTAGTTGGTTATTAGTTGGTTATTAGTTGGTTATTAGTTGGTTATTAGTTGGTTATTAGTTGGTTATTAGTTGGTTATTAGTTGGTTATTAGTTGGTTATTAGTTGGTTATTAGTTGGTTATTAGTTGGTTATTAGTTGGTTATTAGTTGGTTATTAGTTGGTTATTAGTTGGTTATTAGTTGGTTATTAGTTGGTTATTAGTTGGTTATTAGTTGGTTATTAGTTGGTTATTAGTTGGTTATTAGTTGGTTATTAGTTGGTTATTAGTTGGTTATTAGTTGGTTATTAGTTGGTTATTAGTTGGTTATTAGTTGGTTATTAGTTGGTTATTAGTTGGTTATTAGTTGGTTATTAGTTGGTTATTAGTTGGTTATTAGTTGCTTATTAGTTGGTTATTAGTTGGTTATTAGTTGGTTATTAGTTGGTTATTAGTTGGTTATTAGTTGGTTATTAGTTGGTTATTAGTTGGTTATTAGTTGGTTATTAGTTGGTTATTAGTTGGTTATTAGTTGGTTATTAGTTGGTTATTAGTTGGTTATTAGTTGGTTATTAGTTGGTTATTAGTTGGTTATTAGTTGCTTATTAGTTGGTTATTAGTTGGTTATTAGTTGGTTATTAGTTGCTTATTAGTTGCTTATTAGTTGGTTATTAGTTGGTTATTAGTTGCTTATTAGTTGCTTATTAGTTGGTTATTAGTTGGTTATTAGTTGGTTATTAGTTGGTTATTAGTTGGTTATTAGTTGGTTATTAGTTGGTTATTAGTTGGTTATTAGTTGGTTATTAGTTGGTTATTAGTTGGTTATTAGTTGGTTATTAGTTGGTTATTAGTTGGTTATTAGTTGGTTATTAGTTGGTTATTAGTTGGTTATTAGTTGGTTATTAGTTGGTTATTAGTTGCTTATTAGTTGGTTATTAGTTGGTTATTA
>OZ038316.1:11360721-11365721 GCA_964035775.1 Osedax frankpressi
ATTATAGTGGTAGTTTCAATGTGAATAATAATATATTTAAAATGCTTATATCATCCTGGGATGATTTACTATTTACGTATTATTGGTTTCTAGTATATATTTAAGTTGGTTGTTTATTATGCTTTTTTATGTTAATAGTGAATTATGATGATTATACACGACTACTATATATTTGTTAGCATAGAGGGGGAACCATAATTATATATCATGGAATAAACTATCACTATATATATTGAATAATTTTAGTTTTATATATTTTCCCTGGAATGGGTTTTAATTATCTTTAGCTTGTTTATAATTCCAAATTTTAAACAATTAATATTTCTACCTCATCATTTAATAGTTCCTAAACAAAACTTAGATATGACTGTGAGCTTGTCGAGTTGATGGGATAACTAGAAAATCATATTTTCATCATTTTGCTTGAAGTTCACTAATATATTCATCAATTTTATTTTCTGCCTCAATTATAAACGAATCTTCTTTTCATTATATGCATTTGACATCTCCAATTTGGTTCAATTACAATTATATAAAATTAGTTTGATTTAGTTACAATAGTAATACTCGATTATAATAGTCGACAGATTTTCTTTTTTCAATTAAAAGGCACTAATTGTAGTAATTAGGCAATAGTTGTACAATAAAATTTTTTTCAAGTATTTTATTTAATTGTGAGTATTATTTCTATGCCATATTTAAAAGTGAAATTTAGTAATACGCATATCTACAATAGTGATCTAATTCAATGAGTCAGTAGCTAATTATACAATATGTATGTAATAGTTTATTAATCTCATGTTTATCTCAAATAACATTGATTACTAATATCATCATTATCTATATTAACTAGGCATTCAATAGCTCTATAAATTTGTATAATAACTAATATTCTTGTGGACAATATAACCTTGAATCTCATTTAAATAACTACGTTGCAATTACTTTCAACAAACACATCTCACATATAATAAAGTTCATGTGTGTTCAGAGTAGTTACCATTATAAAAATATATGACTATATTTTAAAGCTTAGTTAATCTAGTGTTTCTATTATTATATATATCACGCACTGGAGTAGAGGTTTAGTTATACACCTAGGTTATATAGGGGTTATATATGGGTTATTAGCTAGATAACAAGCTTATATAGAGTAAGTAATACACATTTAATAACTTCGGATTTGAAAATTAGGTTTCATTAATTTGTAAGTTAAACTTTTTTAATTAAACAAACTATATGAATTAAAACAGTTATAACTTCTCTTTTTATAATATATTAGTTATAAACAAATTTTCTTAATTTCGACATAGCTATAAATATAATATTTGATAAAGTTTATTTTAATAAAATCATGGCATTTAGATAGTAAAATCATGGAAATACTTTACAATGAATTAAAATGTAAAATAAATAAGAAATTTATCACAATCTCTTTAATACTTTCTTCTTTTTCTTCCTCTCCTTCTCTCTTTCTTGATCTGTCATTTTGACAAGGCAAACTCCCTTACTGCAGATGTGACATGTAGTTGTGTAGTATAATTATTTAAATAAAAAACAATACAAAATTAATAGAAATTAAAATACAAAAAAACTTTATTTATAACTTAATTTCGAGCAATCACCAGTAACACTATTTTAACGTAATAACTATATCCACACTTTATTGATGTAATAACTATATCCACACTTTATTGATGTAATAACTATATTAACACTATATTGATGTAATAACTATATTAACACTATATTGATGTAATAACTATATTAACGCTATATTGATGTAATAACAGACGTATAACAAATAGGTAAGCTCACCTGGAGGCGTGAATATCTGTGTACATGCGAGCACGATTGCAGTATTGGTCGTAGTGTTCCAAAAGCATCATTCCAGCTTCTTCGTTTAAGGCCGACTCGGCATTAGGCACGATAAGAAGGCATTTGATTGTCTGTTCACAAAGATAGCAAAACGGTCTCAACTTATTATTTTTAAACAATTAAATATTATGAACCAGGTATCGGATGTTAAAAACACCTATAATAAAATCGCAGTAAAAGGAAATAAATAACTTAGAAAATATATGGTTTTTATTATAAGATT
The DNA here is from genome assembly GCA_964035775.1 of Osedax frankpressi. Classification (NCBI taxonomy): domain Eukaryota; kingdom Metazoa; phylum Annelida; class Polychaeta; order Sabellida; family Siboglinidae; genus Osedax; species Osedax frankpressi. The sequence goes on from OZ038316.1 coordinate 11,362,823, forward strand.
ATTTGTAATATTAACTGTTCTGAATTAAGATATCAAATATAATTCTAAAATCCACTAATAAATATATTCATGTATTCTTATACCATTGTCATACCAATATACTAATTAATTGGTTAAATATAAATAATAATATTAATTAAAATAATAATTTATTTAAGCTTGTATCTAATCATTCATAGAAACTAGAGAATGAGTTTTGCTTTTTATCCACATATTGAATATATTATTTAGTGTAAACTAAATTAGTTACTACTAATTAACTTAAGTATGGAAAATAATATGACTATAGTAGTACCATTGTGAAAATGAATACCTATGGATATTTGATAACTAACTAATAAAATATGTTCAATTCCGTATTCAGGTTTCCAATCTCGTTTTAAAGTATTTACGCAAATATCCCCATTAGAGGCAACATTTGGATGAAATATTTTTGTGAGAAAACGCCCTTTTGGCGGTTCAGCAGGGAAATTTGTTGGAAAAGTCAACTTGACACGAAATATTCCACCAAGATATGGTGTACTGGCTATAGAAATATTGATTCAATATAATAGAATAATATGTCCAACATAAATTTTAAATAAACTGAAATTTAATACTAAAATATAAATCAGTAAATTAATTATCACTTTACGGTTAGGATGCAAGCATGGTTTAGAGTAATCTATACAAACCTGGTCCTTCAATATCAGCTTGAACGTTAGTAATTTCTCTTTCAGAAAATAATATTGAGATGCCTTCAAGATTTTTTTTATTTAATTCACACAATTCTTTTGCAATAACTTTGACCAAAGAAGGAGTATATATAACCTAAATCAAAAGTAACACGATAAAAGAACAAAATAATAATATTTTGTAATCAAATATTATTTATTATAATGAATATTATTAAACATGTTTTACCATTAAATTTAGATTTAAGTAATACTTGTTCTTAGAGAATAATGCCATTATATTGAATATTTTTATTTGATATAAACTAAGCCATATATATTCTTCAAACTAACGGTGGTCATGTTAAAAATATTAAATTATTAGTTCAATAATATACATTTATTATTCTGGTAACGGGAAAATTAAAAACCGTGCAATCAAATTCATCCAATGAGATTATAATTTGTGTGATTAATATATTACTACTCATATACAATTAATATAATATTATTAAATTATTATTCATCTTAAAAAAATATTAATAATTACAATTATAAAGTTATGTAATACATAAGGGTGTTTATTTATAATTTATATGGAATTATAATGTTAGATTTAAGAAAATATTAAAAATATAAAAATCCTAAAAAAATACTTTTTTCTTCTCTTGGGACTATATTGTGGGAATCCAATTTGTAATACATTAACTCAATCATTTCTTGTTTTTCGAAACACTTAAAAATTAACATGTCTTACGTCGAAAATTCTCTTGAAACTGATGATGGCAAGCAGGTTTTACGTGCTTTCTTATTATTTATATTTATAATTATATAGCGTATCACTCGTGTATAACTTTACATAGAAATTCTACTTTAATAGCATATTCTAAGAATAATTCTATTTTATTTCAAAATAACAAACAATTTCAAATGTTATTTTTTAATTGTAAGTTTAGTATTATATATATTAATATGTTATTTATCATTCATACGTAATATAACGATATACACTATGATTATTTATTAGGATATTATTTTATATATTAGTATTTATTATAATAATTTTAGATTTTATAGTTTATTTAATATCGTACATTATGAATATATTTATATATATCCTACCAACGTAGAGCAAACTATGATATTAAGTTAAAATAAATACATAGTATACACTGATACTAATCTACATATAATACTTTTATGTATTTTCATTTGTAATTATAATTTTAATACTACTAGTAATTACATTTTTATATGTACACTTTAAATGTATAAATAATATACACTATATGATATACAACAATAAATCATTTATATTTGAGCAAAAATGTAGTTTTATTTGTTATCATTCTAAAGGCCTATTTACATATATTGAAATAATATCATCGGCATACAAAATAATTATAAACTAAAAATACAATAAAGTTTTGACTTTATTTTGTATGTCATTCCACGAAGCGTTAAAATATAGCGAAATTATAATTTAAGATTAAAATTGAAAAAATATATAATCTCTTGTTCTACAATTTAATCTAATTGTTTACTTTATTCACTTTATTTCTTTGGCCTTGTTCCTCTGAAAAATTAAATTTACTTTGAATACTTAGAAATTTTAATTTTTACTTCACTTTTGTGAATTATCAGTTTAAATTCACATTTTATTTATTCAATATAAGTCCTATAACTAATAATGTTGAACAAACATTATTAATCCTTCTGCATATAATCAAAATTCATTTAACAAGTATATTGTATCTAATATTATTTGATTTCAAATAATTTATATTGAACCGCAGGTTTGGAGTTTTTAGATATATTTTTATATCTAGTTTGATAATTCATATTTTTATTATCCCATAATAATCTATTGGATTCGTAACAGGCTTTTACAATTTTAATAATCTTCTATTATCATGTGATATTTGAATTTGGTTTAATTAAATAGGAATATTATTAAAAGTTTTAGATTTAACTTTGATTCGATTGAAAATATGAAACAAGTTTGATTTTAATTTCCATGTGAATTTTGCGTCAGTTGCATGGAAATAGTTTTCTATGAGGTTTTTCATTGAAAATAAATTTTAAAATTTCGCCATTTATTGCAAATTCTACTTTATTTCAATAGATGTTCAATAGCCCATAAAAGCCCATTAAGGAAGAGTTAATAAATTGTTCACGTTGCATGCGTATAGTTAGTTATATAGTTTGTGTTAGTATGTGAATGTTTTCAGTCGGTTCTCATTTGA
>OZ038316.1:11370721-11459486 GCA_964035775.1 Osedax frankpressi
AATTAATGTATTATATTACCCTTTATATATTAATATCTTACTCCGCAACCTCGCCGCCGTACAGTAATTGTTCTGGTCTCTGCACCCGGCCTCAGTCGTTACGGGCTAATGGCCAATGCCACTCGACTGCTCAAAGGTCTGTTGAAGAAGGTTCCGGTAAAGGGCAAGAAGAATTTGTAGACTTCGCAGTGAACCGGCAACTTTGTAAATATATTTATAAGTGCATTTACTATTATTAATCTCCCTTCATCTACCGTCGCGTAACTAATTATTAAACAGATACTCAAATCAACTGTATATAGTATTTATTGCATCGTAATAAAATCTCGAATATCACTCGATTTTTTTCGTTAATAATTATAGAGATAAACTAGTACTAGTAAAGTTGGTCTAATTTAAAAATCTTCTTTTTTTGGTAGTCGTGCATTTAGTGGTTTTATAATGGGTTTATGCCTATAATTAGACCCCGAGAATCTACATAGCGGTCGAATGTGGTGCTCGTGGTCATTATATAGGAGATAACATTAGAGAGATTAATCTAAGATAATCTTAAGAACTATCGATGAGAGATTAATTCCTCCATCCAAACGATTTCATAAGTCGATCAAAGTTCATCGTGTGAATTTCGTCGCCGCCGTATTTGCTGAAGAGTTTCTTTGCGACGAGAACGCCGGCGACCGCCGTAACCACGGTAACCAAATAGCGTATGCCGGCGGAGTCTGCGCCGTCGGTTTCGCTGGCATATTTACGACGAGCGGACGCCGTCGATACCGCCGCCGTTTTGTAACGACAGGTCGCGAGTTCACCGGGGGTCAAACACGCCGGCTCCAGTCGATGGAGTACTTCGACGGCGGCGCGATAACCGCTCTCCACGGCGCCGTTGATGAATCCGCACCAATAGGTGGCGCTTTCGCTGCCCGCAAAGTAAACGCTGTCGACGATTTGTAATTGTCAAACAATACTCCAATTCTCTAATTACAATATTATTAACGATTAATTAATTTGATTAAGGGATATCCAGTATCTATTCTATACATAACTATATACATATATACTATATACATACATACATAACTATACAGTCCCTTAGAGATTATATATATACTAATTATGAAATGATTTATTACCACTTTTCTAAACTAAGAATTATTTATATTATTTCTACTTATTATTTAAGATTTCATAAAAGTTTAAACATTTTTAACATTCGAAGATAATTGTTCTAGATCAACGTATAAAACTAATTTTATTTATCTAAATCTACTTCAACTGTATTCCAATATAAACAATAGGAAATGATTCAAACAAATATAAATATTCACGTTAAATATCTGCATTCTTAAGTTTGCAAAAGTTAAATAGTAAAATGAATTAAAATACTTATAATATCTAAATTAATGTTATATTATTATTAATGATAATTAATGTATTATTATTAATGATAATTATTATTATAATGTTAAAATATATAGATGACGAAAAGTGCAAGCTGCAAGAATGTACAGACTTCTGTACATAGTTTGTCCTAACTGATTGAAGGGCTCGGTGAGGGCGCGTTGCATGTGTTCCCCGGTGCCCGGAGTGCCGACGCTGACCGGTCCTCCGTCTATAATGGCTTCGCGGTTCGCCGACCAATTCTGTTCGGCGAAGTCTAGTGGTTCCAGGCAAAACGCTCCGAAGTACTCGCATAAACTCTCGAGAACAATTTTCTTACGGTCTTCGGCCTGCGTTTGAAAGAGAGACGACGTTATAAGGGCGTTCTGAAAGGTGTGAGGTGAACGAGGTGGATGGCGAGGTCGTGTCGAGGATGCGCTCTAACTGTAATCCAGGTTAAGAAGAGATGCTAAAAAGGTAGTGGAGAAATAATAAATGTTATGAAGAGATGGTAATTGAGAATTGAGAAGTTCAGAAATAAATCTCGAGAAGAAGGCGATATCCAGAATAAATAAGTGTTATAAATGCTTATAAGTACTTATAAATGCTTATAAGTGCTTATATGTGCTTATAAGTACTTATAAGTACTTATAAGATTACTAATAAATAAATAAATTCTATTGTATTATTATTTGATATCACTTGAAACCATTTTATATTTTCATATTTAATAAAGAAAAACACAATATAACGGAGAAAATAGACTGCAATATATTATTATGTAAACAAGATGTAAATAAGGTATAAATAAGGTGTAAATAAGATTTAAATAAGGTGTAAATAATATGTAAACAAGATGTAAATAAGGTATAAATAAGGTGTAAATAATATGTAAATAAGGTGTAAATAAGGTGTAAATAAGGTGTAAATAATATGTAAATAAGGTGTAAATAAGGTGTAAATAAGATGTAAATAATATGTAAACAAGGTGTAAATAAGATGTAAATAAAGTTTAAATAAGATGTAAATAAGATGTAAATAAGGTGTAAATAAGGTTTAAATAAGATGTAAATAAGGTGTAAATAAGGTGTAAATAAGATGTAAATAAGGTGTAAATAAGGTTTAAATAAGGTGTAAATAAGATGTAAATAAGGTGTAAATAAGGTTTAAATAAGATGTAAATAAGGTGTAAATAAGATGTAAACAAGATGTAAATAAGGTGTAAATAAGATGTAAACAAGGTGTAAATCAGGTGTAAATAAGGTTTAAATAAGGTTAAAATAAGGTTTAAATAAGATGTAAATAAGGTTTAAATAAGATGTAAATAAGGTGTAAATAAGATGTAAATAAGGTTTAAATAAGGTTTAAATAAGGTGTAAATAAGATATAATACTATTGGATTACATTATTTCTAATTTATAAAATAGTGACTTAACTTAAATGTATTATTTATATAGATATTATCATATATATTTAAATCACAATATATCTACAATAAAACTTTAATATAACTTAATTATAAACATAATATAACTCAAATATAACTCTAACATAACTACAAAATAACTTGAATATAACTTTAATATAACCTAAATATAATTCTAATATAACTCTTATATAACTCCAATATAATACACTATATAATTATATAATAACATTGCATATAAATAGCTTAGTGACTCACCCCACAATAGATTTATATAATTAATTAGCTTTGTTTACATGTAATATTATTGACACTATTTTTACTGCTAGTTGGATACATTATCTAAAGCTACTGGATAGAAAAAAGCAAATACTTGCGAGTGGGCGTTGGAGGCTGGTGGTAGGGCGAGTTGCAAGATAGGCGTGTCTAAAAGGTTAAAGTGCACGATATGTGTAGAAAATGAGGGTTATAGGCGTGGTTAACGAGTTGAATGGGCGTGGTTAGCATATTGAATGGGCGTGGTTAACCAGTTGGGGTGGTGGGGGGGGGGAAATGTAACCAACGGTTTTCGAAGAGTGTTCGAGGTGTTGTTGTCCGCCAATAAATGCCACTAGGGCGGGGTTACCGGTCGCAGTCGTGGCGTCGTAGATGAGACATAGAGGCCCGCGCGTCTCTTGACCATCGTGGTCAACTAATGTGCCTCCGTTCGTCACTACGGATCCGCTGTAGCCACACGACCTCCAAAACGCCTTTAGACGGAATATTGGGTATAGGGTGGGGGCATAGGAATAGAGGGTGGGTATAGAAGTAGAGGGTAGGGAGAGAATGAACCCGTGGAGAGGAGGTAGGACGCGGGGTATAGAATGGGGCAGAAGTACAGTGGGGGTGTTGGGATGGTGTGAATATAGGATGGCCACTAATATTATAATATCGTTGATGCAATGTCATAATTTCACTAACAGTAGAATAAGTTGCTATGATCTTTGTAATGCGGCCGGCCGGCATTCGTTTTAAAACGTGAGTAGTAGTCTCAGGTAGGGGAGGGTCGAATATCATTCTAGCTGAGAAGGGGCGTGGTTAGGTTGGAAGGAGGCGTCGATTAAGGTGACGGTAGGTTGAATATCGTCTAGGGGTGAAGGTACATGGTTAAAGGGCATGTTTAGAGGTAGTGGGAAGTTAAATATCATGCAACCTGCAAATGGGAGTTGCAAGGAGAGAATAGATATACATCTAGGTACGACTTATAAGGTCAGAGGTTGGTTGAATATCATTATGACTTCGAAGAGGGTGTGTTCATCGGTGAAGAGGGAGTGGATAATAATGAAAAGGTTGAGGTCGACAGAGAACGAAGTATTTGGCATCAAGTTACAGGAGTTGATTAGAACAATAGCGTAAGGTATTGTCTGCAAAGAAATCGGCGAGCCGAGAGTTAGCCAAACGATCGCAAGAACACCCGCATCTAGACCGAAGTTCACGGCGGCGACGGAAACTAGACCGAGGAGTACATTAGTTGCAAAAACTGGACCGAAGTTCACGGCGGCGACGGAAACTAGACCGAGGAGTACATTAGTTGCAAAAACTGGACCGAAGTTCACGACGGCGACGGAAACTAGACCGAGGAGTACGTTAGTTGCTGGATAAAACTGGACCAAAGTTTACGACTACGAGCGTTGCTAACATCTTTGCATCGGAGGATTTGTGATGATCAATTTGCTGCAACGAAACTTCTTGTTATCCGACGTCAGCACGGTGACTCCATTTTTATCCTGGGGTCGTAGGTCACGGGTTAAAGTTAGTACAGCGGAGGTTGAGTGTTCACCCCGAGGTAGAGGGGTTAGAGTGGTGTAGTTAGGAAGGTATTAGAAATTTAGAAGTTGCCATTATGAAGGTGGAATGGGACAAGTTGATAATCTTATATAAGAGTTTACTCCTCCCTCCATCCACTCAGTAGATATCTAGCCAATACCTAGTTAATATCCAGTCAATATACAGTTAATACCCACCTAATACCCAGTTATGAGTTTTTAAATACCCAAAAGTAAATTCAAAGTTAATATATGAACAACATGATGGTGTAAAGATTTGTACACACTGAAAAAACGCGTCGTTTTTCCGATCGGAAAAACGTAAAATATAAAAATGGATTTATAAGTATCCACATTGAAAACGCTAGGGTTTTTAAAATTTGGCGTTTGACCTTTAAACTTTTACAAAGAAAGTAAATAATTATTTTAAATTGTTAATGATGAGTCGGATAGATAAAAATAAGAAAAGGCTATTAGATAGAAAAAATAAATATGCAAGAGCCTCAAATTTGTTAAATGAACTAGAAAAGGAAAAACAAAATGAATTTATCAATTTTGTCCGAATGACTCCTAATCAATTTCATTATTTGGTAAATAATATTAAGCATTAATGATTAGGAAAAAAAATACAAATTGGGCAAAAATGAATAAATGTGGATGCGAGGACAGCAATAACTAATTCTAGCAACGGGTTAAACTTACATTAAATCAAATAAGAAAATATAAATACAGTTACCGCTGTTTACAATTTAATAATCCCTTTATATTTAAAAAGTGTACAGAACAATATACGTTATATTTTTAAACTTCTGTATATATTATTTTTATTGATTAAGAAGTATACAATTATAATAGGATTATGACAAAAAATACTAACAGTATATAAATATATTTATAATATTAATTATTTTAATCATTTTTAAGATAAAATATTATGATAAAATATTTGATTATCAAATATTTATAAGTAAATATTAATTATTTGTGACAATTAATTAAATGCTTTTCTTTTTTCTATTCATCTCTTGAGTGAAATCAAATGTCTTTTCAGATCATATTTTAAGAATATCTGACATATCTTTAGATTTAACTGCATATTTATCGATTAGTTGACCAAGCGATGCACAAAAATCTATTGTTGCCGACTGATTATTATTTTCTAAGGATTCTATTTTATTTAATATTTCTTCATCTAGATTTATATTCTTTTTTCTTTTTCCAAGTTTTCCAAATTTATCACTGAATCTGTATAAATATTATAAATATGATATGAATTTAGCAACATAGTATAATAACACATGCTATAATTATTAAAATACCTCTGCGATAAGTGTGGTTTAGAAAGGGCTAGTTGTACTTAAAATACCTACTGCGATGTACTTGGAGTCGACTGAATAGAGTTTGGCGTTACGCAACTCAAAATCAGTGGATCCGAATCTACTGAACTCGGTACTATATCAGAACATTCTGATTCAGAGATCACTCCAGATTCTGATTCGAGGATTACTCTATCTACTAATAGCGGAGGTCCTGGTTCTGCTACTTCTACAATATTAAGTAACTGTACCTCCTTATGTATAAATAATAAATTTTTTAAATACTATTTATTATTAATTATTATTAAAGTGAGATTAATACAGATTATTAAAATATACTTATTAAATACAAACTCTCTGTAATATTATAAATATCCGAAGAAATAGTTGTTTGGTTTTCTAAAGTTTCATTAATAAATTTCATGTATAAGTAATTATATATTGATATGTTTAATATAAAATAATATAGTGGATATAATACTTTAAAATATTTACAATATACTTGGATAATATATAAAAATAATATAACAATAATATAATAATTTTATATAATAATTTTATATATTATAAGGCATACATGAAATAAACTTGTTTATAAACAAATATCTTGTTTATTTGTCTAACCATCGTAATATTGCCATCGTAATATTGCCAAGTTGGATATTCAACAGAATCTTCAAATTCATTTCCACTTTTCTCTTGATTATACTTCTCTTTATTATAATAATCTCGTGTACTTTTACATTTTGTTTTAACCATATTTTCTATAGGAAAAATTATATTTTAATTATATTTTAACTAGTTTGGTTCTATAAATAGATTTAGTAATTTATTAAATTAGGGATATTATTCTAGAAATATATGAATGTATCTATATCAAACTAATTTTATATTAATATTGAGCATATTTATATTTTCAATTTTTAATAATAATATTTTCTTAATTATTTCTTAATTTAATTTATATCTTATATTAATTTCTAAATTAATAAATATATTTATCATATCTTAAATATTCTAATAATCAGTTATTAAATTAACTAAATAAACCTGAAACATTCATTTCATTAGCTATATGAGCAATATCTTTTGTCCTCTGTATCCGATTACTATATAATTTATCTGATACATTCCATATTGATTTATGAATTCAGATAAGTTGAATACATTTACCTATATCCATACTTACTTTACTTAAATTTATATATTAAATTAATTAAAAAATTTAAATTAAGTTCATTACGCCAGCTTTTTACACTTGTAAATTGAACATGTTCTATGCCAGCATAAAAATTAAACACAACGTAATTCCGCGTCTTTTTTGGCGGGAATCAAATTGCAATCGGAAAAACGACGCGTTTTTTCAGTGTGTACCCCCCTTAAGAGAGATATTTATATATATATACATATATATATATATGTATATATATATATATATATATATATATATATAAATTGAATAATAGTAATATTAAATAACTTAATATACTTCTAATTAAACTGAAGTAAATGTTTATTCAGATTGATATTTGGAGATAAGAAACAGTTAAATCCAAAAATCTCAATTATCAAAAATCTAATTACAATAAATTAAGCCAAATTTAAAAATAGATTAACTATTTAATGTCCATTTCATAAATTAAAGGGAAGTTGAGAGAATAACAAAACACCTACGTTACATTTTATGCGATTTTATGCAACATTTTGGCTCAACTTTAATATTCCCTAAGCAGAAAACTGTAAATCTTCAAATATTATGTAATTCTTGTAATTTTATATTAAACTCTGCTTATGAATATATTATATTATGTAATTTAAATAGGTTATGATGTTTGGCACAATCTATACAAATAGTACACCGAAAGCTAAATATCCAACTCTGCCTTATAAGTTATTGCTATAATATATATCTCTTATAATATATATATCTCTTATAATATATAATATATATCTCTTATGATATGTAATATATATCTCTTATAATATATAATATATATCTCTTATAATACATATATCTCTTATAATATATAATATATATCTCTTATAATATATAATATATATCTCTTATGATATATAATATATATCTCTTATAATATATAATATATATCTCTTATAATATATAATATATATCTCTTATGATATATAATATATATCTCTTATAATATATAATATATATCTCTTATAATATATATTATATATCTCTTATAATATATAATATATAGCCTATAATATATATTATATATCTCTTATAATATATAATATATATCTCTTATAATATATAATATATATCTCTTATAATATATATCTCTTATAATATATAATATATATCTCTTATAATATATAATATATAGCCTATAATATATATTATATATCTCTTATAATATATAATATATATCTCTTATAATATATAATATATATCTCTTATAATATATAATATATCGCCTATAATATATATTACATATCTCCTACGTGAACTGAAGATGATTGATTGGACACAGATACCGAAATTTACATTGACTCATTTTATCATCTGACACAGCTACAATATTATATTTGTTTAATATAATATTTAATAAATATATTCTCAATTATGAATTATTAACTAAATCGATTTGGCATAAATTTAATATGACTTACAAATCATTAAATTAATCAATACAAATTGAGATATATGTTACAATACATACTATATACTGGTAAATGGTACTATATACTATATAGTACCATTTACTATATAGTATATTGTACCATTTACTATATAGTATATTGTACCATTTACTATATAATATATTGTACCATTTACTATATAGTATATTGTACCATTTACTATATAGTATATAGTACCATTTACTATATAATATATTATACCATTTACTATATAGTATATTGTACCATTTACTATATAGTATATAGTACCATTTACTATATAGTATATTGTACCATTTATATCATATCGTCTGCAAGGTTTCTGTATTAACATATATTTTCTATAAATCTATTATAGTTTAAAATCAATTAACTTTGAGAATTTAACAAATTGCATATTATTAAAATGTACTAAGTTATACTTATTAAAAATAAATGTTTTGTCCATTATAACTTTGCTATTATTACATAATTATATAATTCCTTGATAATTAAAACAAATTGCATATAGAAGTATATTGCAAAAAGAACTTATCGGATGAAAATTGCAAACTTATGCAATAACATACTATTGAATCTTACTCACACATACTGGATAATATTAAATCACAGCAATAAAATAGAGTGGGACAGGGTAGAATTCGTTCACGAACTCAATAATCTAGTAAATTACATTATAACCATGTTACCTTAAAATGCATTACCTACAATCTTGAAATCGGATAGAAATTCTGCGATGGTTTTCAACCGGATTTCTCAAGTAAAGAGGATTTCTACAGTAATTTACAGATATCCTAAAAGATTATTACCATTGCAACGCAAAGCAACTCAAACTATAACCTTATTATTTGGGTCTACAGTCATTCGGGATATAAATAGATAACCTAAATACTTTAAAGTATTAGGGTAAATCATTGTAAATCATTAAACCCGAATTATGCGCAATATTTTTGGGTTACATTCATTAATAATCATTTTAAAATCTCTTGGAAAGTATCTTAATGTAAAAATATCAATTTCTACAACTTGTAGATTATAACTTTGAAGGTCTTGTATCAGTTGATCCACTACAATTTCTACATTCGATTTCAAATGATAATTCTAACTAATAGAAAATATTATCCTATTAAACAAATTTCAAATTTATTCCTTTTTATATTCTACTTCAAAAACTTCAATATATTCATATTTTATATATTTTATATCAACGGTAATTATCAATTTTGATTACATCGATTCAGCGGCAGTATTTGATTTCATAGCAGATATTTCTGGATTAACGAATTAACGGCCACGAAACTAAACACGGTAGGTCTAAAATATGTTCCGACTGCCAGCGGGTGTACGGGGTGTACGGGGTGTACGGGGTGTACGGGGTGTACGGGGTGTACGGGGAGTCAATCCACACCTAGAAACTACGCCAACTACAGTTCGACGGGCTACTCCTTAAGTGTGAAGACAATGTGTGTCTGCATCAAATAAATCATTCGTCCATTCATAATCAACGCTATCGAGTGTAGAAATTCTTCTGGTGGCAATAAACACATGAAGATATACGACGATAAAGATTAAAAAATATACGAATAAAAAGTCTATTTATGATAAACGATTTGAAATGAAATACGGGTTTGCCAACTTTATTGAATTATGATACTAATATATACTAAATACGGCAGATTCCAATAACAAACAGATATATGAGCAATAATGAATTTAAAATAATTGAACAGGTTTCAACCGGTTCATTATAATAACAATTAAAGGCGTAAATATTTTACTAGCGATATTGTTATTATTAAAAAGTATACTCCTCATTCGATAATCGCAATAGATCAAAGAGATAAGAGGACAGAACAATGTACGGATAAGTAGTGTACATCGCAAGTCAAATGCAAATGTCATATGTCATATCCGAGTTAATAGATAATCTAATTGGGAGCACATTACATGTGAGGCTATGTGCTTGTATTAATTACTATATAAATCCGCAGAAGAGTAAATGTAGAGACACCCAAAGATAAGAGAATATATATAAATTCGAGTATAGAACAACGTCGTGTAAAAACTAATGAAATCGCTATACATACTCATGTGCTCTATCTTCGTGTCACGCATGAACGATTACGGATTAATATATTTTATAAGTAACTACAGGCGTCGTACGTTTGTACGATTACAAAAAGCAAAGTAACCTGCGATATGTGAGTTACTCTCCGATTCAAATGGATTTTCTGTTCTCCGATTATTTCGACGATTTTAGGGCAAATCTGGAATGTTCCACCCTACATTTGTTGATGAGGTCATTATGTTATATAAGTACTGATGACGTAATATAAATCTGGAATGTTCCACCCTACATTTGTTGTGGAGGTCATTATGTTATATAAGTACTGATGACGTAATATAAATCTGCAATGGAGATAAGATATGAACTCACCCTCTACAGTATGCTATTAATAATCCGAAAAGAAGCTAATCATAGATAAGAATCTAGTAGTGTTAGCTTTGTAATGTGATAATGTATTCGTCGAGGGGCTGTTTCATTGTAATAATAACACATTTTTGAGTGGTGAATTTAAATCCTAACCTCGAACTGCGTTCTAACCATTAACCATTAACCCGTGACCCGTAACCCGTAACCATTAACTCACTCTAACCTTGACCTTCATTTCTTGGGCGCCGTACATTGTCTTCTCACTGATCAGGGGCCCGAATCCTCCGGCACTATTGGCGTAGCGTAGCAAGTAGAGCAGAGATAAATGGGATGTCTCGCAGCCAAACACTACACGCAGGGCAGATTCTATTGATTCACGAGCCTCTGAAGGGGTAAAGGGGGTAGTAAAGGGGGGTTAGGGTAGTAAAGGGGGGTTAGGGTAATAAAGGGGAGTTAAGGTAGTGAAGGGGGTTAGGGTAGTAAAGGGGGGTTAGGGTAATAAAGGGGAGTTAAGGTAGTGAAGGGGGTTAGGTAGTAAAGGGGGGTTAGGGTAATAAAGGGGAGTTAAGGTAGTAAAGGTGGGTTTGGGTAATAAAGGGGAGTTATGGTAGTAAAGGTGGGTTAAGATATTAAAGAGGGGGTTAAGGTAGTAAAGGGAGTTAATATAGTAAATTGGGTAAAGGTGGTTAAGGTAGGAAAGGGGGTGAATGGGTGTTAGGTAGTAAAGATGATCAAGGTAGTAAAGGGGGGGTTAAGGTAGTAAGGGGTGTAGTAGATAGATAACAGTTAAGTAGGATATCTCACAGCCAAACTCTACATGCCTCCGTGGGGGTAAAGTAAGTGTAAAGTAGGGGTAAAAGGGTGAATAGTGGGTGTGAGGAGGGTGAAATGGGTGTGATGGGGTAAGGAAAGTGAGGAGAGTAAAGTGTTGAAGGTTTATGGTAGGTGATGGGTTAATGGGTCTAGAAGGTAGTGAAGGAATATGTAACCAATTAAAACTATCAATAGATCTATTGACTATTTTCCAGCCAATAAATTAATAACAATATATTTTTATTTCGAAAAATTCTCATATTTCCAATTTTATTGAAAATTCATAACAATTTAATATCAATCATTTCTCAAGATATTAATCAAATAAATGAATGGTTATTTTTGAGATAATAAATATAAATATTCATATAGATGTAGTATTATTATGCACTGTATTCGTATATGATGAATAATGTGTATTTTTAAGACAAATAAAACACTTATAGCTTGTAGAACTACCGACTTAAAATACTTTATTTTTACAATAACGATACGACGTAATACATCATTAGAGTATACGACATGACACGTATTAAACACAACCTAACACGTGTTAAACACGACCTAACACGTGTTAAACACGACCTAACACTTGTTAAACACGACCTAACACTTGTTAAACACGACCTAACACTTTTTAACACGACCCAACACTTGTTAAACACGACCTAACACGTGTTAAACACGACCTAACACTTGTTAAACACGACCTAACACGACCTTATCGGGTTCTTTTCACACATTACAACTACTAATCGTACAAAATTACAACTTTTTATAAAAGAGAAATCAATATCTTTACAAATAGAACTAGATGTCGCCTTTAATCATTTTATTAAAAGACGGTAATTAATTAGGACCCGAATTACAGATTCGTAACATATCGCTATTAAAATAGATATATAGAGAGAAATTCTGTTTTTATCTTCAAAGTAAAATACTAATAATATCTTGAACTATTTAATTAATAATAAACACCAAAGATAGTCATTTTAAAACTGGTTTATGTAAAGAGAACATCAATTAATTATATGCCCAAGAAAATGAATAAATCAAGTGAATTAAGTAGTGGATTATAAATGGACAGAATAAACGGAGAACATGTTATGATGGACAGGGTAGCAACAGGAATAATAGGAGAACATGTTATGACTGACATGTTATGACTGACAGGGTAGCAACAGGAATAATAGGAGAACATGTTATGACTGACAGGGTAGCTACAGGAATAAACGGAGAACATGTTATGACTGACATGTTATGACTGACAGGGTAGCAACAGGAATAATAGGAGAACATGTTATGACTGACATGTTATGACTGACAGGGTAGCAACAGGAATAATAGGAGAACATGTTATGACTGACATGTTATGACTGACAGGGTAGCTACAGGAATAATAGGAGAACATGTTATGACTGACATGTTATGACTGACAGGGTAGCTACAGGAATAATAGGAGAACATGTTATGACTGACATGTTATGACTGACAGGGTAGCTACAGGAATAATAGGAGAACATGTTATGACTGACAGGGTAGCTACAGGAATAATAGGAGAACATGTTATGACTGACATGTTATGATGGACAGGGTAGCAACAGGAATAATAGGAGAACATGTTATGACTGACAGGGTAGCTACAGGAATAATAGGAGAACATGTTATGACTGACATGTTATGACTGACAGGGTAGCAACAGGAATAATAGGAGAACATGTTATGACTGACATGTTATGACTGACAGGGTAGCAACAGGAATAATAGGAGAACATGTTATGACTGACATGTTATGACTGACAGGGTAGCAACAGGAATAATAGGAGAACATGTTATGACTGACATGTTATGACTGACAGGGTAGCTACAGGAATAATAGGAGAACATGTTATGACTGACATGTTATGACTGACAGGGTAGCTACAGGAATAATAGGAGAACATGTTATGACTGACATGTTATGACTGACAGGGTAGCAACAGGAATAATAGGAGAACATGTTATGACTGACATGTTATGACTGACAGGATAGCTACAGGAATAATAGGAGAACATGTTATGACTGACAGGGTAGCAACAGGAATAATAGGAGAACATGTTATGACTGACATGTTATGACTGACAGAGTAGCAACAGGAATAATAGGAGAACATGTTATGACTGACAGGGTAGCAACAGGAATAATAGGAGAACATGTTATGACTGACATGTTATGACTGACAGGGTAGCTACAGGAATAATAGGAGAACATGTTATGACTGACATGTTATGACTGACAGGGTAGCTACAGGAATAATAGGAGAACATGTTATGACTGACATGTTATGACTGACAGGGTAGCAACAGGAATAATAGGAGAACATGTTATGATGGACATGTTATGACGGACATGGTAGCAACAGGAATAATAGGAGAACATGTTATGACTGACATGTTATGACTGACAGGGTAGCAACAGGAATAATAGGAGAACATGTTATGACTGACATGTTATGACTGACAGGGTAGCAACAGGAATAATAGGAGAACATGTTATGACTGACATGTTATGACGGACATGGTAGCAACAGGAATAATAGGAGAACATGTTATGACTGACATGGTAGCAACAGGAATAATAGGAGAACATGTTATGACTGACATGTTATGACTGACAGGGTAGCAACAGGAATAATAGGAGAACATGTTATGACTGACATGTTATGACTGACAAGGTAGCAACAGGAATAATAGGAGAACATGTTATGACTGACAGGGTAGCAACAGGAATAATAGGAGAACATGTTATGACTGACATGTTATGACTGACAGGGTAGCAACAGGAATAATAGGAGAACATGTTATGACTGACATGTTATGACTGACAGGGTAGCAACAGGAATAATAGGAGAACATGTTATGACTGACAGGGTAGCAACAGGAATAATAGGAGAACATGTTATGACTGACATGTTATGACGGACAGGGTAGCTACAGGAATAATAGGAGAACATGTTATGACTGACATGTTATGACTGACAGGGTAGCAACAGGAATAATAGGAGAACATGTTATGATGGACATGTTATGACGGACATGGTAGCAACAGGAATAATAGGAGAACATGTTATGACTGACATGTTATGACTGACAGGGTAGCAACAGGAATAATAGGAGAACATGTTATGATGGACATGTTATGACGGACATGGTAGCAACAGGAATAATAGGAGAACATGTTATGACTGACATGTTATGACTGACAGGGTAGCAACAGGAATAATAGGAGAACATGTTATGATGGACATGTTATGACGGACATGGTAGCAACAGGAATAATAGGAGAACATGTTATGACTGACATGTTATGACTGACAGGGTAGCAACAGGAATAATAGGAGAACATGTTATGACTGACATGTTATGACGGACATGGTAGCAACAGGAATAATAGGAGAACATGTTATGACTGACATGGTAGCAACAGGAATAATAGGAGAACATGTTATGACTGACATGTTATGACTGACATGTTATGACTGACAGGGTAGCAACAGGAATAATAGGAGAACATGTTATGATGGACAGGGTAGCAACAGGAATAATAGGAGAACATGTTATGACTGACATGTTATGACTGACAGGGTAGCTACAGGAATAATAGGAGAACATGTTATGACTGACATGTTATGACTGACAGAGTAGCAACAGGAATAATAGGAGAACATGTTATGACTGACATGTTATGACTGACAGGGTAGCAACAGGAATAATAGGAGAACATGTTATGATGGACATGTTATGACTGACATGGTAGCAACAGGAATAATAGGAGAACATGTTATGACTGACATGTTATGACTGACAGGGTAGCTACAGGAATAATAGGAGAACATGTTATGACTGACATGTTATGACTGACAGGGTAGCAACAGGAATAATAGGAGAACATGTTATGACTGACATGTTATGACTGACAGGGTAACTACAGGAATAATAGGAGAACATGTTATGACTGACATGTTATGACTGACAGGGTAGCTACAGGAATAATAGGAGAACATGTTATGACTGACATGTTATGACTGACAGGGTAGCTACAGGAATAATAGGAGAACATGTTATGACTGACATGTTATGACTGACAGGGTAGCTACAGGAATAATAGGAGAACATGTTATGACTGACATGTTATGACTGACAGGGTAGCTACAGGAATAATAGGAGAACATGTTATGACTGACATGTTATGACTGACAGGGTAGCAACAGGAATAATAGGAGAACATGTTATGATGGACATGTTATGACGGACATGGTAGCAACAGGAATAATAGGAGAACATGTTATGACTGACATGTTATGACTGACAGGGTAGCAACAGGAATAATAGGAGAACATGTTATGACTGACATGTTATGACTGACAGGGTAGCAACAGGAATAATAGGAGAACATGTTATGACTGACATGTTATGACTGACAGGGTAGCAACAGGAATAATAGGAGAACATGTTATGATGGACATGTTATGACGGACATGGTAGCAACAGGAATAATAGGAGAACATGTTATGACTGACATGTTATGACTGACAGGGTAGCTACAGGAATAATAGGAGAACATGTTATGACTGACAGGGTAGCAACAGGAATAATAGGAGAACATGTTATGACTGACATGTTATGACTGACAGGGTAGCAACAGGAATAATAGGAGAACATGTTATGATGGACATGTTATGACGGACATGGTAGCAACAGGAATAATAGGAGAACATGTTATGACTGACATGTTATGACTGACAGGGTAGCAACAGGAATAATAGGAGAACATGTTATGACTGACATGTTATGACTGACAGGGTAGCAACAGGAATAATAGGAGAACATGTTATGACTGACATGTTATGACTGACAGGGTAGCAACAGGAATAATAGGAGAACATGTTATGATGGACATGTTATGACGGACATGGTAGCAACAGGAATAATAGGAGAACATGTTATGACTGACATGTTATGACTGACAGGGTAGCTACAGGAATAATAGGAGAACATGTTATGACTGACATGTTATGACTGACAGGGTAGCAACAGGAATAATAGGAGAACATGTTATGACTGACATGTTATGACGGACAGGGTAGCTACAGGAATAATAGGAGAACATGTTATGACGGACATGTTATGACGGACAGGGTAGCAACAGGAATAATAGGAGAACATGTTATGACTGACAGAGTAGCTACAGGAATAATAGGAGAACATGTTATGACTGACATGTTATGACTGACAGAGTAGCTACAGGAATAATAGGAGAACATGTTATGACTGACATGTTATGACTGACAGGGTAACTACAGGAATAATAGGAGAACATGTTATGACTGACAGGGTAGCAACAGGAATAATAGGAGAACATGTTATGACTGACATGTTATGACGGACAGGGTAGCTACAGGAATAATAGGAGAACATGTTATGACGGACATGTTATGACGGACAGGGTAGCAACAGGAATAATAGGAGAACATGTTATGACTGACATGTTATGACTGACAGGGTAGCAACAGGAATAATAGGAGAACATGTTATGACTGACATGTTATGACTGACAGAGTAGCTACAGGAATAATAGGAGAACATGTTATGACTGACAGGGTAGCAACAGGAATAATAGGAGAACATGTTATGACTGACATGTTATGACTGACAGGGTAACTACAGGAATAATAGGAGAATATGTTATGACTGACATGTTATGACTGACAGAGTAGCTACATGAATAATAGGAGAACATGTTATGACTGACATGTTATGACGGACAGGGTAGCTACAGGAATAATAGGAGAACATGTTATGACGGACATGTTATGACGGACAGGGTAGCAACAGGAATAATAGGAGAACATGTTATGACTGACATGTTATGACTGACATAGTAGCAACAGGAATAATAGGAGAACATGTTATGACTGACATGTTATGACTGACAGGGTAGCTACAGGAATAATAGGAGAACATGTTATGACTGACAGGGTAGCAACAGGAATAATAGGAGAACATGTTATGACTGACATGTTATGACTGACAGGGTAGCTACAGGAATAATAGGAGAACATGTTATGACTGACATGTTATGACTGACAGGGTAGCAACAGGAATAATAGGAGAACATGTTATGACTGACATGTTATGACTGACAGGGTAGCAACAGGAATAATAGGAGAACATGTTATGACTGACATGTTATGACTGACAGGGTAGCTACAGGAATAATAGGAGAACATGTTATGACTGACATGTTATGACTGACAGAGTAGCTACAGGAATAATAGGAGAACATGTTATGACTGACAGGGTAGCAACAGGAATAATAGGAGAACATGTTATGACTGACATGTTATGACTGACAGGGTAGCTACAGGAATAATAGGAGAACATGTTATGACTGACATGTTATGACTGACAGAGTAGCTACAGGAATAATAGGAGAACATGTTATGACTGACAGGGTAGCAACAGGAATAATAGGAGAACATGTTATGACTGACATGTTATGACTGACAGGGTAGCTACAGGAATAATAGGAGAACATGTTATGACTGACATGTTATGACTGACAGGGTAGCAACAGGAATAATAGGAGAACATGTTATGACTGACATGTTATGACTGACAGGGTAGCTACAGGAATAATAGGAGAACATGTTATGACTGACATGTTATGACTGACAGGGTAGCAACAGGAATAATAGGAGAACATGTTATGACTGACAGGGTAGCAACAGGAATAATAGGAGAACATGTTATGACTGACATGTTATGACTGACAGGGTAGCTACAGGAATAATAGGAGAACATGTTATGACTGACATGTTATGACTGACAGGGTAGCTACAGGAATAATAGGAGAACATGTTATGACTGACATGTTATGACTGACAGGGTAGCAACAGGAATAATAGGAGAACATGTTATGACTGACAGGATAGCAACAGGAATAATAGGAGAACATGTTATGACTGACATGTTATGACTGACAGGGTAGCAACAGGAATAATAGGAGAACATGTTATGACTGACATGTTATGACTGACAGGGTAGCTACAGGAATAATAGGAGAACATGTTATGACTGACATGTTATGACTGACAGGGTAGCTACAGGAATAATAGGAGAACATGTTATGACTGACATGTTATGACTGACAGGGTAGCTACAGGAATAATAGGAGAACATGTTATGACTGACATGTTATGACTGACAGGGTAGCTACAGGAATAATAGGAGAACATGTTATGACTGACATGTTATGACTGACAGGGTAGCTACAGGAATAATAGGAGAACATGTTATGACTGACATGTTATGACTGACAGGGTAGCTACAGGAATAATAGGAGAACATGTTATGACTGACATGTTATGACTGACAGAGTAGCTACAGGAATAATAGGAGAACATGTTATGACTGACAGGGTAGCAACAGGAATAATAGGAGAACATGTTATGACTGACATGTTATGACTGACAGGGTAGCTACAGGAATAATAGGAGAACATGTTATGACTGACATGTTATGACTGACAGGGTAGCTACAGGAATAATAGGAGAACATGTTATGACTGACATGTTATGACTGACAGAGTAGCTACAGGAATAATAGGAGAATATGTTATGACTGACATGTTATGACTGACAGGGTAGCTACAGGAATAATAGGAGAACATGTTATGACTGACATGTTATGACTGACAGGGTAGCTACAGGAATAATAGGAGAACATGTTATGACTGACAGGGTAGCAACAGGAATAATAGGAGAACATGTTATGACTGACATGTTATGACTGACAGGGTAGCAACAGGAATAATAGGAGAACATGTTATGACTGACATGTTATGACTGACAGGGTAGCTACAGGAATAATAGGAGAACATGTTATGACTGACATGTTATGACTGACAGAGTAGCTACAGGAATAATAGGAGAACATGTTATGACTGACATGTTATGACTGACAGGGTAGCTACAGGAATAATAGGAGAACATGTTATGACTGACATGTTATGACTGACAGGGTAGCTACAGGAATAATAGGAGAACATGTTATGACTGACATGTTATGACTGACAGGGTAGCTACAGGAATAATAGGAGAACATGTTATGACTGACATGTTATGACTGACAGGGTAGCTACAGGAATAATAGGAGAACATGTTATGACTGACATGTTATGACTGACAGGGTAGCTACAGGAATAATAGGAGAACATGTTATGACTGACATGTTATGACTGACAGGGTAGCTACAGGAATAATAGGAGAACATGTTATGACTGACAGGGTAGCTACAGGAATAATAGGAGAACATGTTATGACTGACATGTTATGACTGACAGGGTAGCTACAGGAATAATAGGAGAACATGTTATGACTGACAGGGTAGCTACAGGAATAATAGGAGAACATGTTATGACTGACATGTTATGACTGACAGAGTAGCTACAGGAATAATAGGAGAACATGTTATGACTGACATGTTATGACTGACAGGGTAGCAACAGGAATAATAGGAGAACATGTTATGACTGACATGTTATGACTGACAGGGTAGCTACAGGAATAATAGGAGAACATGTTATGACTGACATGTTATGACTGACAGGGTAGCAACAGGAATAATAGGAGAACATGTTATGACTGACATGTTATGACTGACAGAGTAGCTACAGGAATAATAGGAGAACATGTTATGACTGACATGTTATGACTGACAGGGTAGCAACAGGAATAATAGGAGAACATGTTATGACTGACATGTTATGACTGACAGGGTAGCAACAGGAATAATAGGAGAACATGTTATGACTGACATGTTATGACTGACAGGGTAGCTACAGGAATAATAGGAGAACATGTTATGACTGACATGTTATGACTGACAGGGTAGCTACAGGAATAATAGGAGAACATGTTATGACTGACATGTTATGACTGACAGGGTAGCTACAGGAATAATAGGAGAACATGTTATGACTGACATGTTATGACTGACAGGGTAGCAACAGGAATAATAGGAGAACATGTTATGACTGACATGTTATGACTGACAGGGTAGCTACAGGAATAATAGGAGAACATGTTATGACTGACATGTTATGACTGACAGGGTAGCTACAGGAATAATAGGAGAACATGTTATGACTGACATGTTATGACTGACAGGGTAGCAACAGGAATAATAGGAGAACATGTTATGACTGACAGGGTAGCTACAGGAATAATAGGAGAACATGTTATGACTGACATGTTATGATGGACAGGGTAGCAACAGGAATAATAGGAGAACATGTTATGACTGACATGTTATGACTGACAGGGTAGCAACAGGAATAATAGGAGAACATGTTATGACTGACATGTTATGATGGACAGGGTAGCAACAGGAATAATAGGAGAACATGTTATGACTGACATGTTATGATGGACAGGGTAGCAACAGGAATAATAGGAGAACATGTTATGACTGACATGTTATGACTGACAGGGTAGCTACAGGAATAATAGGAGAACATGTTATGACTGACATGTTATGACTGACAGGGTAGCAACAGGAATAATAGGAGAACATGTTATGACTGACATGTTATGACTGACAGGGTAGCAACAGGAATAATAGGAGAACATGTTATGACTGACATGTTATGACTGACAGGGTAGCTACAGGAATAATAGGAGAACATGTTATGACTGACATGTTATGACTGACAGAGTAGCTACAGGAATAATAGGAGAACATGTTATGACTGACAGGGTAGCAACAGGAATAATAGGAGAACATGTTATGACTGACATGTTATGACTGACAGGGTAGCTACAGGAATAATAGGAGAACATGTTATGACTGACATGTTATGACTGACAGAGTAGCTACAGGAATAATAGGAGAACATGTTATGACTGACAGGGTAGCAACAGGAATAATAGGAGAACATGTTATGACTGACATGTTATGACTGACAGGGTAGCTACAGGAATAATAGGAGAACATGTTATGACTGACATGTTATGACTGACAGGGTAGCAACAGGAATAATAGGAGAACATGTTATGACTGACATGTTATGACTGACAGGGTAGCTACAGGAATAATAGGAGAACATGTTATGACTGACATGTTATGACTGACAGGGTAGCAACAGGAATAATAGGAGAACATGTTATGACTGACAGGGTAGCAACAGGAATAATAGGAGAACATGTTATGACTGACATGTTATGACTGACAGGGTAGCTACAGGAATAATAGGAGAACATGTTATGACTGACATGTTATGACTGACAGGGTAGCTACAGGAATAATAGGAGAACATGTTATGACTGACATGTTATGACTGACAGGGTAGCAACAGGAATAATAGGAGAACATGTTATGACTGACATGTTATGACTGACAGGGTAGCAACAGGAATAATAGGAGAACATGTTATGACTGACAGGGTAGCTACAGGAATAAACGGAGAACATGTTATGACTGACATGTTATGACTGACAGGGTAGCAACAGGAATAATAGGAGAACATGTTATGACTGACATGTTATGACTGACAGGGTAGCAACAGGAATAATAGGAGAACATGTTATGACTGACATGTTATGACTGACAGGGTAGCTACAGGAATAATAGGAGAACATGTTATGACTGACATGTTATGACTGACAGGGTAGCTACAGGAATAATAGGAGAACATGTTATGACTGACATGTTATGACTGACAGGGTAGCTACAGGAATAATAGGAGAACATGTTATGACTGACAGGGTAGCTACAGGAATAATAGGAGAACATGTTATGACTGACATGTTATGATGGACAGGGTAGCAACAGGAATAATAGGAGAACATGTTATGACTGACAGGGTAGCTACAGGAATAATAGGAGAACATGTTATGACTGACATGTTATGACTGACAGGGTAGCAACAGGAATAATAGGAGAACATGTTATGACTGACATGTTATGACTGACAGGGTAGCAACAGGAATAATAGGAGAACATGTTATGACTGACATGTTATGACTGACAGGGTAGCAACAGGAATAATAGGAGAACATGTTATGACTGACATGTTATGACTGACAGGGTAGCTACAGGAATAATAGGAGAACATGTTATGACTGACATGTTATGACTGACAGGGTAGCTACAGGAATAATAGGAGAACATGTTATGACTGACATGTTATGACTGACAGGGTAGCAACAGGAATAATAGGAGAACATGTTATGACTGACATGTTATGACTGACAGGATAGCTACAGGAATAATAGGAGAACATGTTATGACTGACAGGGTAGCAACAGGAATAATAGGAGAACATGTTATGACTGACATGTTATGACTGACAGAGTAGCAACAGGAATAATAGGAGAACATGTTATGACTGACAGGGTAGCAACAGGAATAATAGGAGAACATGTTATGACTGACAGGGTAGCAACAGGAATAATAGGAGAACATGTTATGACTGACATGTTATGACTGACAGGGTAGCTACAGGAATAATAGGAGAACATGTTATGACTGACATGTTATGACTGACAGGGTAGCTACAGGAATAATAGGAGAACATGTTATGACTGACATGTTATGACTGACAGGGTAGCAACAGGAATAATAGGAGAACATGTTATGATGGACATGTTATGACGGACATGGTAGCAACAGGAATAATAGGAGAACATGTTATGACTGACATGGTAGCAACAGGAATAATAGGAGAACATGTTATGACTGACATGTTATGACTGACAGGGTAGCAACAGGAATAATAGGAGAACATGTTATGACTGACATGTTATGACTGACAAGGTAGCAACAGGAATAATAGGAGAACATGTTATGACTGACAGGGTAGCAACAGGAATAATAGGAGAACATGTTATGACTGACATGTTATGACTGACAGGGTAGCAACAGGAATAATAGGAGAACATGTTATGACTGACATGTTATGACTGACAGGGTAGCAACAGGAATAATAGGAGAACATGTTATGACTGACAGGGTAGCAACAGGAATAATAGGAGAACATGTTATGACTGACATGTTATGACGGACAGGGTAGCTACAGGAATAATAGGAGAACATGTTATGACTGACATGTTATGACTGACAGGGTAGCAACAGGAATAATAGGAGAACATGTTATGATGGACATGTTATGACGGACATGGTAGCAACAGGAATAATAGGAGAACATGTTATGACTGACATGTTATGACTGACAGGGTAGCAACAGGAATAATAGGAGAACATGTTATGATGGACATGTTATGACGGACATGGTAGCAACAGGAATAATAGGAGAACATGTTATGACTGACATGTTATGACTGACAGGGTAGCAACAGGAATAATAGGAGAACATGTTATGATGGACATGTTATGACGGACATGGTAGCAACAGGAATAATAGGAGAACATGTTATGACTGACATGTTATGACTGACAGGGTAGCAACAGGAATAATAGGAGAACATGTTATGACTGACATGTTATGACGGACATGGTAGCAACAGGAATAATAGGAGAACATGTTATGACTGACATGGTAGCAACAGGAATAATAGGAGAACATGTTATGACTGACATGTTATGACTGACATGTTATGACTGACAGGGTAGCAACAGGAATAATAGGAGAACATGTTATGATGGACAGGGTAGCAACAGGAATAATAGGAGAACATGTTATGACTGACATGTTATGACTGACAGGGTAGCTACAGGAATAATAGGAGAACATGTTATGACTGACATGTTATGACTGACAGAGTAGCAACAGGAATAATAGGAGAACATGTTATGACTGACATGTTATGACTGACAGGGTAGCAACAGGAATAATAGGAGAACATGTTATGATGGACATGTTATGACTGACATGGTAGCAACAGGAATAATAGGAGAACATGTTATGACTGACATGTTATGACTGACAGGGTAGCTACAGGAATAATAGGAGAACATGTTATGACTGACATGTTATGACTGACAGGGTAGCAACAGGAATAATAGGAGAACATGTTATGACTGACATGTTATGACTGACAGGGTAACTACAGGAATAATAGGAGAACATGTTATGACTGACATGTTATGACTGACAGGGTAGCTACAGGAATAATAGGAGAACATGTTATGACTGACATGTTATGACTGACAGGGTAGCTACAGGAATAATAGGAGAACATGTTATGACTGACATGTTATGACTGACAGGGTAGCTACAGGAATAATAGGAGAACATGTTATGACTGACATGTTATGACTGACAGGGTAGCTACAGGAATAATAGGAGAACATGTTATGACTGACATGTTATGACTGACAGGGTAGCAACAGGAATAATAGGAGAACATGTTATGATGGACATGTTATGACGGACATGGTAGCAACAGGAATAATAGGAGAACATGTTATGACTGACATGTTATGACTGACAGGGTAGCAACAGGAATAATAGGAGAACATGTTATGACTGACATGTTATGACTGACAGGGTAGCAACAGGAATAATAGGAGAACATGTTATGACTGACATGTTATGACTGACAGGGTAGCAACAGGAATAATAGGAGAACATGTTATGATGGACATGTTATGACGGACATGGTAGCAACAGGAATAATAGGAGAACATGTTATGACTGACATGTTATGACTGACAGGGTAGCTACAGGAATAATAGGAGAACATGTTATGACTGACAGGGTAGCAACAGGAATAATAGGAGAACATGTTATGACTGACATGTTATGACTGACAGGGTAGCAACAGGAATAATAGGAGAACATGTTATGATGGACATGTTATGACGGACATGGTAGCAACAGGAATAATAGGAGAACATGTTATGACTGACATGTTATGACTGACAGGGTAGCAACAGGAATAATAGGAGAACATGTTATGACTGACATGTTATGACTGACAGGGTAGCAACAGGAATAATAGGAGAACATGTTATGACTGACATGTTATGACTGACAGGGTAGCAACAGGAATAATAGGAGAACATGTTATGATGGACATGTTATGACGGACATGGTAGCAACAGGAATAATAGGAGAACATGTTATGACTGACATGTTATGACTGACAGGGTAGCTACAGGAATAATAGGAGAACATGTTATGACTGACATGTTATGACTGACAGGGTAGCAACAGGAATAATAGGAGAACATGTTATGACTGACATGTTATGACGGACAGGGTAGCTACAGGAATAATAGGAGAACATGTTATGACGGACATGTTATGACGGACAGGGTAGCAACAGGAATAATAGGAGAACATGTTATGACTGACAGAGTAGCTACAGGAATAATAGGAGAACATGTTATGACTGACATGTTATGACTGACAGAGTAGCTACAGGAATAATAGGAGAATATGTTATGACTGACATGTTATGACTGACAGGGTAACTACAGGAATAATAGGAGAACATGTTATGACTGACAGGGTAGCAACAGGAATAATAGGAGAACATGTTATGACTGACATGTTATGACGGACAGGGTAGCTACAGGAATAATAGGAGAACATGTTATGACGGACATGTTATGACGGACAGGGTAGCAACAGGAATAATAGGAGAACATGTTATGACTGACATGTTATGACTGACAGGGTAGCAACAGGAATAATAGGAGAACATGTTATGACTGACATGTTATGACTGACAGAGTAGCTACAGGAATAATAGGAGAACATGTTATGACTGACAGGGTAGCAACAGGAATAATAGGAGAACATGTTATGACTGACATGTTATGACTGACAGGGTAACTACAGGAATAATAGGAGAATATGTTATGACTGACATGTTATGACTGACAGAGTAGCTACATGAATAATAGGAGAACATGTTATGACTGACATGTTATGACGGACAGGGTAGCTACAGGAATAATAGGAGAACATGTTATGACGGACATGTTATGACGGACAGGGTAGCAACAGGAATAATAGGAGAACATGTTATGACTGACATGTTATGACTGACATAGTAGCAACAGGAATAATAGGAGAACATGTTATGACTGACATGTTATGACTGACAGGGTAGCTACAGGAATAATAGGAGAACATGTTATGACTGACAGGGTAGCAACAGGAATAATAGGAGAACATGTTATGACTGACATGTTATGACTGACAGGGTAGCTACAGGAATAATAGGAGAACATGTTATGACTGACATGTTATGACTGACAGGGTAGCAACAGGAATAATAGGAGAACATGTTATGACTGACATGTTATGACTGACAGGGTAGCAACAGGAATAATAGGAGAACATGTTATGACTGACATGTTATGACTGACAGGGTAGCTACAGGAATAATAGGAGAACATGTTATGACTGACATGTTATGACTGACAGAGTAGCTACAGGAATAATAGGAGAACATGTTATGACTGACAGGGTAGCAACAGGAATAATAGGAGAACATGTTATGACTGACATGTTATGACTGACAGGGTAGCTACAGGAATAATAGGAGAACATGTTATGACTGACATGTTATGACTGACAGAGTAGCTACAGGAATAATAGGAGAACATGTTATGACTGACAGGGTAGCAACAGGAATAATAGGAGAACATGTTATGACTGACATGTTATGACTGACAGGGTAGCTACAGGAATAATAGGAGAACATGTTATGACTGACATGTTATGACTGACAGGGTAGCAACAGGAATAATAGGAGAACATGTTATGACTGACATGTTATGACTGACAGGGTAGCTACAGGAATAATAGGAGAACATGTTATGACTGACATGTTATGACTGACAGGGTAGCAACAGGAATAATAGGAGAACATGTTATGACTGACAGGGTAGCAACAGGAATAATAGGAGAACATGTTATGACTGACATGTTATGACTGACAGGGTAGCTACAGGAATAATAGGAGAACATGTTATGACTGACATGTTATGACTGACAGGGTAGCTACAGGAATAATAGGAGAACATGTTATGACTGACATGTTATGACTGACAGGGTAGCAACAGGAATAATAGGAGAACATGTTATGACTGACAGGATAGCAACAGGAATAATAGGAGAACATGTTATGACTGACATGTTATGACTGACAGGGTAGCAACAGGAATAATAGGAGAACATGTTATGACTGACATGTTATGACTGACAGGGTAGCTACAGGAATAATAGGAGAACATGTTATGACTGACATGTTATGACTGACAGGGTAGCTACAGGAATAATAGGAGAACATGTTATGACTGACATGTTATGACTGACAGGGTAGCTACAGGAATAATAGGAGAACATGTTATGACTGACATGTTATGACTGACAGGGTAGCTACAGGAATAATAGGAGAACATGTTATGACTGACATGTTATGACTGACAGAGTAGCTACAGGAATAATAGGAGAACATGTTATGACTGACAGGGTAGCAACAGGAATAATAGGAGAACATGTTATGACTGACATGTTATGACTGACAGGGTAGCTACAGGAATAATAGGAGAACATGTTATGACTGACATGTTATGACTGACAGGGTAGCTACAGGAATAATAGGAGAACATGTTATGACTGACATGTTATGACTGACAGAGTAGCTACAGGAATAATAGGAGAATATGTTATGACTGACATGTTATGACTGACAGGGTAGCTACAGGAATAATAGGAGAACATGTTATGACTGACATGTTATGACTGACAGGGTAGCTACAGGAATAATAGGAGAACATGTTATGACTGACAGGGTAGCAACAGGAATAATAGGAGAACATGTTATGACTGACATGTTATGACTGACAGGGTAGCAACAGGAATAATAGGAGAACATGTTATGACTGACATGTTATGACTGACAGGGTAGCTACAGGAATAATAGGAGAACATGTTATGACTGACATGTTATGACTGACAGAGTAGCTACAGGAATAATAGGAGAACATGTTATGACTGACATGTTATGACTGACAGGGTAGCTACAGGAATAATAGGAGAACATGTTATGACTGACATGTTATGACTGACAGGGTAGCTACAGGAATAATAGGAGAACATGTTATGACTGACATGTTATGACTGACAGGGTAGCTACAGGAATAATAGGAGAACATGTTATGACTGACATGTTATGACTGACAGGGTAGCTACAGGAATAATAGGAGAACATGTTATGACTGACATGTTATGACTGACAGGGTAGCTACAGGAATAATAGGAGAACATGTTATGACTGACATGTTATGACTGACAGGGTAGCTACAGGAATAATAGGAGAACATGTTATGACTGACAGGGTAGCTACAGGAATAATAGGAGAACATGTTATGACTGACATGTTATGACTGACAGGGTAGCTACAGGAATAATAGGAGAACATGTTATGACTGACAGGGTAGCTACAGGAATAATAGGAGAACATGTTATGACTGACATGTTATGACTGACAGAGTAGCTACAGGAATAATAGGAGAACATGTTATGACTGACATGTTATGACTGACAGGGTAGCAACAGGAATAATAGGAGAACATGTTATGACTGACATGTTATGA
Organism: Osedax frankpressi; assembly: GCA_964035775.1. Lineage (NCBI taxonomy): Eukaryota > Metazoa > Annelida > Polychaeta > Sabellida > Siboglinidae > Osedax > Osedax frankpressi. The sequence continues at coordinate 11,400,152 of OZ038316.1, forward strand.
CTGACAGGGTAGCTACAGGAATAATAGGAGAACATGTTATGACTGACATGTTATGACTGACAGGGTAGCAACAGGAATAATAGGAGAACATGTTATGACTGACATGTTATGACTGACAGAGTAGCTACAGGAATAATAGGAGAACATGTTATGACTGACATGTTATGACTGACAGGGTAGCAACAGGAATAATAGGAGAACATGTTATGACTGACATGTTATGACTGACAGGGTAGCAACAGGAATAATAGGAGAACATGTTATGACTGACATGTTATGACTGACAGGGTAGCTACAGGAATAATAGGAGAACATGTTATGACTGACATGTTATGACTGACAGAGTAGCTACAGGAATAATAGGAGAACATGTTATGACTGACAGGGTAGCAACAGGAATAATAGGAGAACATGTTATGACTGACATGTTATGACTGACAGGGTAGCTACAGGAATAATAGGAGAACATGTTATGACTGACATGTTATGACTGACAGGGTAGCAACAGGAATAATAGGAGAACATGTTATGACTGACATGTTATGACTGACAGGGTAGCTACAGGAATAATAGGAGAACATGTTATGACTGACATGTTATGACTGACAGGGTAGCAACAGGAATAATAGGAGAACATGTTATGACTGACAGGGTAGCAACAGGAATAATAGGAGAACATGTTATGACTGACATGTTATGACTGACAGGGTAGCTACAGGAATAATAGGAGAACATGTTATGACTGACATGTTATGACTGACAGGGTAGCTACAGGAATAATAGGAGAACATGTTATGACTGACATGTTATGACTGACAGGGTAGCAACAGGAATAATAGGAGAACATGTTATGACTGACAGGATAGCAACAGGAATAATAGGAGAACATGTTATGACTGACATGTTATGACTGACAGGGTAGCAACAGGAATAATAGGAGAACATGTTATGACTGACATGTTATGACTGACAGGGTAGCTACAGGAATAATAGGAGAACATGTTATGACTGACATGTTATGACTGACAGGGTAGCTACAGGAATAATAGGAGAACATGTTATGACTGACATGTTATGACTGACAGGGTAGCTACAGGAATAATAGGAGAACATGTTATGACTGACATGTTATGACTGACAGGGTAGCTACAGGAATAATAGGAGAACATGTTATGACTGACATGTTATGACTGACAGGGTAGCTACAGGAATAATAGGAGAACATGTTATGACTGACATGTTATGACTGACAGGGTAGCTACAGGAATAATAGGAGAACATGTTATGACTGACATGTTATGACTGACAGAGTAGCTACAGGAATAATAGGAGAACATGTTATGACTGACAGGGTAGCAACAGGAATAATAGGAGAACATGTTATGACTGACATGTTATGACTGACAGGGTAGCTACAGGAATAATAGGAGAACATGTTATGACTGACATGTTATGACTGACAGGGTAGCTACAGGAATAATAGGAGAACATGTTATGACTGACATGTTATGACTGACAGAGTAGCTACAGGAATAATAGGAGAATATGTTATGACTGACATGTTATGACTGACAGGGTAGCTACAGGAATAATAGGAGAACATGTTATGACTGACATGTTATGACTGACAGGGTAGCTACAGGAATAATAGGAGAACATGTTATGACTGACAGGGTAGCAACAGGAATAATAGGAGAACATGTTATGACTGACATGTTATGACTGACAGGGTAGCAACAGGAATAATAGGAGAACATGTTATGACTGACATGTTATGACTGACAGGGTAGCTACAGGAATAATAGGAGAACATGTTATGACTGACATGTTATGACTGACAGAGTAGCTACAGGAATAATAGGAGAACATGTTATGACTGACATGTTATGACTGACAGGGTAGCTACAGGAATAATAGGAGAACATGTTATGACTGACATGTTATGACTGACAGGGTAGCTACAGGAATAATAGGAGAACATGTTATGACTGACATGTTATGACTGACAGGGTAGCTACAGGAATAATAGGAGAACATGTTATGACTGACATGTTATGACTGACAGGGTAGCTACAGGAATAATAGGAGAACATGTTATGACTGACATGTTATGACTGACAGGGTAGCTACAGGAATAATAGGAGAACATGTTATGACTGACATGTTATGACTGACAGGGTAGCTACAGGAATAATAGGAGAACATGTTATGACTGACAGGGTAGCTACAGGAATAATAGGAGAACATGTTATGACTGACATGTTATGACTGACAGGGTAGCTACAGGAATAATAGGAGAACATGTTATGACTGACAGGGTAGCTACAGGAATAATAGGAGAACATGTTATGACTGACATGTTATGACTGACAGAGTAGCTACAGGAATAATAGGAGAACATGTTATGACTGACATGTTATGACTGACAGGGTAGCAACAGGAATAATAGGAGAACATGTTATGACTGACATGTTATGACTGACAGGGTAGCTACAGGAATAATAGGAGAACATGTTATGACTGACATGTTATGACTGACAGGGTAGCAACAGGAATAATAGGAGAACATGTTATGACTGACATGTTATGACTGACAGAGTAGCTACAGGAATAATAGGAGAACATGTTATGACTGACATGTTATGACTGACAGGGTAGCAACAGGAATAATAGGAGAACATGTTATGACTGACATGTTATGACTGACAGGGTAGCAACAGGAATAATAGGAGAACATGTTATGACTGACATGTTATGACTGACAGGGTAGCTACAGGAATAATAGGAGAACATGTTATGACTGACATGTTATGACTGACAGGGTAGCTACAGGAATAATAGGAGAACATGTTATGACTGACATGTTATGACTGACAGGGTAGCTACAGGAATAATAGGAGAACATGTTATGACTGACATGTTATGACTGACAGGGTAGCAACAGGAATAATAGGAGAACATGTTATGACTGACATGTTATGACTGACAGGGTAGCTACAGGAATAATAGGAGAACATGTTATGACTGACATGTTATGACTGACAGGGTAGCTACAGGAATAATAGGAGAACATGTTATGACTGACATGTTATGACTGACAGGGTAGCAACAGGAATAATAGGAGAACATGTTATGACTGACAGGGTAGCTACAGGAATAATAGGAGAACATGTTATGACTGACATGTTATGATGGACAGGGTAGCAACAGGAATAATAGGAGAACATGTTATGACTGACATGTTATGACTGACAGGGTAGCAACAGGAATAATAGGAGAACATGTTATGACTGACATGTTATGATGGACAGGGTAGCAACAGGAATAATAGGAGAACATGTTATGACTGACATGTTATGATGGACAGGGTAGCAACAGGAATAATAGGAGAACATGTTATGACTGACATGTTATGATGGACAGGGTAGCAACAGGAATAATAGGAGAACATGTTATGACTGACAGGGTAGCTACAGGAATAATAGGAGAACATGTTATGACTGACATGTTATGATGGACAGGGTAACTACAGGAATAATAGGAGAACATGTTATGACTGACATGTTATGACTGACAGGGTAGCAACAGGAATAATAGGAGAACATGTTATGACTGACATGTTATGACTGACAGGGTAGCAACAGGAATAATAGGAGAACATGTTATGACTGACAGAGTAGCAACAGGAATAATAGGAGAACATGTTATGACTGACATGTTATGACTGACAGGGTAGCAACAGGAATAATAGGAGAACATGTTATGACGGACATGTTATGACTGACAGGGTAGCTACAGGAATAATAGGAGAACATGTTATGACTGACATGTTATGACTGACAGGGTAGCTACAGGAATAATAGGAGAACATGTTATGACTGACATGTTATGACTGACAGGGTAGCAACAGGAATAATAGGAGAACATGTTATGACTGACATGTTATGACTGACAGGGTAGCAACAGGAATAATAGGAGAACATGTTATGACTGACATGTTATGACTGACAGGGTAGCAACAGGAATAATAGGAGAACATGTTATGACTGACATGTTATGACTGACAGAGTAACTACAGGAATAATAGGAGAACATGTTATGACTGACAGAGTAGCTACAGGAATAATAGGAGAACATGTTATGACTGACAGGGTAGCTACAGGAATAATAGGAGAACATGTTATGACTGACATGTTATGACTGACAGGGTAGCTACAGGAATAATAGGAGAACATGTTATGACTGACATGTTATGACTGACAGGGTAGCAACAGGAATAATAGGAGAACATGTTATGACTGACATGTTATGACTGACAGAGTAGCAACAGGAATAATAGGAGAACATGTTATGACGGACATGTTATGACTGACAGGGTAGCAACAGGAATAATAGGAGAACATGTTATGACTGACATGTTATGACTGACAGAGTAGCAACAGGAATAATAGGAGAACATGTTATGACTGACAGGGTAGCTACAGGAATAATAGGAGAACATGTTATGACTGACATGTTATGACTGACAGGGTAGCTACAGGAATAATAGGAGAACATGTTATGACTGACATGTTATGACTGACAGGGTAGCAACAGGAATAATAGGAGAACATGTTATGACTGACAGGGTAGCTACAGGAATAATAGGAGAACATGTTATGACTGACATGTTATGACTGACAGGGTAGCAACAGGAATAATAGGAGAACATGTTATGACTGACATGTTATGATGGACAGGGTAGCAACAGGAATAATAGGAGAACATGTTATGACTGACATGTTATGATGGACAGGGTAGCAACAGGAATAATAGGAGAACATGTTATGACTGACATGTTATGATGGACAGGGTAGCAACAGGAATAATAGGAGAACATGTTATGACTGACAGGGTAGCTACAGGAATAATAGGAGAACATGTTATGACTGACATGTTATGATGGACAGGGTAACTACAGGAATAATAGGAGAACATGTTATGACTGACATGTTATGACTGACAGGGTAGCAACAGGAATAATAGGAGAACATGTTATGACGGACATGTTATGACTGACAGGGTAGCTACAGGAATAATAGGAGAACATGTTATGACTGACATGTTATGACTGACAGGGTAGCAACAGGAATAATAGGAGAACATGTTATGACTGACATGTTATGACTGACATGTTATGACTGACAGGGTAGCTACAGGAATAATAGGAGAACATGTTATGACTGACAGGGTAGCAACAGGAATAATAGGAGAACATGTTATGACTGACATGTTATGACTGACAGGGTAGCAACAGGAATAATAGGAGAACATGTTATGACTGACAGGGTAGCTACAGGAATAATAGGAGAACATGTTATGACTGACATGTTATGACTGACAGGGTAGCTACAGGAATAATAGGAGAACATGTTATGACTGACATGTTATGACTGACAGGTTAGCAACAGGAATAATAGGAGAACATGTTATGACTGACATGTTATGACTGACAGGGTAGCAACAGGAATAATAGGAGAACATGTTATGACTGACATGTTATGACTGACAGGGTAGCAACAGGAATAATAGGAGAACATGTTATGACTGACAGGGTAGCTACAGGAATAATAGGAGAACATGTTATGACTGACATGTTATGACTGACAGAGTAGCAACAGGAATAATAGGAGAACATGTTATGACTGACAGGGTAGCTACAGGAATAATAGGAGAACATGTTATGACTGACATGTTATGACTGACAGGGTAGCAACAGGAATAATAGGAGAACATGTTATGACTGACAGGGTAGCTACAGGAATAATAGGAGAACATGTTATGACTGACATGTTATGACTGACAGGGTAGCAACAGGAATAATAGGAGAACATGTTATGACTGACATGTTATGACTGACAGGGTAGCAACAGGAATAATAGGAGAACATGTTATGACTGACAGGGTAGCAACAGGAATAATAGGAGAACATGTTATGACTGACATGTTATGACTGACAGGGTAGCAACAGGAATAATAGGAGAACATGTTATGACTGACAGGGTAGCTACAGGAATAATAGGAGAACATGTTATGACTGACATGTTATGACTGACAGGGTAGCTACAGGAATAATAGGAGAACATGTTATGACTGACATGTTATGACTGACAGAGTAGCAACAGGAATAATAGGAGAACATGTTATGACTGACATGTTATGACTGACAGGGTAGCAACAGGAATAATAGGAGAACATGTTATGACTGACAGGGTAGCTACAGGAATAATAGGAGAACATGTTATGACTGACATGTTATGATGGACAGGGTAGCAACAGGAATAATAGGAGAACATGTTATGATGGACAGGGTAGCTACAGGAATAATAGGAGAACATGTTATGACTGACATGTTATGACTGACAGGGATGCAACAGGAATAATAGGAGAACATGTTATGACTGACATGTTATGACTGACAGGGTAACTACAGGAATAATAGGAGAACATGTTATGACTGACATGTTATGACTGACAGGGTAGCAACAGGAATAATAGGAGAACATGTTATGACTGACAGGGTAGCAACAGGAATAATAGGAGAACATGTTATGACTGACATGTTATGACTGACAGGGTAACTACAGGAATAATAGGAGAACATGTTATGACTGACATGTTATGATGGACAGGGTAGCTACAGGAATAATAGGAGAACATGTTATGACTGACAGGGTAGCAACAGGAATAATAGGAGAACATGTTATGACTGACATGTTATGACTGACATGTTATGACTGACAGGGTAGCAACAGGAATAATAGGAGAACATGTTATGACTGACAGGGTAGCAACAGGAATAATAGGAGAACATGTTATGACTGACATGTTATGACTGACAGGGTAGCAACAGGAATAATAGGAGAACATGTTATGACTGACAGGGTAGCTACAGGAATAATAGGAGAACATGTTATGACTGACATGTTATGACTGACAGGGTAGCAACAGGAATAATAGGAGAACATGTTATGACTGACATGTTATGACTGACAGGGTAGCAACAGGAATAATAGGAGAACATGTTATGACTGACATGTTATGACTGACAGGGTAGCAACAGGAATAATAGGAGAACATGTTATGACTGACATGTTATGACTGACAGGGTAGCTACAGGAATAATAGGAGAACATGTTATGACTGACAGGGTAGCTACAGGAATAATAGGAGAACATGTTATGACTGACATGTTATGACTGACAGGGTAACTACAGGAATAATAGGAGAACATGTTATGACTGACATGTTATGATGGACAGGGTAGCAACAGGAATAATAGGAGAACATGTTATGACTGACAGGGTAGCTACAGGAATAATAGGAGAACATGTTATGACTGACATGTTATGACTGACAGGGTAGCTACAGGAATAATAGGAGAACATGTTATGACTGACATGTTATGACTGACAGGGTAGCAACAGGAATAATAGGAGAACATGTTATGACTGACATGTTATGACTGACAGGGTAGCAACAGGAATAATAGGAGAACATTATATGACTGACATGTTATGACTGACAGGGTAGCAACAGGAATAATAGGAGAACATGTTATGACTGACATGTTATGACTGACAGGGTAGCAACAGGAATAATAGGAGAACATGTTATGACTGACATGTTATGATGGACAGGGTAGCAACAGGAATAATAGGAGAACATGTTATGACTGACATATTATGATGGACAGGGTAGCAACAGGAATAATAGGAGAACATGTTATGACTGACATGTTATGACTGACAGGGTAGCAACAGGAATAATATGAGAACATGTTATGACTGACAGGGTAGCAACAGGAATAATAGGAGAACATGTTATGACTGACATGTTATGACGGACAGGGTAGCTACAGGAATAATAGGAGAACATGTTATGACTGACATGTTATGACTGACAGGGTAGCAACAGGAATAATAGGAGAACATGTTATGACTGACATGTTATGACGGACAGGGTAGCTACAGGAATAATAGGAGAACATGTTATGACTGACATGTTATGACTGACAGAGTAGCTACAGGAATAATAGGAGAACATGTTATGACTGACATGTTATGACTGACAGGGTAACTACAGGAATAATAGGAGAACATGTTATGACTGACATGTTATGACTGACAGGGTAGCTACAGGAATAATAGGAGAACATGTTATGACTGACATGTTATGACTGACAGGGTAGCTACAGGAATAATAGGAGAACATGTTATGACTGACATGTTATGACTGACAGGGTAGCAACAGGAATAATAGGAGAACATGTTATGACTGACATGTTATGACTGACATATTATGATGGACAGGGTAGCAACAGGAATAATAGGAGAACATGTTATGACTGACATGTTATGACTGACAGGGTAGCAACAGGAATAATAGGAGAACATGTTATGACTGACAGGGTAGCAACAGGAATAATAGGAGAACATGTTATGACTGACATGTTATGACTGACAGGTTAGCAACAGGAATAATAGGAGAACATGTTATGACTGACATGTTATGACTGACAGGGTAGCAACAGGAATAATAGGAGAACATGTTATGACTGACATGTTATGACTGACAGAGTAGCAACAGGAATAATAGGAGAACATGTTATGACTGACATGTTATGACTGACAGGGTAGCAACAGGAATAATAGGAGAACATGTTATGACTGACATGTTATGACTGACATGTTATGACTGACAGGGTAACTACAGGAATAATAGGAGAACATGTTATGACTGACAGGGTAGCAACAGGAATAATAGGAGAACATGTTATGACTGACATGTTATGACTGACAGGGTAGCAACAGGAATAATAGGAGAACATGTTATGACTGACATGTTATGACTGACAGAGTAGCTACAGGAATAATAGGAGAACATGTTATGACTGACATGTTATGACTGACAGGGTAGCTACAGGAATAATAGGAGAACATGTTATGACTGACATATTATGACTGACAGGGTAGCAACAGGAATAATAGGAGAACATGTTATGACTGACAGGGTAGCAACAGGAATAATAGGAGAACATGTTATGACTGACATGTTATGACTGACATGTTATGACTGACAGGGTAGCAACAGGAATAATAGGAGAACATGTTATGACTGACAGGGTAGCAACAGGAATAATAGGAGAACATGTTATGACTGACATGTTATGACTGACAGGGTAGCAACAGGAATAATAGGAGAACATGTTATGACTGACAGGGTAGCTACAGGAATAATAGGAGAACATGTTATGACTGACATGTTATGACTGACAGGGTAGCAACAGGAATAATAGGAGAACATGTTATGACTGACATGTTATGACTGACAGGGTAGCAACAGGAATAATAGGAGAACATGTTATGACTGACATGTTATGACTGACAGGGTAGCAACAGGAATAATAGGAGAACATGTTATGACTGACATGTTATGACTGACAGGGTAGCTACAGGAATAATAGGAGAACATGTTATGACTGACAGGGTAGCTACAGGAATAATAGGAGAACATGTTATGACTGACATGTTATGACTGACAGGGTAACTACAGGAATAATAGGAGAACATCTTATGACTGACATGTTATGATGGACAGGGTAGCAACAGGAATAATAGGAGAACATGTTATGACTGACAGGGTAGCTACAGGAATAATAGGAGAACATGTTATGACTGACATGTTATGACTGACAGGGTAGCTACAGGAATAATAGGAGAACATGTTATGACTGACATGTTATGACTGACAGGGTAGCAACAGGAATAATAGGAGAACATGTTATGACTGACATGTTATGACTGACAGGGTAGCAACAGGAATAATAGGAGAACATTATATGACTGACATGTTATGACTGACAGGGTAGCAACAGGAATAATAGGAGAACATGTTATGACTGACATGTTATGACTGACAGGGTAGCAACAGGAATAATAGGAGAACATGTTATGACTGACATGTTATGATGGACAGGGTAGCAACAGGAATAATAGGAGAACATGTTATGACTGACATATTATGATGGACAGGGTAGCAACAGGAATAATAGGAGAACATGTTATGACTGACATGTTATGACTGACAGGGTAGCAACAGGAATAATATGAGAACATGTTATGACTGACAGGGTAGCAACAGGAATAATAGGAGAACATGTTATGACTGACATGTTATGACGGACAGGGTAGCTACAGGAATAATAGGAGAACATGTTATGACTGACATGTTATGACTGACAGGGTAGCAACAGGAATAATAGGAGAACATGTTATGACTGACATGTTATGACGGACAGGGTAGCTACAGGAATAATAGGAGAACATGTTATGACTGACATGTTATGACTGACAGAGTAGCTACAGGAATAATAGGAGAACATGTTATGACTGACATGTTATGACTGACAGGGTAACTACAGGAATAATAGGAGAACATGTTATGACTGACATGTTATGACTGACAGGGTAGCTACAGGAATAATAGGAGAACATGTTATGACTGACATGTTATGACTGACAGGGTAGCTACAGGAATAATAGGAGAACATGTTATGACTGACATGTTATGACTGACAGGGTAGCAACAGGAATAATAGGAGAACATGTTATGACTGACATGTTATGACTGACATATTATGATGGACAGGGTAGCAACAGGAATAATAGGAGAACATGTTATGACTGACATGTTATGACTGACAGGGTAGCAACAGGAATAATAGGAGAACATGTTATGACTGACAGGGTAGCAACAGGAATAATAGGAGAACATGTTATGACTGACATGTTATGACTGACAGGTTAGCAACAGGAATAATAGGAGAACATGTTATGACTGACATGTTATGACTGACAGGGTAGCAACAGGAATAATAGGAGAACATGTTATGACTGACATGTTATGACTGACAGAGTAGCAACAGGAATAATAGGAGAACATGTTATGACTGACATGTTATGACTGACAGGGTAGCAACAGGAATAATAGGAGAACATGTTATGACTGACATGTTATGACTGACATGTTATGACTGACAGGGTAACTACAGGAATAATAGGAGAACATGTTATGACTGACAGGGTAGCAACAGGAATAATAGGAGAACATGTTATGACTGACATGTTATGACTGACAGGGTAGCAACAGGAATAATAGGAGAACATGTTATGACTGACATGTTATGACTGACAGAGTAGCTACAGGAATAATAGGAGAACATGTTATGACTGACATGTTATGACTGACAGGGTAGCTACAGGAATAATAGGAGAACATGTTATGACTGACATGTTATGACTGACAGGGTAGCAACAGGAATAATAGGAGAACATGTTATGACTGACAGGGTAGCAACAGGAATAATAGGAGAACATGTTATGACTGACATGTTATGACTGACAGGGTAGCAACAGGAATAATAGGAGAACATGTTATGACTGACATGTTATGACTGACAGGGTAGCTACAGGAATAATAGGAGAACATGTTATGACTGACAGGGTAGCAACAGGAATAATAGGAGAACATGTTATGACTGACATGTTATGACTGACAGGGTAGCAACAGGAATAATAGGAGAACATGTTATGACTGACAGGGTAGCAACAGGAATAATAGGAGAACATGTTATGACTGACATGTTATGACTGACAGAGTAGCTACAGGAATAATAGGAGAACATGTTATGACTGACATGTTATGATGGACAGGGTAGCAACAGGAATAATAGGAGAACATCTTATGACTGACATATTATGATGGACAGGGTAGCAACAGGAATAATAGGAGAACATGTTATGACTGACAGGGTAGCTACAGGAATAATAGGAGAACATGTTATGACTGACATGTTATGACTGACAGGGTAGCAACAGGAATAATAGGAGAACATGTTATGACTGACATGTTATGACTGACAGGTTAGCAACAGGAATAATAGGAGAACATGTTATGACTGACAGGGTAGCAACAGGAATAATAGGAGAACATGTTATGACTGACATGTTATGACTGACAGGGTAGCAACAGGAATAATAGGAGAACATGTTATGACTGACATGTTATGACTGACAGGGTAGCAACAGGAATAATAGGAGAACATGTTATGACTGACATGTTATGACTGACAGAGTAACTACAGGAATAATAGGAGAACATGTTATGACTGACAGGGTAGCTACAGGAATAATAGGAGAACATGTTATGACTGACAGGGTAGCAACAGGAATAATAGGAGAACATGTTATGACTGACATGTTATGACTGACAGGGTAGCAACAGGAATAATAGGAGAACATGTTATGACTGACATGTTATGACTGACAGGTTAGCAACAGGAATAATAGGAGAACATGTTATGACTGACAGGGTAGCAACAGGAATAATAGGAGAACATGTTATGACTGACATGTTATGACTGACAGGGTAGCAACAGGAATAATAGGAGAACATGTTATGACTGACATGTTATGACTGACAGGGTAGCAACAGGAATAATAGGAGAACATGTTATGACTGACATGTTATGACTGACAGAGTAACTACAGGAATAATAGGAGAACATGTTATGACTGACAGGGTAGCTACAGGAATAATAGGAGAACATGTTATGACTGACAGGGTAGCAACAGGAATAATAGGAGAACATGTTATGACTGACATGTTATGACTGACAGGGTAGCAACAGGAATAATAGGAGAACATGTTATGACTGACATGTTATGACTGACAGGTTAGCAACAGGAATAATAGGAGAACATGTTATGACTGACAGGGTAGCAACAGGAATAATAGGAGAACATGTTATGACTGACATGTTATGACTGACAGGGTAGCAACAGGAATAATAGGAGAACATGTTATGACTGACATGTTATGACTGACAGGGTAGCAACAGGAATAATAGGAGAACATGTTATGACTGACATGTTATGACTGACAGAGTAACTACAGGAATAATAGGAGAACATGTTATGACTGACAGGGTAGCAACAGGAATAATAGGAGAACATGTTATGACTGACATGTTATGACTGACAGGGTAGCTACAGGAATAATAGGAGAACATGTTATGACTGACAGGGTAGCAACAGGAATAATAGGAGAACATGTTATGACTGACATGTTATGACTGACAGGGTAACTACAGGAATAATAGGAGAACATGTTATGACTGACATGTTATGACTGACAGGTTAGCAACAGGAATAATAGGAGAACATGTTATGACTGACATGTTATGACTGACAGGGTAGCAACAGGAATAATAGGAGAACATGTTATGACTGACATGTTATGACTGACAGGTTAGCAACAGGAATAATAGGAGAACATGTTATGACTGACATGTTATGACTGACAGGGTAGCAACAGGAATAATAGGAGAACATGTTATGACTGACATGTTATGACTGACAGGGTAGCTACAGGAATAATAGGAGAATATGTTATGACTGACATGTTATGACTGACAGGGTAGCAACAGGAATAATAGGAGAACATGTTATGACTGACAGAGTAGCTACAGGAATAATAGGAGAACATGTTATGACTGACATGTTATGACTGACAGGGTAGCAACAGGAATAATAGGAGAACATGTTATGACTGACATGTTATGACTGACAGGGTAGCAACAGGAATAATAGGAGAACATGTTATGACTGACATGTTATGACTGACAGGGTAGCAACAGGAATAATAGGAGAACATGTTATGACTGACATGTTATGACTGACAGGTTAGCAACAGGAATAATAGGAGAACATGTTATGACTGACAGGGTAGCAACAGGAATAATAGGAGAACATGTTATGACTGACATGTTATGACTGACAGGGTAGCAACAGGAATAATAGGAGAACATGTTATGACTGACATGTTATGACTGACAGGGTAGCAACAGGAATAATAGAAGAACATGTTATGACTGACAGAGTAGCTACAGGAATAATAGGAGAACATGTTATGACTGACATGTTATGACTGACAGGGTAGCAACAGGAATAATAGGAGAACATGTTATGACTGACATGTTATGACTGACAGGGTAGCTACAGGAATAATAGGAGAATATGTTATGACTGACATGTTATGACTGACAGGGTAGCAACAGGAATAATAGGAGAACATGTTATGACTGACAGAGTAGCTACAGGAATAATAGGAGAACATGTTATGACTGACATGTTATGACTGACAGGGTAGCAACAGGAATAATAGGAGAACATGTTATGACTGACATGTTATGACTGACAGGGTAGCAACAGGAATAATAGGAGAACATGTTATGACTGACATGTTATGACTGACAGGGTAGCTACAGGAATAATAGGAGAACATGTTATGACTGACATGTTATGACTGACAGGGTAGCTACAGGAATAATAGGAGAACATGTTATGACTGACATGTTATGACTGACAGGGTAGCAACAGGAATAATAGGAGAACATGTTATGACTGACATGTTATGACTGACAGAGTAGCAACAGGAATAATAGGAGAACATGTTATGACTGACATGTTATGACTGACAGGGTAGCAACAGGAATAATAGGAGAACATGTTATGACTGACAGGGTAGCAACAGGAATAATAGGAGAACATGTTATGACTGACATGTTATGACTGACAGGGTAGCAACAGGAATAATAGGAGAACATGTTATGACTGACATGTTATGACTGACAGAGTAGCTACAGGAATAATAGGAGAACATGTTATGACTGACATGTTATGACTGACAGGGTAGCTACAGGAATAATAGGAGAACATGTTATGACTGACATGTTATGACTGACAGGGTAGCAACAGGAATAATAGGAGAACATGTTATGACTGACAGGGTAGCAACAGGAATAATAGGAGAACATGTTATGACTGACATGTTATGACTGGCAGGGTAGCAACAGGAATAATAGGAGAACATGTTATGACTGACATGTTATGACTGACAGGGTAGCTACAGGAATAATAGGAGAACATGTTATGACTGACATGTTATGACTGACAGGGTAGCTACAGGAATAATAGGAGAACATGTTATGACTGACATGTTATGACTGACAGGGTAGCTACAGGAATAATAGGAGAACATGTTATGACTGACAGGGTAGCAACAGGAATAATAGGAGAACATGTTATGACTGACATGTTATGACTGACAGGGTAGCAACAGGAATAATAGGAGAACATGTTATGACTGACAGGGTAGCAACAGGAATAATAGGAGAACATGTTATGACTGACATGTTATGACTGACAGGGTAGCAACAGGAATAATAGGAGAACATGTTATGACTGACATGTTATGACTGACAGGTTAGCAACAGGAATAATAGGAGAACATGTTATGACTGACATGTTATGACTGACAGAGTAACTACAGGAATAATAGGAGAACATGTTATGACTGACAGGGTAGCAACAGGAATAATAGGAGAACATGTTATGACTGACATGTTATGACTGACAGGGTAGCTACAGGAATAATAGGAGAACATGTTATGACTGACAGGGTAGCAACAGGAATAATAGGAGAACATGTTATGACTGACATGTTATGACTGACAGGGTAACTACAGGAATAATAGGAGAACATGTTATGACTGACATGTTATGACTGACAGGTTAGCAACAGGAATAATAGGAGAACATGTTATGACTGACATGTTATGACTGACAGGGTAGCAACAGGAATAATAGGAGAACATGTTATGACTGACATGTTATGACTGACAGGTTAGCAACAGGAATAATAGGAGAACATGTTATGACTGACATGTTATGACTGACAGGGTAGCAACAGGAATAATAGGAGAACATGTTATGACTGACATGTTATGACTGACAGGGTAGCTACAGGAATAATAGGAGAATATGTTATGACTGACATGTTATGACTGACAGGGTAGCAACAGGAATAATAGGAGAACATGTTATGACTGACAGAGTAGCTACAGGAATAATAGGAGAACATGTTATGACTGACATGTTATGACTGACAGGGTAGCAACAGGAATAATAGGAGAACATGTTATGACTGACATGTTATGACTGACAGGTTAGCAACAGGAATAATAGGAGAACATGTTATGACTGACAGGGTAGCAACAGGAATAATAGGAGAACATGTTATGACTGACATGTTATGACTGACAGGGTAGCAACAGGAATAATAGGAGAACATGTTATGACTGACATGTTATGACTGACAGGGTAGCAACAGGAATAATAGAAGAACATGTTATGACTGACAGAGTAGCTACAGGAATAATAGGAGAACATGTTATGACTGACATGTTATGACTGACAGGGTAGCAACAGGAATAATAGGAGAACATGTTATAACTGACATGTTATGACTGACAGGGTAGCTACAGGAATAATAGGAGAATATGTTATGACTGACATGTTATGACTGACAGGGTAGCAACAGGAATAATAGGAGAACATGTTATGACTGACAGAGTAGCTACAGGAATAATAGGAGAACATGTTATGACTGACATGTTATGACTGACAGGGTAGCAACAGGAATAATAGGAGAACATGTTATGACTGACATGTTATGACTGACAGGGTAGCAACAGGAATAATAGGAGAACATGTTATGACTGACATGTTATGACTGACAGGGTAGCTACAGGAATAATAGGAGAACATGTTATGACTGACATGTTATGACTGACAGGGTAGCTACAGGAATAATAGGAGAACATGTTATGACTGACATGTTATGACTGACAGGGTAGCAACAGGAATAATAGGAGAACATGTTATGACTGACATGTTATGACTGACAGGGTAGCAACAGGAATAATAGGAGAACATGTTATGACTGACAGGGTAGCTACAGGAATAATAGGAGAACATGTTATGACTGACATGTTATGACTGACAGGGTAGCAACAGGAATAATAGGAGAACATGTTATGACTGACATGTTATGACTGACAGGGTAGCAACAGGAATAATAGGAGAACATGTTATGATGGACAGGGTAGCTACAGGAATAATAGGAGAACATGTTATGACTGACAGGGTAGCTACAGGAATAATAGGAGAACATGTTATGACTGACATGTTATGACTGACAGGGTAGCAACAGGAATAATAGGAGAACATGTTATGACTGACATGTTATGACTGACAGGGTAGCAACAGGAATAATAGGAGAACATGTTATGACTGACAGGGTAGCTACAGGAATAATAGGAGAACATGTTATGACTGACATGTTATGACTGACAGGGTAGCTACAGGAATAATAGGAGAACATGTTATGACTGACATGTTATGACTGACAGGGTAGCAACAGGAATAATAGGAGAACATGTTATGACTGACATGTTATGACTGACAGGGTAGCAACAGGAATAATAGGAGAACATGTTATGACTGACATGTTATGACTGACAGGGTAGCAACAGGAATAATAGGAGAACATGTTATGATGGACAGGGTAGCTACAGGAATAATAGGAGAACATGTTATGACTGACATGTTATGACTGACAGGGTAGCAACAGGAATAATAGGAGAACATGTTATGACTGACATGTTATGACTGACAGGGTAGCAACAGGAATAATAGGAGAACATGTTATGACTGACATGTTATGACTGACAGGGTAGCTACAGGAATAATAGGAGAACATGTTATGACTGACATGTTATGACTGACAGGGTAGCTACAGGAATAATAGGAGAACATGTTATGACTGACATGTTATGACTGACAGGGTAGCAACAGGAATAATAGGAGAACATGTTATGACTGACATGTTATGACTGACAGAGTAGCAACAGGAATAATAGGAGAACATGTTATGACTGACATGTTATGACTGACAGGGTAGCAACAGGAATAATAGGAGAACATGTTATGACTGACAGGGTAGCAACAGGAATAATAGGAGAACATGTTATGACTGACATGTTATGACTGACAGGGTAGCAACAGGAATAATAGGAGAACATGTTATGACTGACATGTTATGACTGACAGAGTAGCTACAGGAATAATAGGAGAACATGTTATGACTGACATGTTATGACTGACAGGGTAGCTACAGGAATAATAGGAGAACATGTTATGACTGACATGTTATGACTGACAGGGTAGCAACAGGAATAATAGGAGAACATGTTATGACTGACAGGGTAGCAACAGGAATAATAGGAGAACATGTTATGACTGACATGTTATGACTGACAGGGTAGCAACAGGAATAATAGGAGAACATGTTATGACTGACATGTTATGACTGACAGGGTAGCTACAGGAATAATAGGAGAACATGTTATGACTGACATGTTATGACTGACAGGGTAGCTACAGGAATAATAGGAGAACATGTTATGACTGACATGTTATGACTGACAGGGTAGCTACAGGAATAATAGGAGAACATGTTATGACTGACAGGGTAGCAACAGGAATAATAGGAGAACATGTTATGACTGACATGTTATGACTGACAGGGTAGCAACAGGAATAATAGGAGAACATGTTATGACTGACAGGGTAGCAACAGGAATAATAGGAGAACATGTTATGACTGACATGTTATGACTGACAGGGTAGCAACAGGAATAATAGGAGAACATGTTATGACTGACATGTTATGACTGACAGGTTAGCAACAGGAATAATAGGAGAACATGTTATGACTGACATGTTATGACTGACAGAGTAACTACAGGAATAATAGGAGAACATGTTATGACTGACAGGGTAGCAACAGGAATAATAGGAGAACATGTTATGACTGACATGTTATGACTGACAGGGTAGCTACAGGAATAATAGGAGAACATGTTATGACTGACAGGGTAGCAACAGGAATAATAGGAGAACATGTTATGACTGACATGTTATGACTGACAGGGTAACTACAGGAATAATAGGAGAACATGTTATGACTGACATGTTATGACTGACAGGTTAGCAACAGGAATAATAGGAGAACATGTTATGACTGACATGTTATGACTGACAGGGTAGCAACAGGAATAATAGGAGAACATGTTATGACTGACATGTTATGACTGACAGGTTAGCAACAGGAATAATAGGAGAACATGTTATGACTGACATGTTATGACTGACAGGGTAGCAACAGGAATAATAGGAGAACATGTTATGACTGACATGTTATGACTGACAGGGTAGCTACAGGAATAATAGGAGAATATGTTATGACTGACATGTTATGACTGACAGGGTAGCAACAGGAATAATAGGAGAACATGTTATGACTGACAGAGTAGCTACAGGAATAATAGGAGAACATGTTATGACTGACATGTTATGACTGACAGGGTAGCAACAGGAATAATAGGAGAACATGTTATGACTGACATGTTATGACTGACAGGTTAGCAACAGGAATAATAGGAGAACATGTTATGACTGACAGGGTAGCAACAGGAATAATAGGAGAACATGTTATGACTGACATGTTATGACTGACAGGGTAGCAACAGGAATAATAGGAGAACATGTTATGACTGACATGTTATGACTGACAGGGTAGCAACAGGAATAATAGAAGAACATGTTATGACTGACAGAGTAGCTACAGGAATAATAGGAGAACATGTTATGACTGACATGTTATGACTGACAGGGTAGCAACAGGAATAATAGGAGAACATGTTATAACTGACATGTTATGACTGACAGGGTAGCTACAGGAATAATAGGAGAATATGTTATGACTGACATGTTATGACTGACAGGGTAGCAACAGGAATAATAGGAGAACATGTTATGACTGACAGAGTAGCTACAGGAATAATAGGAGAACATGTTATGACTGACATGTTATGACTGACAGGGTAGCAACAGGAATAATAGGAGAACATGTTATGACTGACATGTTATGACTGACAGGGTAGCAACAGGAATAATAGGAGAACATGTTATGACTGACATGTTATGACTGACAGGGTAGCTACAGGAATAATAGGAGAACATGTTATGACTGACATGTTATGACTGACAGGGTAGCTACAGGAATAATAGGAGAACATGTTATGACTGACATGTTATGACTGACAGGGTAGCAACAGGAATAATAGGAGAACATGTTATGACTGACATGTTATGACTGACAGGGTAGCAACAGGAATAATAGGAGAACATGTTATGACTGACAGGGTAGCTACAGGAATAATAGGAGAACATGTTATGACTGACATGTTATGACTGACAGGGTAGCAACAGGAATAATAGGAGAACATGTTATGACTGACATGTTATGACTGACAGGGTAGCAACAGGAATAATAGGAGAACATGTTATGATGGACAGGGTAGCTACAGGAATAATAGGAGAACATGTTATGACTGACAGGGTAGCTACAGGAATAATAGGAGAACATGTTATGACTGACATGTTATGACTGACAGGGTAGCAACAGGAATAATAGGAGAACATGTTATGACTGACATGTTATGACTGACAGGGTAGCAACAGGAATAATAGGAGAACATGTTATGACTGACAGGGTAGCTACAGGAATAATAGGAGAACATGTTATGACTGACATGTTATGACTGACAGGGTAGCTACAGGAATAATAGGAGAACATGTTATGACTGACATGTTATGACTGACAGGGTAGCAACAGGAATAATAGGAGAACATGTTATGACTGACATGTTATGACTGACAGGGTAGCAACAGGAATAATAGGAGAACATGTTATGACTGACATGTTATGACTGACAGGGTAGCAACAGGAATAATAGGAGAACATGTTATGATGGACAGGGTAGCTACAGGAATAATAGGAGAACATGTTATGACTGACATGTTATGACTGACAGGGTAGCTACAGGAATAATAGGAGAACATGTTATGACTGACATGTTATGATGGACAGGGTAGCAACAGGAATAATAGGAGAACATGTTATGATGGACAGGGTAGCTACAGGAATAATAGGAGAACATGTTATGACTGACATGTTATGACTGACAGATTAACTACAGGAATAATAGGAGAATATGTTATGACTGACAGGGTAACTACAGGAATAATAGGAGAACATGTTATGACTGACATGTTATGATGGACAGGGTAGCTACAGGAATAATAGGAGAACATGTTATGACTGACATGGTAGCAACAGGAATAATAGGAGAACATGTTATGACTGACATGTTATGACTGACAGAGTAGCAACAGGAATAATAGGAGAACATGTTATGACTGACAGGGTAGCTACAGGAATAATAGGAGAACATGTTATGACTGACATGTTATGATGGACAGGGTAGCTACAGGAATAATAGGAGAACATGTTATGACTGACAGGGTAGCTACAGGAATAATAGGAGAACATGTTATGACTGACATGTTATGATGGACAGGGTAGCTACAGGAATAATAGGAGAACATGTTATGACTGACAGGGTAGCAACAGGAATAATAGGAGAACATGTTATGACTGACATGTTATGACTGACATGTTATGACTGACAGGGTAGCAACAGGAATAATAGGAGAACATGTTATGACTGACATGTTATGACTGACAGGGTAGCAACAGGAATAATAGGAGAACATGTTATGACTGACAGGGTAGCTACAGGAATAATAGGAGAACATGTTATGACTGACATGTTATGATGGACAGGGTAGCAACAGGAATAATAGGAGAACATCTTATGACTGACATATTATGATGGACAGGGTAGCAACAGGAATAATAGGAGAACATGTTATGACTGACAGGGTAGCTACAGGAATAATAGGAGAACATGTTATGACTGACATGTTATGACTGACAGGGTAGCTACAGGAATAATAGGAGAACATGTTATGACTGACATTTTATGACTGACAGGGTAGCAACAGGAATAATAGGAGAACATGTTATGACTGACATGTTATGACTGACAGGGTAGCAACAGGAATAATAGGAGAACATGTTATGACTGACATGTTATGACTGACAGGGTAGCAACAGGAATAATAGGAGAACATGTTATGACTGACATGTTATGACTGACAGGGTAGCAACAGGAATAATAGGAGAACATGTTATGACTGACATGTTATGATGGACAGGGTAGCAACAGGAATAATAGGAGAACATGTTATGACTGACATATTATGATGGACAGGGTAGCAACAGGAATAATAGGAGAACATGTTATGACTGACATGTTATGACTGACAGGGTAGCAACAGGAATAATAGGAGAACATGTTATGACTGACAGGGTAGCAACAGGAATAATAGGAGAACATGTTATGACTGACATGTTATGACGGACAGGGTAGCTACAGGAATAATAGGAGAACATGTTATGACTGACATGTTATGACTGACAGGGTAGCAACAGGAATAATAGGAGAACATGTTATGACTGACATGTTATGACGGACAGGGTAGCTACAGGAATAATAGGAGAACATGTTATGACTGACATGTTATGACTGACAGAGTAGCTACAGGAATAATAGGAGAACATGTTATGACTGACATGTTATGACTGACAGGGTAACTACAGGAATAATAGGAGAACATGTTATGACTGACATGTTATGACTGACAGGGTAGCTACAGGAATAATAGGAGAACATGTTATGACTGACATGTTATGACTGACAGGGTAGCAACAGGAATAATAGGAGAACATGTTATGACTGACAGGGTAGCTACAGGAATAATAGGAGAACATGTTATGACTGACATGTTATGACTGACAGGGTAGCAACAGGAATAATAGGAGAACATGTTATGACTGACATGTTATGACTGACAGGGTAGCAACAGGAATAATAGGAGAACATGTTATGACTGACATGTTATGACTGACAGGGTAGCTACAGGAATAATAGGAGAACATGTTATGACTGACATGTTATGACTGACAGGGTAGCAACAGGAATAATAGGAGAACATGTTATGACTGACATGTTATGACTGACATATTATGATGGACAGGGTAGCAACAGGAATAATAGGAGAACATGTTATGACTGACAGGGTAGCAACAGGAATAATAGGAGAACATGTTATGACTGACAGGGTAGCAACAGGAATAATAGGAGAACATGTTATGACTGACATGTTATGACTGACAGGGTAGCAACAGGAATAATAGGAGAACATGTTATGACTGACATGTTATGACTGACAGGGTAGCAACAGGAATAATAGGAGAACATGTTATGACTGACAGGGTAGCAACAGGAATAATAGGAGAACATGTTATGACTGACATGTTATGACTGACAGGGTAGCAACAGGAATAATAGGAGAACATGTTATGACTGACATGTTATGACTGACAGGTTAGCAACAGGAATAATAGGAGAACATGTTATGACTGACATGTTATGACTGACAGGGTAGCAACAGGAATAATAGGAGAACATGTTATGACTGACAGGGTAGCAACAGGAATAATAGGAGAACATGTTATGACTGACAGGGTAGCAACAGGAATAATAGGAGAACATGTTATGACTGACATGTTATGACTGACAGGGTAGCAACAGGAATAATAGGAGAACATGTTATGACTGACATGTTATGACTGACAGGTTAGCAACAGGAATAATAGGAGAACATGTTATGACTGACAGGGTAGCAACAGGAATAATAGGAGAACATGTTATGACTGACATGTTATGACTGACAGGGTAGCAACAGGAATAATAGGAGAACATGTTATGACTGACAGGGTAGCAACAGGAATAATAGGAGAACATGTTATGACTGACATGTTATGACTGACAGGGTAGCAACAGGAATAATAGGAGAACATGTTATGACTGACATGTTATGACTGACAGAGTAACTACAGGAATAATAGGAGAACATGTTATGACTGACAGGGTAGCAACAGGAATAATAGGAGAACATGTTATGACTGACATGTTATGACTGACAGGGTAGCAACAGGAATAATAGGAGAACATGTTATGACTGACAGGGTAGCAACAGGAATAATAGGAGAACATGTTATGACTGACATGTTATGACTGACAGGGTAGCAACAGGAATAATAGGAGAACATGTTATGACTGACATGTTATGACTGACAGGTTAGCAACAGGAATAATAGGAGAACATGTTATGACTGACAGGGTAGCAACAGGAATAATAGGAGAACATGTTATGACTGACATGTTATGACTGACAGAGTAGCAACAGGAATAATAGGAGAACATGTTATGACTGACAGGGAAGCAACAGGAATAATAGGAGAACATGTTATGACTGACAGAGTAGCAACAGGAATAATAGGAGAACATGTTATGACTGACATGTTATGACTGACAGGGTAGCAACAGGAATAATAGGAGAACATGTTATGACTGACATGTTATGACTGACAGGGATGCAACAGGAATAATAGGAGAACATGTTATGACTGACATGTTATAACTGACAGAGTAGCAACAGGAATAATAGGAGAACATGTTATGACTGACATGTTATGACTGACAGAGTAGCTACAGGAATAATAGGAGAACATGTTATGACTGACAGAGTAGCAACAGGAATAATAGGAGAACATGTTATGACTGACAGAGTAGCAACAGGAATAATAGGAGAACATGTTATGACTGACATGTTATGACTGACAGGGTAGCAACAGGAATAATAGGAGAACATGTTATGACTGACATGTTATAACTGACAGAGTAGCAACAGGAATAATAGGAGAACATGTTATGACTGACATGTTATGACTGACAGAGTAGCTACAGGAATAATAGGAGAACATGTTATGACTGACATGTTATGACTGACAGAGTAGCTACAGGAATAATAGGAGAACATGTTATGACTGACATGTTATGACGGACAGGGTAGCTACAGGAATAATAGGAGAACATGTTATGACTGACAGGGTAGCTACAGGAATAATAGGAGAACATGTTATGACTGACATGTTATGACTGACAGGATAGCTACAGGAATAATAGGAGAACATGTTATGTCGGACAGGGTAGCAACAGGAATAATAGGAGAACATGTTATGTCGGACAGGGTAGCAACAGGAATAATAGGAGAACATGTTATGTCGGACAGGGTAGCAACAGGAATAATAGGAGAACATGTTATGACTGACATGTTATGACTGACAGAGTAGCAACAGGAATAATAGGAGAACATGTTATGACTGACAGAGTAGCAACAGGAATAATAGGAGAACATGTTATGACTGACATGTTATGACTGACATGTTATGACTGACAGGGTAGCTACAGGAATAATAGGAGAACAAACAATAAAGCGATTGTTAAATTTCATACCACATGTCCAGAGTTTACGGTCGATGAAGCTCTTCATTGTCATCGCATCCCATTGGTGGAATAACTCCTGATTATCACTGGACAATAACTCCATCATACCTTCCAACTGTAGGATATATGCATGAAGGAGAGGGAGGTGGAGAGGGACAGGGAGAGGGTAAAGCTGATAGAGAAGGAGATGGAGGGGATGAGGTAGAAGGAGATGGAGAGGGAGAAGGAGAAGGAGAAGGAGAGGGTGAGGGAGATGGAGAGGGAGATGGAGAGGGAGAGGGAGAGGGAGAGGGAGAGGAAGAGGAAGAGGGAGAGGGAGAGGGAGAGGGAGAGGGAGAGGGAGAGGGAGAGGGAGAGGGAGAGGGAGAGGGAGAGGGAGAGGGAGAGGGAGAGGGAGAGGGAGAGGGAGAGGGAGAGGGAGAGGGAGAGGGAGAGGGAGAGGGAGAGGGAGAGGGAGAGGGAGAGGGAGAGGGAGAGGGAGAGGGAGAGGGAGAGGGAGAGGGAGAGGGAGAGGGAGAGGGAGAGGGAGAGGGAGAGGGAGAGGGAGAGGACATGGGAGAATGAGATAGAGATATAGAGGAAGAAGTAGATGACAAGGGAGATGGAGAGGGAGATAGAGAGGGAGATGGAGAGGAAGAGGTAGAAGGAGAAGGAGAAGGAGAGGACAAGGGAGAAGGAGAAGGAGAGGACAAGGGAGAAGGAGAGGGAGATAGAGAGGGAGAGGGAGAGGGAATCCCTACCTTTGAGATGAACAAATAGAGGTCAAGTATTGCTATCCAGGATAGTCGTGGAATGTCTCCACTGTATTCGCGAGCCTTTGTTGAATGACCCACCTAGAGAATAAATAGAAAACCATATATTCAGTTTACCTTGTACTAGATACGCATTGTACTAGATAGGTATTGTACTAAATAGGTATTGTACTAGATAGGTATTGTACTAAATAGGTATTGTACTAGTTAGGTATTGTACTAAATAGGTATTGTACTAGTTAGGTATTGTACTAGTTAGGTATTGTACTAGATAGGCATTGTAATAGTTAGGTATTGTACTATATAGGTATTGTACTAAATAGGTATTGTACTAGTTATGTATTGTACTAAATAGGTATTGTACTAGTTATGTATTGTACTAGTTAGGCATTGTACTAGTTAGGTATTGTACTAATTAGGTATTGTACTAGATAGGCATTGTACTAGTTAGGTATGTACTAGATAGGTATTGTACTAGTTAGGTATTGTACTAGATAGGCATTGTACTAGATAGGCATTGTACTAAATAGGCATTGTACTAAATAGGTATTGTACTAAATAGGCATTGTACTAGTTAGATTTTGTACTAAATAGGTATTGTACTAGTTAGATTTTGTACTAAATAGGCATTGTACTAGTTAGGTATTGTACTAGATAGGCATTGTAATAGTTAGGTATTGTACTAGATAGGCATTGTAATAGTTAGGTATTGTACTAGATAGGCATTGTACTAGTTAGGTCTGTACTAGATAGGCATTGTACTAGTTAGGTATTGTACTAGATAGGCATTGTACTAGTTAGGTATTGTACTAGATAGGCATTGTAATAGTTAGGTATTGTACTAGATAGGCATTGTAATAGTTAGGTCTGTACTAGATAGGCATTGTACTAGTTAGGTATTGTACTAGATAGGCATTGTACTAGTTAGGTATTGTACTAGATAGGCATTGTACTAGCTAGGTATTGTACTAGATAGTCATTGTAATAGTTAGGTATTGTACTAGATAGGCATTGTAATAGTTAGGTATTGTACTAGATAGGCATTGTAATAGTTAGGTATTGTACTAGATAGGTATTGTACTAGTTAGGCATTGTACTAGTTAGGTATTGTACTAGATAGGTATTGTACTAGTTAGGCATTGTACTAGATAGGTATTGTACTAGTTAGGCATTGTACTATTTAGGTATTGTACTAGATAGGTATTGTACTAAATAGGCATTGTACTAGTTAGATTTTGTACTAAATAGGTATTGTACTAGTTAGATTTTGTACTAAATAGGCATTGTACTAGTTAGGTATTGTACTAGATAGGCATTGTAATAGTTAGGTATTGTACTAGATAGGCATTGTAATAGTTAGGTATTGTACTAAATAGGTATTGTACTAGATGTGAATTGATGGAGATTGTAAATGAAGTTAATGAAGATAAACAAATATTACAGTAAACTAACTTGTAAAGAATTACATAATATTATATAATATATCTAATAAATATTACAACTCAATATTTGATGGGAAAAATTGAAATAACGTATTTTATTTGAATATGTGAAACTATAATAAAATATAATCAAGACTTAAAAAATATAATAAACAATAATAATAATATAAAAAAACCAAAAATATAAATTTATATATCTTTTAATTTAATTTATCTTTTGATTAATTTTACAATAATACTATATAATAATTTGTTGTGATTAGTAAACCTATTAACAGCCATCAAATTGAACTGAAACCAGCTAATATTGAATATATGCATTAAATACTATAAATACTTGGCATTATTTGACTTCATTTATAAACTACAATAGTCAATAGTATAAACTCTAAACTGCGTTTACATAATAATTTAATTAATAATACAAATACAATATTAACATTATTATTGTTATCGGGAACACATTTCACTGAGGGAAGGACACCAAAACAAACTACCAGTGATAAGTTACTCGGAATTACTGTTATGTCATCAGCATAGAGTAAATCAGTATTTAGGACATATAGACAATATTTCCAGAGTATGCGATATTCATATTTACTTTGTTCCACAGTGCAAATAATTCTATTTAATGTAAACAATTAGTATATATATATATATATATATAAATATAATTCAGAGATAATATCAATAAAGAGTTATTTATAAATAATATTATCATTATTCCAACACTCTATCAAATAATGTATTGTAACAATATGCGTAAACTATGAATAAGATAAGTTTGTTAACAACTTGAGAAGTATTATATAACTCTTTGTAATGAACTCATTAAAGGAATTACAAATACCTAGATAAAAAGCATTACAATTACTATTGGTATAAATATATTTCTTTATTTATATATGATAAAGTATATTTTTTATTTTTAATTAAATGTTACCTTAATTTTTCTACCTTTTATCTATATTATTTATTTTTGACATGTTCATGTTTAATTAATCATTAATGATACCTTTCTGATATTACTCAATATTATATATATGTATATATATTCAAATAATTGATACAATATATTGAAGTAAATAAATTAAAGGTTAATTAATAGTAAGAACCCAGCAAACAGAATTATATAATAAATGTAATAAATAAATAAAAATGTAATAAATCTGTAAAATCCTTTATAAACATACTTAGAATATTGCTTTTATTTGGAAGCTAGGTCATGTAAAATGTAGCTTATCTTAATACATTGTTAATTACGAAATAATTAAAAATGCATATACAAAGAGGCATACGTTTTAAATTTGAATATATGTTTAAATTCATAATTTAAAAAATAATACGCAATAGGTATTATGTGTTATGTATAAAATCTATGAATAGTAACCAATCGTTTTAATTGAATCTTGTATAAACAAGATTTACATTTTGGTTATATTTTTTCAATTGATTTTATACATAATGGAACATATATGAAAATATTAAAAGCACTTTTTTTATAAAAAGTTATACTCACTTGTAGTAGGCGTTTTCCATCGCTGTACTGACAATACAAAGTTAATTTGAGTTCCGACAGTAAAGACATAATTTCTAGTTGACAGGTGCCAATCCACTGACCACCCAAGTCCCATTGATCGGGGCCCATTGCACCTCTCAAAGTTTTCCCCATTGTGCGTCCTCCCACTCTATCTATATCAATAAATTACAAATGAGTTTTTTATTAGACAAATTATATTGATAAAATAGTATTAAATATTTAAATGTCAGATTGATAAATTATTATATTTTATTTAGAATATCGTATGGAAGAAGAACAGAAAATAATTCTTTAATGAACAATGACCAAAGATCGCTGAATCTAAGTACTGGATTTGTATCCATAATTTGAATATGAATCACTATATTTATAACTTGTATTGAAACCACCTCAGCCGAATATCAGATGCTATAAACTATACTAATAGTAGTATAGTTTATATATGATATTCACCCGAGTCTGCTTACAATGAATTCACGTATTTACTATACTCAAACGTACTAATTATATTCATCTATATACAATTAAAAAAATAGGATGAATTTAAATACTATTTAATTATTTTTATATACATTTTATTTTAATATATTTTAAATTGAATGCGGATTATATCTATATACATATATGAACAAGCAAACCATTAGCTTCTAGTAGAGCAACGGACAAATGAACTTCTTTTTTACATATTTTATATGCCGCACATAATCCTGATACACCAGCTCCAATAATTAACACATCAAAATATTTCTCAGAATCTCCTTCATCGCTAAATGCATTTTCATTTTCTGCCATTATATACTATATAAATTATGAAATATTAATAAAAGTAGTAACTGAATGCACATGTGATTAGAAACTATAACTGAATTTAAATGATTTAGAATCGAAGATTTAAAATACCCTATTCAAATATTTTTCATTATTTACCAATAATTATTAGGTGCAATCATATTTAAAATCAATATGTTAATTAAATTCTCTGCAAAATAATATACACTTTATATCTAACATTCCATGAGTATATAATATCCATATATATATATATATATATATATATATATATATATATATATATATATAGTAATTTAATATTAAAAGGTAATATTACGTAATATGTATAAACATAATTTCCATCGTTTATTTATCTTGTATGCAAATATATATATATTATATATCAATGAACTAAAGTTGTGTAATTTAAATGTAGGTATACTAAAATATACTACACATCTATGCTGATTGTAGCATTCTCGGAAACTTATTTATATATCTATATTTTGTCTTACTTTTAATTATTCAATCTACTAATAGGAATATCTAATTACACATTTGTGAGTAGATATATCTATATATATTATAGTATACTATAATATATATTCCACAGGAAACGAAGGACCGTTTACTAAACGGCGTTTAGTATGATGTGATTCGTCATCGTGGTTCAGCTTTTCCGTGGATGTCTACAGCTAACTAGTGTATTTCTAAAACAATGGTATATCCTACTCCCATTTGCGACGGCACGAGATATGTCTAACGTTTAGATACCTCAGGAGAATTTACGAGTACGAATTCGGCGAACATTTAGAAAGAAAGATGCGGTAAAGAACTACATTCGGTAACCGGCATACCATCAGACGATAAAGACAATCTAATAAGTATTATCCAAAGGTTTTTTGTGCAATATTAGTTCTAGGTGAAACTTCGTTAACGGTCCACGACTAACAAAACGACGATCAAAGCATGGCTGGTTATATAAGTATAATTGGAGAACAAATAATAAAATTCAAAGTTTGCAGATCGTATTGGAGAAGGCGAAATGAATTACAAATATCTTCTTCTAAGCCCGTTCGATACTCATGATCTCGACTCCGAATGATGCATATGCGAACGTCTATATGAAACTAACAGATCGCAAACTCCACAGGTGTATCAACATAATCAAATTAAATAACAATCCCACCGTCAACTAAAGTTTAAATAAAAAACAACAAAAATAAGTTTCACTCATAAACAGCAAATACGGATCGTTGTCGCTCCAACACTCGATATTAATTGTAAGATGATCATTGATTCAGCAAATGAAACTTCGGATGACAGAATTTCACTTGACCGATAAGAACCATACACCCGACATCAATTTCAAATTTACAAAATAACTATTAACTATTAAGTATAATAATATATATTAATACTAAAGAATAATTTATAAATACCGCTGCTTTTTCCCTTTTATAGGTATCCTCTTTGGAACATACACATTACAACTTATATCACAAATAGCGAAATGCATACTTAATCCAAATATTCACCAAATAACTTAATCATCAGTATACTTAAGAATTTATTCATTAGATTTCGTGGGCTTCGATGATTTCCAAAACACTTAACATTGTTATCAACTTACATAACCTGGTATCAATATATGATGGTTGCCGAGAACCAATACATATCAGTTATGGTTGTGGATTACAGTGAATGTGAGGAGCATATGCCATTACACAAATTCACCGTCATATATTATGGTTATCAGGTTTAATGTGTATTCGGATCCATATCGTATCCAAGATCGTAATAATAGGTTAACGAATTATATACACAATAGAGCTTAGCAATACTTTTTAACCAACATTTGACATCAACTTACCATCAAACGAAAGCAGTAGTCAATATATCTGATGTGAATAATAACAATGTATATAAATAATATACGCTCTATTACACCGATGTTTCAAAATATTTGTATGGTACAATAGAAATAGACTAGAGGCATTTTAGAATCTACTATAATTTGAAATTAGACTAAGTGAAAAATGTATTCAATCATTTATTATTATAAATTAACTATATAATAGGTATTGCCTATATTATATAAGTTTAGTTTTTCTGATATTATATACATATATTATTATTTATTTAAATAACAATATATAGAATTATTCTAACAATTCTAAAAAAAAATAACATTAAAATGTATATATACGAAAAGGTTTACAAAAAATCACACCTATTTTTTTGTAGAACACAAATACATTTTTTTTGTAAAATGAAAGTTGGTAACTACTCGTTTCTGAGTCGAATTTATTAAATCTAGAGGTACTCTACACTTACGGAAATAATACTGCTTCATTTCATGACTATTAGAAATATCCTTAACCCTGAAAAATAAATTTACTCTATTTATTAAAATTGTATATATTTATTTACTATTATTAGTAGTTAAAACATATTAACTTGTATTTTTACAAGGTATTATAATTTGATAACAAATACAATATATTTATTTTAGTTTAAATCTAACTATTGATGAAAGTCACATACTATTGGAAAAATGTTTCTATATTTGAACTAAAATCATAAATAAATAAATTTACATAATTGTATCATATTATTTTGTAAATTTTAACACATTTTATAGTACTACCCAAGGTATAGTATAGAAGGTATAGTATAGTACGGTATATAAATATGTATTTGTTAATAAGTGAGTATCTTTGAAATGATGTTCAGAATTTAATCAAGATTCATGGTATGAAAGAAATAAATTAATGATTTAATATAATCTAAGTTAAATTTACTTAATTCAATTAAATCTAATAAAATGTTTGCCTTTTTTTTTACCATAAATTATTAAACTACACAAATTAATATTGGCAACAAAACTTAATTGTTTATAAATTCAAATATTATATTATTTATTTTTCTTAATTAATTTTGTCGATAATTAAAAGAAACTTAAAAACTAGATATGGACAAAATAATACTTATAGAAATGATTGATTGAATATTATTAAATAAGAAGTATTATATTGATAATGTACTTAATAATTATTAACTATATTTAAACTATACTTAATCTCAAATAAAAAAAAAACATTCTTATATAATACTGTATTGATAAATTTAAAAGTAGTTTGTATAACTTATAACAGTATAATGTATATATAAAGTATAAAGTACAAATATAGTAAACGGATTATTGTAGTAATACAAATATTTTATAAAATATAAATATGAAATATTACTATGCAAGAGATTTGGAAATACTTGGTTCTTTATCATGGAGTTATAATATTGCTTATCTGGTAATACATTAATTGTAATCATAGGTTGAGAATTGCTAATATGCTATATCCTTATAGAGTTTTCCAATACGTCAATAATAAACTTTGATTGAAAAAGAGATTTTCTTCTGCACTTCTGGAAAAATGTTGAATTAAAATTTAATTTTTAATATTTAACAAAAGTATTAATAATCATTATATCTACTTCTCTAGAATATAAAATCAAATTTAATAGTAATATAAAATGATTAGATTAATTAAACTACAATATAAATTTACATTATACTAAAATAGTTAAAATACCTTATAAATGTTAAATTAGTGGATAGATTTCTGGTATATATTTATATAAGGATCTATAAATGTTTCTTTTTTCATAAATTTTAAGACTTACCTTATTTTTTGAAATTCCCAGTATTTGTTATATTAGAAAGAGGAATACATTGTTTTTGATTCTTCTTTAAGGTATCTCGAGTATTTTCATTTTCATAATTTTCTCGAAAAGTCAACAAATGTCGTAACATTTTGGGTGTTATATAAGGCTTTATTAGAAATTTATCACCATAACTATTTTCACATTCCACTATTTCTGACATATCTGTATAAGAAATGATTATTAAATTAAATTAGCAATACATTTATGGGAAGTAATGCTAATCATATAATATTAGTTGTATACAATAATAATGTTGAAATACAATAGCTTATAATAAATAAAATTGCCAAAGAAAAATGAGAGAATTCAATATATTATTTGTAGTAGTATTGAATAGGATAGAAAGGATATATTAGGATACACCTTTTGAATAATGAACTGATTTAATCACCGAATTTCATTAAAATCAGAATACCAACTAAGAGTATATGTTGTCATCAATTTTAATTAACTTCTACCATATTTATGTTATGGGGTGAAAGATGTCCACAAATACAATATAATACAATATTTGTAAAACTAAATATTAAGGTAAAAAGAACATGATTGTGAAAACATATTTCCCATGATTAGATATACACATTATAGTAATCAAAGTAATCACAAACTTGAGATTGATAAATAGTTCATTGAAGTTAGGATAATTGTTATTCATATTTCCTCGATGAGTAAAAATATTTTTTTTTAATATAATATAAAATAATGATATGATAAAATGATAATCATCTGTTAAAATTTCAAATTAGAAAACTTAGTAAAAATGCCTAAAAAAACTTTTTTTTAAGAGCTTATTATTTATCAATCTCAAGAAATTTCTCAGATTTCTCCATTAAAAAATGCAAAAATATGTCATATATATTTAAATAATAGTATTCATTTATCAAATTAAATCTGGTTTTTTTAAAATTAAAGAATGAACTTTCATTTTTATTTAGAACTACAAATATCATAGGCTATGATTATCACTTCTTTTTTTTCATTGTATACGCAATTGGTGTTAACCGCCAAATTTCAATTCACTTTGTTATTTCATAAGATATATTAGTACACATATTATTGGTAATATAGGATACCTCCTACATATTCAGTCATCCGATACACTTATCAGGGCTTCTATCTCAGATTCTCACTCCATCACAATGACATCAAACTACCATCAAAATGACATCGATCGTCGCAGACAATAAAGTTTTCTTCAAAAATACAACAATGCAACAATAACATCAGAACATGACAACATTAACATTAGAAAATGACAACAAAATCATCAATTTAGAAAAGATTAATGAAATCATAAAGTATTCTATCTGCAAGAGTTGTAATAGATCCGATATTACAGAGGCAAGAGTTTGTATGTTTCCATTAGTCTAATAGTGCAATAATAAAGCATAATTATAAAATAATCAATATACCTATATTTAGGTTATAAACACTTGGTTTGTTATTTAATATTGAAACGACGTGTAAAAAGGTAGAGTCGAATAATCCACACACTCGGGTCATCTGAGAAATCAGGAAAAGCATTTGTAGTAAAAAGAAAGGCAGTATTCGGATCAACGATGGCAGGCGCAGGTCGTATAGACATGACAAGACAATTAAATGCTGTTGATATTCACTCGATTCATTATAAGGCAATGTAACTAAAACTAACAAAGTTCAATTATCTATATAATATATTATACATAATATAAACCATGTAATTACACATATAAATTATAATAAACCGGATGCCCTACAAAAAGCTGTACATAAAGCATACGAATCAGACGACATTATTGATGTTTATGTATCTTTTGATGGAACATGGTTGACACGCGGTTTTAGCAGTTTCTACAGCGTAGTAATTGAAGTCTCAACCAGTTTAGTAGTGGACTTCGCCGTTCTTTCACTATTTTGTTCCGTAAGTCGAGTTTTATTCGATATGATCTATATCAATTTCATTTATTGATCACATATTTTTATATTTAGGTTTGAAGGGCGAGTTTGTTTGGAAAGTTTAAGAACTGGTTATCAAGCATCCGAGTGTACAATTAATTTTGTAGGGAACTCTGGAGCAACGGAGGTAAGCTTTATATGTATATGTATATACAGTATGTATTACATACCGTTTAAATAAATAACTATGTTTTACTTTTGTTCTTTAGTCAGAGATTGCAAAACAATTATTGTCGCAATCAATCAGCAATAAGATGCACTACTAAACAATGGTCTCCGTTGGTGATAACAAAACTTACAAAGTTGTATCCAATCTGAACCTGTACGAAGTGAGTACGGAGGAATGCCTAAACCACGCCAGTAAACGTCTGGGCCCTGCTTTCAGAAATCTTCGCGCAGGAGGCAGAGGCGGTCTAATCGACGTCCTCGTCAAATACTTACAAAGATGCTACGTAAATACTATCCGTGGTAATAGGAACAACCTAGATAGGTGCGAGATGCAATATGGGTTGCCTATTATCACGGAATATCAACGGTACGAGGAACCCTGGCATCAGCATTGCAGTGACCAGTGGTGCTTCTATAAGAAAACTATAGTCCAAAGATTAGAAATGCCAAAGGACAGCAGGGCTATTGGTACACGAATTCGCAGACCTTCGGGAGGGAGTCAAATCTGTCTACACGAGACTGACTTCAGGGGTTCTCCTGTAGCGTTGCGTTCTTGGCATTACACAATATGCCAATGAGTCATTACACGGAGTAATACGGTTGATCTATCTTAAACAAAAGCTTGCGGGTAGATAGATCATTGATAGAACGACACAAATTGCCATCATGAAATTTAATATGGAGGAAAAGAAAAGTATGAGATTATGTTATAAAAATACGGAATTGATTTTTAGTAAAGTAAATGGGGCTAGTGCTAGGAGTAGAGTAGAGATAATAAGAGGGAGTATAAATATAAAAGAGGTAGAGAAAGGTCTAGTCATGTGAGTAGAAAGAGGAGGATAGTTGAGTAAGCAGAATATGAGACAGGAAAATTGTAATATTAAATTTATTGTTACGTTATATTATTATTATTATCACATTTCTTAATTATTATTACATTATATCTGCATAATATAATAAACTATGTAATTAAATTTACTCATTATTTCATTTTAAAAATCAATTACAACTGAAATATATTGAAAAATTATTATAAAAAACTTGAGGTCGATTTTCTCATTTTTCTTAAATTTGATAAATAATATGCTACTACTTTTTTGTTTATTGACTGATTGCTTTGAAAATTTCACAGATTGTTTATTATGTATAGATATAAGTATTAATTAGTTTATAAAACAAAATATTTTATATTGCCATTATATCATTTTAAAATTTGATTAATGGTGTTGAACTTTGTCCTATAAATGTGACTAACAAATATAAAGAATACATTTTTTTGTCATGTTATTGCATTCATAATATATTTATATAATTATTTTTATTTGAATTGAATACATTACTTATTAATAAATTAGTAGTATAATGCGTTGTAGGTATTTCAAAAAAACACTATTTTTATATGTGAGATTTATTTGTGGAGAATTTAAAAATATATACATAAATAGCTTAATATAACAAATTTATATAAAATATGATAATACATATTAATATTCATTTTTTGAAAATCCATAAAATATTATTTGAAGGTATTTTAAGAAAAGTGAATACTTTACGTAACCAAGGTGTGGATATAATATGTACTTTTCAAACTGTATTCATTAATTCTGATACCATATATAAAGATATATGACAATAACTTGGTATATATTTTTCATATTCTACGTAACCTTAGATCTTAATTCATCTTTTTAAAATTCCGAAATATTATATAATACATTTTCCGATATCAATATTAAAGAAAATAAAGTAAGCCATATAAATTTCAGTCAATTTATATTTTCTTTATTTTTTACATTGTCTGTAAATAATAAATGTAAATAAAATATATATTAACAATATAGTATTTACTAATACCTTTAACATACATAACATAATAATACATTATACGATAGAAATTATAATAACCTAAATAAAATGGATGAGTTGATTTATTATTTACCGATTTTTCATTTTATAAAAAAATATATCTAATTCTTAAAATATTCATTTTATATATTGAAAATAACTTAAGGCAAAAATGAATAAATTGATCTTAAGAAAATTGAGAGGTTAAGCAATGGCCTAGTTTCATATGGCAGAAAAGATGATCTCAAATTACAAAATCTAATTTAAGAAACAAATACTTTCAACTATTTAATTGAATTCGGAACTCAACTTACCGACACGGAATAATATGATATTAAAGTTTAAGATTCTTTATAAGATAAGGTAAATATTTAATAAGTAGGATATTTAGGTCCGCCGGAATAAATAGTTTGATGCCCAAACTAATACAGTTTTTTAGATAAATCAAACCAATTCAAAAATGTAAAAATAAGTGAAGACTGTCGAAAAGAAGCAGACTATATTATATCTATGGTAATAAACACTATCAACGATTCTAGATTCAATACAAAATGTATCAACAGATCAAGCGATAATCTGGATTGTGATATTGAAATCATATGTATGTTTTTTTATTAATTAGTTAACACACATTTACTTCAAAAACTTATAATTTTAACATAAATTTATATATTATTTTACATTACTTTCATTATATTTCATTTATCATTATCCATTTATCATATTTCATATTATATCACATTAACACTTACAAAATAACTCTAATAAAACATTATTTAAATGTTGTTATAACACATTCTCAATATAATACACAAAATACATATTTTAGGTATCATATGTTCAAATAAGAACATTATCCAAAGTATTCGAGAGATTATATTATATATATTACATGGTACTGGCATTAATAATGCTAAAATATAAGTATATCAAAATATCCTAATCTTATCTCTGAATAAATTAATTCAAAACCTTTCACATAAAATTATAAAAATAAATATATTTACATGTGTTTCATATCCACATGTTATTTGTATGGAGCATAGCTACACTATTAGCAGACAGGCACAAGAGTCATAAGTAGGTCATTGTGCATGTCATGTCGCAGGTAACACACATAAGTACCCGTGTTGCACCACATGTCACAATATTATCAACACTGATGATATGTAAAGTGGATAGATTGCATTAATAAACTGTCCATTCCTCAATTTATTTATTCATTAGATATAAAGGAATATTTGTATATATGTAATGTTTATGATTTTTGTAAATATTATTTTATGATGGAATTTTTTAAATTACAAAAAATATTCCTAAATCAATATTAATCATAGAATTCCATAATCATTTGTAGCTTTATTATTTATCTCCATGTTCATTTTCCTATTTCCATTGTTCCTCACACGTATTTGTTGGCAATTCTATGGCATCAAAATATATTTTAAAAATAAAGTAATGTAAAAATTAATTTAACTTAAAACATTTGTAAATCCAATCTTAAATTAGTGTTGAATTTTATAGGGAATTAAAATAGAAAATATCAAATTATACAGAGTTATAGGGTAATAAATTTATGATGTATTGATAAATATATATTCACAAATATATTGGATGGCCAACATATTTACATTTTAATTATTATCATAATTCCCAACTTGTTATAAGCAAATATTTAAAGAGAT
The DNA here is from genome assembly GCA_964035775.1 of Osedax frankpressi. Taxonomy (NCBI): domain Eukaryota; kingdom Metazoa; phylum Annelida; class Polychaeta; order Sabellida; family Siboglinidae; genus Osedax; species Osedax frankpressi. The sequence continues at coordinate 11,439,340 of OZ038316.1, forward strand.
TACATTTTGTTTGAAAGTGTTATTTGGAGTATCGCTTATTTTATAGATTACAAAGGATAAATATATCTAATTATAAAATATTATTGTTTGAGATATTTGGAAGTAAGTATCGGGTAAACATAAAGAAATAATTAAAAACAAGCGTTATACAATTTGTTACAAGATAGCAGAAAATTACGATTCATAATCAGGAATATAGAAATACTTCTTTTTATATGATCTCTCCTGCAGAATAATCAATGTAGAGGTAACTAAAAATATAATTCCCAGTTTAGAAATATTGAGTAAAATATAGATTTACTAAAAGTAGGAGTGGATAAATCATATAAGGTGAGTTGAAATTCGATATGAATAAGACTATAGTAGTGAAAAGTATGGACATTGCATCTTAAAATGGAAATAGATGCTTTTCAAGAGCATAATTGATCATTTGGGAGATAGCTTTTATCAGAATACCTTTAAGGCTCAGAAGAATTCTAAGACTGTACTTTGGAATAAGGAAATTACAAAGTGATTGTTCTGAAATAATTTGCTCAATTTACTCAATACTGCACTGATAGGTTAAAGATTAAAGTATGATATTTAAACTGAAATATTTAAATAAAATATAAGATCAAGCATTGTATTCCTATTAGCATGAAAGAAGGTGGTACTTTTTCATTTTATTTCCACATTTTCTTAACATAACACTATCTGTTTTGAATAATTAATTTGTTAACATTTACTATAAACTGCAAATTTATATGCCGAGAACAAATTCAATTTGAATGGTATCTCAGCAAATGTTAAGTCAAGTGGATTAGGATTAAAGTATTTTTATGTACAACTGATAGATGTCCAAAGCTTTCCTTGTAAATAGGCAGGTTGTAGGAGGTGCCATGTCTAATGGAATTATCCTATAAATCAAAGTGCATATCGCAAAAATCATAGTACAGAAACTATAAGAGTATCTATATTTGATAATATATATAATGCGATAGATAAGGGAAATAAGGTTCAACTTGTGTTACTAGATATGTCAGTAGCATTTGATACTATCTCTCATGAGATTTTATTAGATAGATTAGAGGAAATAGGTATAGCTGATAAGGCACTAGACTTACTGAAATCTTATATTACAAATAGAACGTATCGAACATTGATAAATGATATACAATCAGACGAATTCCAACTAAAATATGGAGTTCCACAAGGTTCCGTACTTGGACCATTATTATTTTTTATTTATTTACGTCCATTATCTCTATTAATTTCCCCAAATTAAATTCAACATATTTGCTGACGATATTATAATTTATCTGATTCTACCACTGAAAAACAATGATAACTCATCTCTCATTAATTGCACTAATAATATACACAACTGGCTAATTAATAACAATTTACTACTAAATATCGACAAGACACAACTGATTAACATTTAAAAAAATTTAACACAAAATAAATTTCCTATATATTTAATTGATAATGTAATTGTAGAACCTTCTAAGATCGTAAAATGTCTGGGTGTCATTATAGACGAACATATGCTTTTAGATAACCACTTACAATTTACTGCTAAAAAGCATTTTATTATTTTAAGGTCAAAAAAATAAGAAAATTAATGTCATTTCATAATTTTAAAATGATCTCTCAGTCTTATATGATATCACATTTAAACTATTGTAATTCTATATATTATGGTATAACTAAATCTAAAATAAATTATTTAGATCGTATATTAAGAATTATAGTAAGAATGATATATGGTTTTAAGCGAAGAGACCATAATAGTATTACCGAATGTTTAACATCACTAGGATAGCTTGAAATGAGAAAGTATTCAGCGTATAGAATACTATGTTTAACTTATACTGCCCTAAACGCTAAACAGCCGTGCTACCTTTATGATATTATTAAACTAAAGGAAAATCCCCGCCGATTAAGATCTAGTAACGGTTTGCTACTATCAAATCAAAAATTTAATCTTGATACCTATGGTAAAAGAAAATTTAGTGTTTTAGCGCCAGTTTTATGGAACAACCTTCCTCTACATTTGGGAAGATGTAATTCATTAAAAACATTTAAGAAGGTAGTAAAAAATTATTTAATATGCTTAACTTGAGCTCTTGGATTGATCTTGTGAGGATGTTCTATGACTACTCCAATCACATATGTATCTGCCCGAATGTCAGAGTCCTCTATCTGATTTTATTTGATCATTTAATTCATCATGAGAACATATCTATTTGTTATTTTGTGTATAAATAAACTTTTCAATTCAATTCAATTCAATTCAATGGAATTGGACATTATGATATAACAAGTAATGAATTTGTAATTATGAAATCAAAATATGATACTAATACATTTCTAAACAAAGTTTTTATTGTAATATATTGTATAATTTCTATGCATTTCTTTTGTATTTATCATTATATATTAAAATATCAATATTATTCTCTCTATATAAATATCATCATAATTATTTTAAAGAATTTAAATAAAATTATTGGGTGGAAATTGCCAAACAAATCAGGAGTAGATCAATTGGGATGAGATAATTTAGTATATAGATGATCAATTTAGAAAAGAATGAGATGAAATATACAACAATGACTAGTGATGAAGACAGCAATGCATATAATACAATCTGTAATTTAGACATCTACACCGTAGGAAGAATGCCTAAATCATTTAAATAAGAGACTAGGAACAGCTCTAAGAAAGTTGAATTCTGGAGGATTGACAGGAAAATTAATAAGTAAATTGACAACTTATTATGGAAATGCGGTGTGTAAATAAATAAATACTTTATTTACAAATATAATAACAATTTCATTTTGTTCATAAATTTATAAATTAATATCATAAATTTATGGATATTCTTACATCTTCTGTATTCTAAACATAATTAGTTTTTATTTTATAAATACGTGATAATCGCAGGGCATGAAGGAGGAAATTTGGGCTGCAATTTACCATTCTATTTCTACAGATGATGAACCTCTGTAATCGACAATGGTGTTTCTATCTACAGTCTGAGCGGGATAAGAAAAAAATAGCAACGTAATACACCTTCAGGAACAAGGATACAAGAAGATGTGGCACCAAAAGTTAAAGGAATTTATTGTCGTCTTACTGAAGATAAATTATTGAAAAGATGTTTGCTTGGTCAGACACAGAATGCTAACGAATCACTTCATTCTGTGCCCGGGTCAATATATCACAAAAACAAATTTCAATGTAATTAATTCTACAGTGAGTACATGAATATTGGTTTTTGTAAGGTTTAAGAAAAAGGTGCTAAGAAAAGAGATGAAACAATAATTTATAATAGTAAGGGATATGAGGAAAGATCACATGAGAACATGAAATAGAAAAAAGCTAAAATGTCAGAGGGATATAGTGCTATAGGTTTTTAGACATTTTTGTGTAATATGGTATTTATCTATATCAATAAATTTATCTATATATATAAATGTCTTACATCTTTATAAAATTAATAAATCAATATATATTATAATATATATATTAATCCTACCAATATATAATAATTATATCAGAGATTAAAATAAAAAATAAAATATTTTTTTAGATACAAAAAAATCTTTATCATTCATTCAATCTTCATGACATTTTCACAGAATATTTATTTCTTTTATTAGAATAAAAGTGAATGGTTCAAATATTTCTAATTATTTTTAAATTAAAAAAAAATAACCAAAAAAAAAAAAGTTATTTGGACGTAAAATTTTTTATATAAAATAAATTATTTAAAAATATTGTAACGTTTAAATATTAATTAATAATTTATTCTGAGTATATAGTCTGAACACTGATTTCCAATCTTTTTACATTGTGATATACAACATGTGAGACACCCTTAAGTTGTTATTATATTGTATTATATCGATTAGTTTATATAATAATAAATAAAAATAAATATATAACAGTGTATTGTAACAATAAATATAATGGATAAAAATGTAGAAATTTCATTTTGAAATTCATCATCGAACACGGAAGTGTTTATCCCGTTTTCTAAATTCAAATTTCCTGTATTGATTTAACTATAGTATTCCACACAATGATGAATTGTTCGTATTGTTGTAGTGACGCAATCAACATAATAGCCTGAGAGATACGTGACTCCCGCGAAGACTGCAACATCGTGCATTGGTCGACGTCATGCCTTCAATACGAAAACGGCGAAATAACAAAAAGCCTAACTATTTTAGTTATTTAATTAACAGTTTATCTGTTACGTATTACAGTACTTATGTAAGCCGTCCATATCTAAGACTCCATTGCCTGCTCATCATTCACCTGCTCCATTTGTCACATCTCCATAATCTGTATATCCAGCCCCCGAACTAACATATAAACCTGGACTAACCACCAGACCTGGACTACAATCTACATCTGGACTATCCTCTATACCTAGAGTAGTCTCTACAGCTGCACCGTATGATTTAACACCATCTGATATCTCGAAGCACAAGCTATTACACCATCCGCAGAAATACTTAGTATACTATCCCAGGCATCTCTTTCTGACCACATTAAATCTAACTTGGTAGATTTAAGTTTAAACTCAATCATAAACAACATAACACCAACTAAGTCGTACTCTAATATACTTAGATACTCGTTAAGAGTAGACACACCTATTCCAAAAGTTTATCACACTAACTAACTCACCATTAACAATCTCCCTACCGACTGTTGACACTCGGTAGTAATTGAATATTTAGCAAAGCAAAAAGAGAAACCATGCTTTTATTTATAAGTTATTTTATTTTCTTTAAATTGAAACAATTAAATGAATTTCCATTTTCCATCTCCCACTATTCTAATTTACTAAATAAATACAAATAAGCTATCAAAGGCGAATATCCAAATAATTTCATTAGACCATTTATGAATGACCGATGTCAAAATGGGTAGGATAATGTTTCATGCGTGTAAACAAAATTTTGCATGCTGACAAAACATAAATGTATATTCAATCATTGACATGCTATTTACGAACTACATACTTTAAGTCCAATAGAAATTCAAAAGCAATGAGTCTATTGATTGGAACTCATCTACATTTACTCTCACTCATGAAACTACCAAGCAATGGGATATTTCATGCATTAAGAAAATCATTGAACATGCCGATTTGCGTAAAATCTAAGTCCGCATGACTGCATGTAGGTATCACAAGGCCTCATCTAACTCCAATCTAACTCCCATCTAACTCCCATCTAACTCCAATCTAACTCCCATCTAACTCCAATCTAACTCCAATCTAACTCCCATCTAACTCCCATCTAACTCCCATCTAACTCCAATCTAACTCCAATCTAACTCCCACCTAACTCACATCTAACTCCCATCTAACTCCAATCTAACTCCAATCTAACTCCCATCTGATTCCCATCTAACTCCCATCTGATTCCCATCTAACTCCCATCTGATTCCCATCTAACTCCCATCTAACTCCAATCTAACTCCAATCTAACTCCAATCTGATTCCCATCTAACTCCCATCTAACTCCCATCTGATTCCCATCTAACTCCCATCTAACTCCAATATAACTCCAATCTAACTCCAATCTAACTCCAATCTGATTCCCATCTAACTCCCATCTGATTCCCATCTGATTCCCATCTGATTCCCATCTGACTCCCATCTAACTCCCATCTAACTCCAATCTAACTCCAATCTGATTCCCATCTAACTCCCATCTAACTCCCATCTAACTCCCATCTAACTCCAATCTAACTCCAATCTGATTCCCATCTAACTCCCATCTAACTCCAATCTGATTCCCATCTAACTCCCATCTAACTCCCATCTAACTCCTAGCTCACTTATTGTTAACCTCATCAATATTAGATCTCTAAAGTAAACATTGATCTTATTGTTGATATTATTAAGCATACACCAGACATTATAGCTCTCACCGAAACATTCATAAACTAGAAAATACTTATATGTTCTCCCAAAGTAGTAAACTAAATTAGAACTTAATATTATCCCCCAAATGGCCGAGGTTGTGAAGTAAAATCTAACTTACATGTCTCTTAAGTTTCCAATATTTAGATGGTCAAACCTTAAACTTAGCTCTGCCTACTTCTTCTTCATTGAAGTTCATTCGTATAAGCCGACCTCCAATACCGTCATGCACAACCTTTTTTAACGAGTTCATTGATCTTATCCACTCTCTGAACACAGCTGGATTTATAATAATGGGTGACTCTAATTATTACTATGGTTTTCATGACAGTTACCACGCTACATTTACAGATATTATTAACGCATTATCTCTCTCTCAGATAGTTACTAGACATAAACATATTAAAAATATTATCCGGTCATTATTCACAACACTTGCATGCATTCTCTATTACTAACCTGATAATATAATCACTATTTAATTACTCAATTCATTTTACGCTGAAAGTAGTCAATGAAACTTAGTAATTCAGTTTTATATACATTTAATAATAAATTATTAAGTATTAGTTGAATTATTAGATGCGCAGGTAATTATTTGATGAAATTTTGACAATAGCTCAATGTAATTAGCGTAAATACAATAACTTCATATTTGGAAATAATTTAAAGAGTGATGTGAGAGGATTAATGTATAAAAGAAATAATAATGGACTGCACTAAAACACTCCCCTGGGACGCTAAGTTAACATACAATAGATACGGAGTTCCTTCTATTCGTGAGATAGGTTTTATGCTTATAAATAACTATCTCCGAGATTTTACTGATAACTTCAAGTTGGGAAAGGGGTTTAAAGTTCATAAGATTATCAAGATCAAGAAGTAGATTTTTTAGTATAGATATTTAAGGCATTTTTTAAGGAGCGTGGAAATGTATTTAATATAATTGACTTACAAATGACCATATAAATGTATTTATATATTGTGGGAAGTATATTTGATTAAATAATGAGATATCTATTATAGATTGATTAATATATAATGTATATTAATATTATATAATGTATATATAAATTATTTAGATCATAATAGATTGAAATAACTAATATTCTAATAGAGTAAAATAGAATGTATATATCCCAAGGAAATTAACACCATTCTTGATGGGAATGAATAATTATTCAAACTATTATCCAAATATTTCCTATAACATAAAATCAGTTTACTAATAAACTTAATCACAAAGCCTACAACTGTAAATTTCAGCAAAACTATTCTCTTTTTCAGCTTCTTATTTATCTTATAGAATATGTTATTCATTCATATTATAGAATTCACTATGTTCTCAATCATTTCAACTCTTTTCCCCGCTACTAAATATATCTTATTCGTAGGTTTGCATATATCTTTAAATTCTTTACAGCTTCCATTTTCTTTTTTCAAACTTTATAAATCTTCCAGGTTCCCTATATATCGAAATTATTCTGAATCTATCAAATTATCTTATTGTAAAACAATATTAAAGAAATGTAATATTGATATTACCACACTTGCTAATGTAATACGAATCTAAATTACTAATTATATATGCCAGTTTATTCTCTACTTTTCTTAATAATCATATTTGTTTCATCTTCAATAATCGCTGTATTCTAAAACAATTGTCTCTTTGTTATAAAAATTCATTCTACTACATTCTAACTATTCATCTGCTGAATCACATTCTCCAATTTCTTCCTCGAGGTCAGCTTGATCAGTAAATATAAAATGATAGTCTCATCTATTCATCAAATATAGGAATAAACTACTAGCGAATATACCATTTAATTCTAGCATTCCATTGTCCAACTTAAAGCTCATTTGATCAAACTTTAATGATAATAGATTATTTTAGTTGTTCAATTATCATCAATCTGTTTATTTTATTGTTCTTGTTATTAGCTCTGTTTATCATCAGCAATTTTCCATATTCGTCAATAACATTCACTTTTGAAAAAGCTTTTATATGTATTTGTAAAATAAACTATTATAATTACAATCATCCTATGCATTTTCTGGGACATTTAAACTATCAAATAATTGGGGTATATCACTTCTGGGATATATATTATAAGGAAAATTAACCATTCTATATCTACAATATTATAATTCTGATTACTAAAATGAAACTTAACCTTATGTAACATTATATTATTGAACAATATCGCAAATAATGAATTAGTAAAAACTAAATATATAAAAGATAAGATATTTTCAAAATATATGAGATAAATTATCAAAATACTTATTTCACAATACTGATAAAAAAAACAACCCTTGTCAAATGTATGACATATGTTATAGAGTTTAAACACAATCTTATTGAAATAGTTAATTTCTTCATCATACATATAATTATAAAAGACAAATCCATAAATAATTGTGAAATACATATTTAAGTATACGCTATCATTGATTCTATATCATAAGTATACAGAAAAATGTATTTGCATACTACACACTGCGTACATGGATGGTTAGGCATGGTAGAAAGGGTGATTGGACCGCATAGAGTACATGTGGGCAAGGCTAGTCATCCCAAGATTCACAATCACCATATATGGGCTGATGGACATGTTCACGCGACGTAGCTTAGGCCCTAAATGGAATTCTCAGGAATGGCATCCGTCGCAGCCAACTGCATCCGTTACCTATAAAAAGTCCAGATGATAACCGCGGGGTGTTGAATAAACTAGGCCCACTTGAACACTCGTCTTTTTATGCGAGGTTTCATATTCCCAGAGTCCCTTTCGTATCCCCATCTTTATATTAGTTTACTAAAAATGACAATACAAAATCCAACATATTTACTATATGTGACCATCTTATGTGCACTATGTAATATTATATATATATATATATATATATTTATAATGAAATTGTAAGAATATCATATTTTAAACATTTTAATATTCAAAAATTAATTTTATTATACATATTTATCACATATATGTAAGTTGATTTGGTTACACAAGACTGTATATGATATGAATTATATTGTTTTATAGGATACATAAATATTATATAAATCATATACATATAATATTTGACACATTATAATAGTTATAAAGTGATATTATAAGTTAACTTACTACATTTATGGAAGTTGACCCACATATAGAAGTCTACATATGCGTATATACGAATATAAGTAATATACTGCATATACTATAAATGTTACTAGTATTGAATACCATATAACTAACATGTGTCAAAAGAGCAATGTAATCTAAAATCATACATTAAATATTGCAATCAATTACATATTCGGTTACCTAACAGACCACGCCTATATATTCCCAACGCAGAAAATGTATCGGCTATATTGGTGGAAAAGCATATATAAGTATATATTATAAATTAAATAAATATATTTCACTTGAATATGTATATAATCATATTTACTATTGTTATAATTATTAAATATAAATGAAGTATATCTAACTTGATTTTTGAAGATTTTAAAAAGAATAAATAAAAAAAATAATACATAAATTTAAAAATATTATCACATATTCTCTATGTTATTGTCACGTGATGATAACAAATTGCGCATGGAAATTGCGCAGAGTTGCAAAAGTTGAAAAAATGTCAGTGGAACCAGTGGTTCCTAATTCAAATAACGAGAAACAGCATCATTTTCAGTTAGCTTTATATACAATTAAATATGCAATTTTACAAAATATGAATATAATCTATAATGGAAAATCGATTCTAATCGTGATCTAACATTTTAGGTATTTAAAGGAGTTTAGAACGCAGCAATGTCCACTATTTCTGCAACACAAATGTACACAACATCGACCATTTTCCTGTTTTCATTGGCATTTTATGAACCAGCGAAGACGTAAACCAGTTCGTAAGAAGGACGGGACTTTCAATTATAATCCTGATGTGTATTGTTCAAAATATGACGAAACAACTGGAATATGCGGTGATGGAGATGAGTAAGTACAATTATAAATTTGTTCTAAATTTGAAAATCAATTTTGTCAAAATGTAATGAATTATAATATGTTAATAATTCAATATGCAACTTGATGTATGTATTTTATAATTTGAAATCAACACCAAGTACATATACTATATTGTATTCTCTGTAATCAATCTATAACAAAATAAGAATATAATTCTACTTGCGCATTTAGATGTTTTCAACTTATATAAACTTTATATTAACTTTCTATTAAAGTTTTTTTCAAACACTACGAAAAGTATACTCATTTAAGTTTTAGGGTTTCAATTCCAATTAATTAATTACTTAGATTAATATATAACTGACACATAGTTATAGTTTACAACTAGTGTATACACCTTAAAACTTGTGATATACTATTCTAACAATCTTTACATGATTTATATTAATATATCTACAATGGATTATAAATAATTTTATACTGCATTATCTTATCTATAATTTATATATATATATATTATTTTTGTTTATAAATATATACCTACGTACTATACCATATACAAATGTATAAACTATTTCAACACGGTTGCTACATGTCAAAAAATCTGGGTATTTCATTTTTTCTATTGCATAATTTCTATCTTGTTTTTTTCACAAATAATTTTGATATCACTCAAAAAGGTTTTACGACACTATTTCAATACTCTATTTGCAGAGTAAATATACCAATAGGTATATCCCAAACAATCGTTGCACAAGAAACAAGATCGAAAACACTTATATAATTTTTTTGAGTATAAAATAAACAACCATATAAATGCAAATGAAATATATTTCACTTATATTATATAATGTATATTATACTTTGATAAAGCATTGCATTCTTTAATGCACATAAATTATTTCAAACGAATTTTTATTTATTTTTCCTTGGCAATAAATTCAAATCTATATTCATATAAACGAATACAAATTTTCTAGAAAGTATATTTGATACTCTGTTTTGAATTCATTTTATAGGAAATTGTAGATTTGTGTAATGTGATTTTGATATCTCTAATTGTATAGGAAAGCACAGTTATGTAATAATATAAAATCCTTTCAAGTGTTAGAAAAATGATTAGTTTACATAAAATAAAATATACAAATGCTATTACTTAGAATTGTTTATAGGGCAGTTTTTGCTGCATATTGATTACCTGGCATACAGAGTATTGTTATAGTTTTATACAATTTTTTAATGTGTTAACAAATTATGTTAATAAACATGTATACTAATAACACAATAAACCAGATTATGTCATTATTATACAATACTACCTCACATTTATTTCTATTTATGTAACAATGGATAATTATAGTTTTTATTAAATGTCAATATATTATTTTTCAAAATTATTTATTTTTATGTAACTATTTATATCCACAAATGTGGCCATATATAGATTCTAATTATTAAATCCAAGTATCATAAATAATTAACTATTTTATCACCATATACTGTGAATTCCATTTACTTATTTTTCATAGTTTATATTTCCATTACCTTTAGAAAGTTTCTAATTCTCTTTACTTTAGATAATTTCTATTACCTTTAAATAGTTTATAAAACCTTTAGATAGTTTCTATTATATTTAGATAGTTTCTATTACCTTTAGATAGTTTCTCTCACCTTTAGATAGTTTCTATTACATTTAGATAGTTTCTCTCACCTTTAGATAGTTTATATTACAGTTAGATAGTTTCTATTACATTTAGATAGTTTCTATTACCTTTAGATAGTTTCTCTCACCTTTAGATAGCTTCTATTACATTTAGATAGTTTCTCTCACCTTTAGATAGTTTATATTACATTTAGATAGTTTATATTACCTATAGATAGTTTCTCTCACCTTTAGATAATTTATATTACCTTTAGATAGTTTATATTGCCTTTAGATAGTTTATATTGCCTTTAGATAGTTTATATTGCCTTTAGATAGTTTATATTATCTTTAGATAGTTTATATTACATTTAGATGGTTTCTCTCACCTTTAGATAGTTTATATTACCTTTAGATAGTTTATCTCACCTTTAGATAGTTTCTCTCGCCTTTTGATAGTTTATATTACCTTTAGATAGTTTATCTCACCTTTAGATAGTTTCTCTCGCCTTTAGATAGTTTATATTACCTTTAGATAGTTTATATTACTTTTAGATAGTTTATCTCACCTTTAGATAGTTTCTGTTACCTTTAGATAGTTTCTATTACCTTTAGATAGTTTCTATTACCTTTAGATAGTTTCTCTCACCTTTAGATAGTTTCTGTTACCTTTAGATAGTTTCTCTCACCTTTAGATAGTTTCTGTTACCTTTAGATAGTTTCTATTACCTTTAGATAGTTTATATTACCTTTAGATAGTTTCTCTCACCTTTAGATAGTTTATATTACCTTTAGATAGTTTATATTACCTTTAGATAGTTTCTCTCACCTTTAGATAGTTTATATTACCTTTAGATAGTTTATATTACGTTTAGATAGTTTAAATTACCTTTAGATAGTTTCTATTACCTTTAGATAGTTTATATTACGTTTAGATAGTTTCTATTACATTTAGATAGTTTCTATTACATTTAGATAGTTTCTCTCACCTTTAGATAATTTATATTACCTTTAGATAGTTTCTCTCACATTTAGATAGTTTCTCTCAGCTTTAGATATTTTCTATTACATTTAGATAGTTTCACTCACATTTAGATAGTTTCGCTCACATTTAGATAGTTTCTCTCAGCTTTAGATAGTTTATCTCACCTTTAGATAATTTATATTACCTTTAGATAGTTTCTATTACATTTAGATAGTTTCGCTCACCTTTAGATAGTTTCTCTCAGCTTTAGATATTTTCTATTACATTTAGATAGTTTCTATTACATTTAGATAGTTTCTATTACATTTAGATAGTTTCTATTACATTTAGATAGTTTATATTACCTTTAGATAGTTTCTATTACATTTAGATAGTTTCGCTCACATTTAGATAGTTTCGCTCACATTTAGATAGTTTCTCTCAGCTTTAGATAGTTTCTATTACATTTAGATAGTTTCTATTACATTTAGATAGTTTCTATTACATTTAGATAGTTTCGCTCACATTTAGATAGTTTATCTCACCTTTAGATAATTTATATTACCTTTAGATAGTTTCTATTACATTTAGATAGTTTCTATTACATTTAGATAGTTTCGCTCACATTTAGATAGTTTCTCTCAGCTTTAGATAGTTTCTATTACATTTAGATAGTTTCTATTACATTTAGATAGTTTCGCTCACATTTAGATAGTTTATCTCACCTTTAGATAATTTATATTACCTTTAGATAGTTTCTATTACATTTAGATAGTTTCTATTACATTTAGATAGTTTCGCTCACATTTAGATAGTTTCTCTCAGCTTTAGATAGTTTCTATTACATTTAGATAGTTTCTATTACATTTAGATAGTTTCGCTCACATTTAGATAGTTTCTCTCAGCTTTAGATAGTTTATATTACATTTAGATAGTTTCTATTACATTTAGATAGTTTCTATTACATTTAGATAGTTTCTATTACATTTAGATAGCTTCTATTACTTTTAGATAGTTTCTCTCACTTTTAGATAGTTTCTCTCACCTTTAGATAATTTATATTACCTTTAGATAGTTTCTATTACATTTAGATAGTTTCTATTACATTTAGATAGTTTCTATTACCTTTAGATAGTTTATATTACCTTTAGATAGTTTATATTACCTTTAGATAGTTTCTATTACCTTTAGATAGTTTCTATTACATTTAGATAGTTTCTATTACATTTAGATAGTTTCTATTACCTTTAGATAGTTTATATTACCTTTAGATAGTTTATATTACATTTAGATAGTTTATATTACCTTTAGATAGTTTATATTACCTTTAGATAGTTTATATTACCTTTAGATAGTTTCTATTACCTTTAGATAGTTTCTATTACATTTAGATAGTTTCTATTACCTTTAGATAGTTTCTATTACATTTAGATAGTTTCGCTCACATTTAGATAGTTTCTCTCAGCTTTAGATAGTTTCTATTACCTTTAGATAGTTTCTATTACATTTAGATAGTTTCGCTCACATTTAGATAGTTTCTCTCAGCTTTAGATAATTTATATTACCTTTAGATAGTTTCTATTACATTTAGATAGTTTCTATTACATTTAGATAGTTTCGCTCACATTTAGATAGTTTCTATTACATTTAGATAGTTTCGCTCACATTTAGATAGTTTCGCTCACATTTAGATAGTTTCTCTCAGCTTTAGATAGTTTATATTACATTTAGATAGTTTATATTATCTTATCTTTATAAAGTTTTTTATTTCTATTACTTTTTGATGGTTTAAATTACATTTATATAATTTCTATTACCTTTAGATAGTTTTTATTACCTTTATATAGTTTCTTTTATCTTTAGATAGTTTCTATTGTATTTAAATAGTTTCTCTTGTCTTTAGATAGTTTGTATTACCTTTAGATACTTTATCTTGTATTTAGATAGTTTCTATTGTCTTTAAATAGTTTATATTTCTCTTATCTTTATAAAGTTTTTTATTTCTATTGCGTTTTGATGGTTTATATTACCTTTAGATAGTTTATGTCTCTCTATCCTTATCATAAAAAGTCGTCTTACCCGCATTAAACTTTGAACTTTAACCCTCGATGTTCCACCCAGACACCATCCGTTATTTCCACTGGGGCTAAGTGTAGACTTTTTCTGCCCTTTCATATCTTATATCTAGTAATGTGAAAGGATGCAACCGTTTCAAAAGGGTTCGTTTGTATGTTGGTGTATGTCGGTGTATGTTGGTGTATGATTGGTGCTAAATAGTGCTAAATAATGGTGGGTAAATAAGTAGCTATAGTTGTAGTGTGGCGTGTGTGTGTGTGTAGTAACAATTATACGGGTGTGTATGGGTATTTATGAGTGTGTATGGGTATTTATGAGTGTGTATGGGTATTCATGGGTTTGTATGGGTGGGTATGTTTATAGGTGTAGGTGTGTGCGTTTGAGGGATACATATGTATGTATTTATATACGCATATGGGTGGGTGTGCGGGTGTGCGGGTGCGGGTGTGTGTGTGTGTGTGTGTGTGTGTGTGTGTGTGTGTGTGTGTGTGTGTGTGTGTGTGTGTGTGTGTGTGTGTGTGTGTGTGTGTGTGTGTGTGTGTGTGTGTGTGTGTGTGTGTGTGTGTGTGTGTGTGTGTGTGTGTGTGTGTGTGTGTGTGTGTGTGTGTGTGTGTGTGTGTGTGTGTGTGTGTGTGTGTGTGTGTGTGTGTGTGTGTGTGTGTGTGTGTGAGAGAGAGAGAGAGAGAGAGAGAGAGAGAGAGAGAGAGAGAGAGAGAGAGAGAGAGAGAGAGAGAGAGAGAGAGAGAGAGAGAGAGAGAGAGAGAGAGAGAGAGAGAGAGAGAGAGAGAGAGAGAGAGAGAGAGAGAGAGAGAGAGAGAGAGAGAGAGAGAGAGAGAGAGAGAGAGAGAGAGAGAGAGAGAGAGAGAGAGAGAGAGAGAGAGAGAGAGAGAGAGAGAGAGAGAGAGAGAGAGAGAAGGGGGGCTACAATCTGCCCGATGACCCGATCAGGACATCTCCTCGATCTGGGCCATAATTCAACTCAATAGTCAGTCTCTAGCTACTAGCCCTAGCACACAGCAAACCTATACGTTGTTTATTTACCTAGAAGCCTATCTAGTATATAGACTATGGTGTTGGCATTTGCCGATGCTCTCTCTATCTATTCGGCTTTACCTTGTAGAGTTGTATAATATAGCTTAGTATAGCTTAATTACTGGAGCCGCTTCTATATTACTGGAGCCGTATTACGTGTACGGTTTGTAGTGTACGTTCGCCGCCTACTCTGGTATAGGCTTGACGATTGGTGGCACTCTAAACACACACACACACACACACACACGCACGCACACACACACACACACTCAAACACACACCCACACACACACACGCATACGTGCATACGCAAATACATGCACTCAAACACACGCACGCACACACACACACACTCATACGTGCACACGCAAATACATGCACTCAAACACACGCACGCACACACACACACACACTCATACGTGCACACGCAAATACATGCACTCAAACACACGCAAATACATGCTCTCAAACACACGCGCACACGCGCACACACACACACACACACACACACGCATACACACACGCGCACACACACACACACGCATACACACACACACACACGCACACACACACGCAAATACACGCACTCAAACACACACACACACACACAAACTCTCACATGCATACATCAACATACACATATATACACACACACACACACACACACACACGCAAATACACACACTCACTCAAACACACACACACATACACACACACACAAACTCTCACATTCATACATCAACATACATATATATACACACACACACACAACAATCATGCATATATATATATATATATATATATACACAATCACGCATACACTCACACACACACACACACAAACACACTACCAAACCACCTCACAATTATCACAAACAATTAATTTTCAACAATTACATACGCTTGTAAATAGTAAATAGTAGAATGGGGACTTAAGAAAACCTCTGTCACCCCCCTCCCCCCATGATGTGGGTAGGACCCAGTGTAGCTCCATCACCACATATCGGTATCAACATTGCAAATCTTCCATCGTTTATCAATTCCTTCTATTTTTATAAGTGGTCTAGTGTATGTGTTTTCTTATGTTCTATATTATGTAATAACGCTTCTATTATGTAATAATGTGTCTATTATATCAGCTTTATTTCTATATAAACAAATAATATGTAAATATTATTTTTTTATTCTGTGTAAATATTATAGCAGATGTATATCCCTCTTCTCTCTTTCTCTCTCCCTCTCTCCCACTCCCACTCCCACTCCTACTCTATCTCCCTCTCCCTCCTCGCTCCCTCCTCTCTCCATCTCTCTCTCCCACTCTCTCTCCCTCATCTCTCCATCTTCATCTCCATCTCCTACTCTCTCCCCCACTCCCTCTTCTGCCCCTCCCTCTCCCTCTCCCTTAACCCTCCCTACACCTAGTCTTACCTTTACCCCTTATTTCTGCAGAACTTTTATATCATCAGACCACATCCTATACATTTCAACAAGTATTTTATACCTTTTAATATTACAACCTACACCTACACACATACCTACACCTTTACACTACCTACGTAACCTACACCTACACACATACCTACACCTTTACACTACCTACGTAACCTACACATACCTACACCTACACACATACCTACACCTTTACACTACCTACGTAACCTACACCTACACACATACCTACACCTTTACACTACCTACGTAACCTACACCTACATACATACCTACACCTTTACACTACCTACGTAACCTACACCTACACACATACCTACACCTTTACACTACCTACGTAACCTACACCTACACACATACCTACACCTTTACACTGCCTACGTAACCTACACCTACACACATACCTACACCTTTACACTACCTACCTAACCTACACCTTTACACTACCTACGTAACCTACAACTACACACATACCTACACCTTTACACTACCTACGTAACCTACACCTACACACATACCTACACCTTTACACTACCTACGTAACCTACACCTACACACATACCTACACCTTTACACTACCTACGTAACCTACACATACCTACACCTACACACATACCTACACATTTACACTACCTACGTAACCTACACCTACACACATACCTACACATTTACACTACCTACGTAACCTACACCTACACACATACCTACACCTTTACACTACCTACGTAACCTACACCTATACCTACACCTACTTATACACTGCCTACATAACCTACACCTACACATATACCTACACCTTTACACCACCTACGTAACCTACACCTATACCTACACCTACTTATACACTGCCTAAATAACCTACACCTATACACATACCTACACCTTTACACTACCTACGTAACCTACACCTATACCTACACATACTTATACACTGCCTACATAACCTACACCTACACATATACCTACACCTTTACACCACCTACGTAACCTACACCTATACCTACACCTACTTATACACTGCCTACATAACCTACACCTTTACACTACCTACATAACTTACACCTATACCTACACCTACTTATACACTGCCTACATAACCTACACCTACACATATACCTACACCTTTACACTACCTACGTAACCTACACCTATACCTACACCTACCCACACCTACCTATACACTGCCTACATAACCTACACCTGCCTACTTAACCTACCTCATCTATTTCACAACACTAGCCATCAATTATGCACTCCTTTTTCATCCATTAATCAATGCAATTCATATCTGGGCCTATGTTCACTTTCTACTTGATCTGTCTTATTTATCACATTTTATATGCGGGGTAAATAATATGCGGGGAGGTTAATTAATGTTATAAAACCCAAGGTATACTAAACCTCACCACTACACCTAACTATACACCTCACCACTACACATCTCCACTACACCTCTCCACTACACCTCACCACTACACCTCACCTCATTATACCTCACCACTACACCTCACCACTACACCTCACCTCACTATACCTCACCACTACACCTCACCACTACACCTCACCTCACTATACCTACCAATACACCTCACCACTACACCTCACTATACACCTCACCACTACACATCTCCACTACACCTCACCACTACACCTCACTATACACCTCACTATACACCTCACCACTACACCTCACTATACACCTCACCACTACACATCTCCACCTCACCTCACCACTACACCTCACCACTACACCTCTCTATACACCTGACCACTACATCTCACCACTACACCTCACCACTACATCTCACCACTACACCTCTCCACTACACATCTCCACCTCACCTCACCACTACACCTCACCAATACACCTCACCACTACACATCTCCACTACACCTCATCACTACACCTCACCAATACACCTCACCACTACACCTCACCACTACACCTTAAATTAGCACTTCATCTCTAGATCTTGCCTATACTCCATATTTACACTATAACCTCATAATCTAACTTTATATCCTAACTTTGCACTCTAACCTTACACTCTAACTTTACACTATAATCTTACACTTGAATTTTACACTCTAACTTTATACTATAACTTTATACTATAACTACACTATAACCTTACACTATAACTTTACACTATAACCTTACACTATAACCTTACACTATAAACTTACACTATAAAATTACAATCTAACTTTATACTATAACTTTACACTATAACTTTACACTCTAATCTTACACTCTAACTTTATACTCTAACTTTACAATATAACCTTACACTCTAACTTTACACTATAACCTTATACTCTAACTTTATACTATAACCTTACACTCTAACTTTACACTATAACTTTACAATATAACCTTACACTCTAACTTTACACTATAACCTTACACTCTAACTTTACACTCTAATCTTACACTCTAACTTTACACTATAACCTTACACTATAAACTTACACTATAAAATTACACTCTAACTTTATACTCTAACTTTACAATATAACCTTACACTCTAACTTTACACTATAACCTTACACTCTAACTTTACACTCTAATCTTACACTCTAACTTTACACTCTAACTTTATACTATAACTTTACACTCTAATCTTACACTCTAACTTTACACTATAACCTTACACTATAAACTTACACTATAAAATTACAATCTAACTTTATACTCTAACTTTACAATATAACCTTACACTATAACCTTACACTCTAACTTTACACTCTAATCTTACACTCTAACTTTACACTCTAACTTTATACTATAACTTTACACTCTAATCTTACACTCTAACTTTACACTATAACCTTACACTATAAACTTACACCATAAAATTACAATCTAACTTTATACTATAACTTTACACTATAACTACACTATAACCTTACACTCTAACTTTATACTCTAAACTTACACTATAACCTTACACTATAACTTCACACTCTAACTTCACACTCTAACTTTACACTATAACTACACTATAACCTTACACTCTAACTTTACACTATAAACTTACACTCTAATCTTACATTCTAACTTCACACTCTAACTTTACACTATAAACTTACACTCTA
>OZ038316.1:11459686-11534686 GCA_964035775.1 Osedax frankpressi
CCTCCCTACCTACCTCCCTCCCTCCTTCCCTCCCTCCCTACCTACCTCCTTCCTCCCCCTCCCTCCCTATCTCCCTCCCCCTCCCCCCCTCCCTCCCTCCCTCCCTCCCTCCCTCCCTCCCTCCCTCCCTACCTCCATCCCTACCTCCCTCCCTCCCTACCTCCATCCCTACCTCCCTCCCTATTCTAACTTATCATTGTGTCCATCAGGAGTACTCCTTGTCCACATGTGAAACACAATGATGACTGGCAGGATCCTACACAATGCGACAATGCAGAACAATGCCCCTATTGTCACACTAGAACAGAACAACAGTTCCATCCCGAGGTAAGAATACATCTATAACTATTAGATGGTATAACACCACCTTATAAATCAAAAAATATTATAATAATTATTATAATTTTAATAATATATTTCTGTTTAAAAATATTTATTTGTATTATATAAAATAAAACATTTTTTTCACTGACAAATATTTTCAATTTTTTTTTTAAATCTTTTTAAAATCATTTATAAAAAGTTTACCTTTTTTATATTTATAATTTAAGGAAATGAATTTTTGATATTTTTCTTATTAATATTGACTATTGACCTTATTTATTTTAAAATATATAATTTATAATTTATTGAAAAAAATTATAGGAATTTTGATTTTAAATTATGCTAATTTACACTTTGGCATATTAAAATTATCTAACTATTAATATAATCTAGTTTCATATTATACTATACTATAATTATATATTAATTTAATTATATTTTATTAATTTTAATACATTATTAATAATAAACTGTAGGATATAATAATAAAATATAAAACGTATATTTGTTTTATACTATTTTTATTTATTATAAATAATTTTTGATATAAATATTATTTTATGAATTAAAAACTAAAGAAGAATATTGAATTATTCAGTGAATAAAATATATTTAGAATATTTATTAAAATTAATTTGAATTTATTTATAAAATGGGGTCAAATATTAATCAAAATATAGTGAACATTATGTGAACATACTGTTCACACGATATGAAAGAGTATTCTAGATTATTCTGCATCATATTAGCATTTATTTAGTAAAATAGAGGAATTATTTATAAAAGCAGATGGTAGAAATCTCAATTATTAGATCTAGAAGATATTTTCAGATATAAAATTCCAATGCTTATATTTCTTTGAACCCTTTTTATTATTAAAACATAAATCAAATGTTTCTGTTTTCTATGTCAATTATGTTTAATTAATAGTGTAATATTTAATTAATAGTGTAATATTTAATTGTGGCCATGACATTTATTCTTTCTTAGTAATTATAAATCATTAATTTTATAATAACCACTATTTATATTAATTAATTTGAATACCAAATATTAATATTAAAATATCATTTAATTATATATATAAACCTATTCTTATTGTATGTATTAATATAACTGTTATTGAAGTTGAATCTTGAATTTAGTAATCATAAGTTTATGTAATAACTAGACATATTTATTTTCATTCTCACATTTAATGTCATTCTCTCATTTCATTCTCCATTTTCTAAAAATGTAATCAATATTTAAATGACTACATTATATCCAATATTTACCATACAATTAGATGTATCGCTAATGTTATCAGAATATTGCTAGGTATGAACAACCTCTATTTATATAACTAACGATGAGTATTGTATTGTGAAACTTTAATTTAAGAAGAATTTATAGACACATTTCTAATTTCTTATTAGCCAATTTAATTTATTTTATGAACTTTGCAATTTAGAATTTTTTTATATAAATTCGTCGGGCATATAAAAATTTTTTATATAAATTCGTCGGGCATATAAAATAAATAAAACTGAAATAAAATCGCATACTTTTTCCCGAATATGCATATTAATAAAAGAATGAATGATAATAATAAAATCATATTTCAAGCAATTATGTTTTTAAATTATATATTATTAGTTTTTCATTTATATAAAATTGATCATTTTTATATAAATGAAAATAACTTTTATTGAGTTTTATATGAAACTTTATAATGAAAATAACTTTTATTGAGTTTTATATGAAACTTTATGATTCATCAGAAATACTAAACGTGACTCGTTGAATATCAGACCTTTATAATAATGTATTAATTATGATATATTTGTGATTTTATCTAACGATTATGTCATATATATAATGTAATAGCATCTGATTCTACAGTCAGGTTCCATACTTGTGGTGAATTTGTGTGGAAATTCACCCTGAAACTAATATATGCGATATAATATGAACTAATACCATTACACATATCATCTGATACACACATGATTAAGGCTTGCGTTTAAATTTAAATCACTTTAAATCACTTTAAATCTCTTTAAATCTCTTTAAATCACTTTAAATCACTTTAAATCACTTTAAATCACTTTAAATCTCTTTAAATCTCTTTAAATCACTTTAAATCTCTTTAAATCTAATTGAAAACATAAATGCTTTAGATGCTATTTTATTATTTTCTAATCAATTCTAATCAATTTGTGAATAGTAAAAGTAAGCTGGGCATAATTAAATATCATATTTCATATTCCAATGGCTAGCAGTTGTATACAACTTATATGATATTTTCACACTAGACTTCCTTACTCGGTAATCCTAGAGAACAGTTCGTAATAATATTTCAAATGTAATTATTAATATATGAATTTCATACATACAAATAACAAATGTACAGTTTTTATAAATTTTGACTGCATTATAAATCAATATATTAAAATAAATTATTCTAGCATGTTATTTATTATATATTATACTACCTAGGTTATATTTTATGTGGATTACAACAATAATCTAATACAATCCTATTATTTACACATCCTCACTACTTATTATCGCTGTTACTTGGTATTTACTGTTGACTTAATATTTCTGTAAATAGTTTAGGCTATCTCTTTATAGTTTGAATTAACTTCCCCAAATTCCTGGAATGAGATGAAAGGACTACAAATATAATGTAATACAATACAATGCAATACTTAATATGATACAATGATATTATATTTCATATGATATATATTTTAAAATGTATTAACATTTCAACTAGATTTTTATTAACCCCTTTTTGCATCATTAATTATTTTGTCGTTTTTTTAATGGAGATTCACAAGATTTCATGTACATTTAATATTTACTATTTCTTATAAAATTATCACTAACTTTAAAATTATTAAAATTATAAAAGTAATATAGTATTAGATATAAAGTAATATATAATATTAGAAAATTAAACATAATATAAATATTATAATATATTTTGTATTCAATAATGTCTGGAGAAATAAAAATAGAAGAAATATTGAAAAATTAAAAAATGTCCCTCTTTGTTTGATATAAACACTCTTTGATATCTGCATTATATAAAATGCACACACTATTTTCAGATGTATTAATACATTTTATTCATAACAATTCACTATTTTAATATATTAAATAAGTTTTATTATGTTATATGTAATTATTTTTTGTTCAATATAAGTAAATTTATCGATCACATTTTTCCAACATTTTTAATATAATATTTTTTTGGCTTTAAATGATCATTTATTTAAAATAAGGACTATTTTTCTTTGATTTTTAGATTGAATAATCCTTATGTAAATAAACAAACATAAATCGTAAATTTTAAATATTTAAATATATTGTATACATTACATATGTTTTATTAAAACCTAACTGAATACAATTATTATGCTTAATTTATTATTATTTTTATAATATATTGTTAAATGTCTTAATAAAGTAACATATAAACTATTTCATATTTTAATATAATATGATACATTAGATTGTTATTTATAAAATGTATATTGTATTAATATAATTTTAATATTGCATATTAAGTAATTAATTATTTAATTGATTAGCGTTCCATTCCGATCTTTTGGTGTTTTCATCAACGTTCCTTTCCGTGCTTTTGACATAAATTCTAGATTTAGACGATAATAGAAATAAATGTACCACAAACAATAGTGTATTATAAAGATGGGTCGTTAATGATCATTTTTCAATGCAAATGTTTTGTATGATTTCCCGTTGTAAAGAAATTAATTCCAGGAAACCTGGAATTGGTTAATCTTTACATCTATATGGTGTGATTAGGTAATCATTATTGTCTACCAATTAGTTTAAAATGTAGTACGCCCAAAACAGAGTTTTATCCGGTTTTATTTTCACTTTTCGATTAAACCTAGAATTACACTTCATTAACGATGTTTAAAGTAAATGTTTAAAGTAATGTTTATAGTAAAGTTTAAAGTAAATGTTTAAAGTAATGTTTATAGTAAAGTTTAAAGTAAATGTTTAAAGTAATGTTTAAGGTAAATGTTTAAAGTAATGTTTATAGTAAAGTTTAAAGTAAATGTTTATAGTAAAGTTTAAGGTAAATGTTTAAGTTAATGTTTAAGTTAAATGTTTAAAGTAATGTTTATAGTAAAGTTTAAAGTAAATGTTTATAGTAAAGTTTAAAGTAATTCTATAATTAATACCACATCTCTTCTAAAGAAGTATTTTCGTGTCAAAACTATTTATCAATAGTTGTACTCATCGTACTTATTTATATTTACTTTCAAGTTATTAAACCCTCCAATAATTTAGGATGTCGAGATTTTTTCAACTTAAATATTACAAAAAAAATTCTTTAACAACAATAAAATGATATTCTATCTTAATTAATAGTGTTCATTATTTTAAACGTTTTAATTATTAGAATTTAATAATGAAATTCAATATATAAACATTCATTTGAGAAATAATTATTCACAAGAATATTCTTAAAAAAATCAAATATTTAAATAAAAATACATTATGTATTCTAAAATCATTGATGTATTTTTATTTATGGGATATATGTCTTGCAATAACCTCCTGCATCACTATACCTCCATTCCAATAACCCCCATGTAATATACAATACCCTATGGCTCAGATATACAAGTCTACAAAGTGCAATGACATGGTGCAAACTGGGTACTGCCCCCGTGGACCTTTCTGTGCTTTTGCTCACGTCGAGAGTTAGTATAGTGGGGTTAGTGGAGTTTGCTATGAAGTTAGTAATGTGTGTTAGTGGAGTTTGCTATGAAGTTAGTATAGTGGGTTAGTGGAGTTTGCTATGAAGATAGTATAGTGGGTCAGTGGGGTTTGCTATGAAGATAGTAATGTGGGTCAGTAGGGTTTGCTATGAAGTTAGTATAGTGGGTCAGTGGGGTTTGCTATGAAGTTAGTATAGTGGGTTAGTGGGGTTTGCTATGAAGTTAGTATAGTGGGTTAGTGGGGTTTTCTATGAATGTAGTAATGTGGTTCAGTTGGGTTTGCTATGCAGTTAGTAAAGTGGGGTTAGTGGTGTTTGCTATGAAGTTAGTATAGTGGGGTTAGTGGGGTTTGCTATGAAGTTAGTAATGTGGGTTAGTGGGGTTTGCTATGAAGTTAGTAATGTGGGTCAGTAGGGTTTGCTATGAAGTTAGTATAGTGGGTCAGTGGGGTTTGCTATGAAGATAGTAATGTGGGTTAGTGGGGTTTTCTATGAATGTAGTAATGTGGTTCAGTGGGGTTTGCTATGCAGTTAGTAAAGTGGGGTTATTATTAATATAATCTCATACTTAGTTGAGATGACAACACAACGTGACTTTGGAAATTGTATGGGATCTTCGGGATCGTCTGGAGATGCTTCTGGAATTAATACCGCAGCTAGCGTTGGTTCTCTTGGCTCGTTTCTACAGCCCGGTCAGATCGGTCAAGCGGAACAGGAAACGGTCAGCAACGGAACTGAGGCCTGGATCGAACACCGAAATCAAGAACGCAACCAAGTCAGTTGCCTACTAAATTTAACTCTCCCTCACTCCCTCACTCCCTCTCTCCCTCACTCTCTTTTCTCTTTCTCTCTCTTTCTCTCCCTCTCTCCCTCTCTCCCTCACTCCCTCTCTCCCTCACTCTCTTTTCTCTTTCTCTCTCTTTCTCTCCCTCACTCCCTCACTCCTTCCCTCCCTCTCTACCTCTCTCTTTCTCTCTCTCTCATATTTATTCACTCTCTCTGCTAATTCTCTCACTTTCTTACTTACTCCTTAATTCCCTCCCTCCTCACTACTTAATCCCTTCCTCAATTCTCTCAATTAATTCTCTCTATCTTTCCCAATTCCTCTCTCTATCTCTCTCCCCCCACAGGCTCGATATGCAGATAATTCGTTGGGTCCGATTGGTAGGGGGCGCACTGGTAGTCTCTGCGACCAATACTACGCTTCACCGAACAAGGCAATTGGCTCCGATAGACCCGATGATATGGTTGGAGAATCCTCAATCCCTCATCATTTATCTATTTACGGCTACCGCAAATTCCATAACTCTTCGTAGCTAAATTAGATAAAGTGATTAGTTAAAGTGACTAGATAAAGTGACTAGATAAAGTGAGATAAAGACTAGATATCTAATAATAATTTGTGGTTGTATTAATTACCGTGGTTGCAGAACTTGTAATAACATCCTCTTGCAATTACAAACCTTTCAGTTGGCGAAGTTGCACATGCAATTGTCTCTAATCGACACGAATTTGAACCTCGAGCCGCAGGAGAGGGAACAATGCAAACAAGACCTTCTGCGCATGCATACAGTTTCGCTTTCCGGTGTGTACGGCCGTATTCACCTCTGACCCACTCAAACCCTACTTTATACCTTGCCCCCCACTCCCCTCGACCCCTGCTAACGCCCTCATTGTCCTCTCTTACCCCCTCTACCCCCTACCATGCTAAAGTCTTCGTATTGTTCAACGCCTCCAACTGCTTTCCTTACCCTTTAGCCCATTTACAGCTGCTACATCCCTCTGTCCCCATGCTTCGGCCCCACTCTAACCCCTATCCCTCTAACCTCTCCTGCAGCTGCTGCATCCCAGCCATCTCCCTCCGTCACCATGCCTCAGGCCCAGGCGGCCATTGGTCACCGTGTCGCTATGGCTACCTCGTTACCACCCACTCTTGAGAACTACTACTCACGCGTAGGCGGTGACACCGTAGAAAGTGTCATAGGTCAGCGAACCCTGCTATCTTAAAACCTTTTGTAGTCGAGATAGAATGTATTTATTAATAACCTTATTTTGTTTTTTTACTTATAATATAATTATAATTATTTGAATAAATATTACTTAATATATTTAGTTTATGTTTTATATAAATATTAAGCATTATTACTTTTATTTTAATGCTGCTGACCCCTCGAACTGTCAACGACCTTCAGGTAATGCCCTCGAAGAAGACCTAAACCTCGGAGATTTGAATATCGCATCCTTGGACCATGACTACCCTTCACAGCAAGATGAAGATTGTACGTCTGTATCTTCTTTCGACAATTACAATGCTCCAGTTGCAGTAACCACACCTCAAAATGGTTTCTAACCCTCCTTTTATTAACCCTTTCTTTATCCCAACTTTCCTTCCACTTCCGCTCTCCCACTTCCTCGTCTATTGTAAACCTCTCTCCTTTCCTATCTTCTCAAATTCCTACCACAAATTCCCAATAATTTGTTCCAACTTTCTTACTTATTCATATCCTCCAAAGCACTATCTTCCCTTCCTCTCCCACTACTCCAAATCACTAGCTTCCCTCCTACTTCCCCAAATCTCCCTCTCAGTTCAGTTCACAATTATTATCTGACTTCCTTGACCACTTTATAAAGTTTCCCTAATTAGTTTTAATTAGTTCGCTTTCGCCATATCAATAATTCCTCGATTTCCTAAACAATCACTTCTTTGTTTGTAAGTAAACTTCTACCGGCATAGAATAGAATTCGAAACTCGAAACTGACGTCACTAATCTTCTTTTACCTCATTACCAACGATATCTTTGTAAATCCGTCGATGTAGGCGTCGCAACCTCTACGGTGCCAATGAGTATCCCCGGGGGCCGCACTAGGACCCCGCAACTACCGCTGTCCGTCAGCATTCCGTATGGAGGGGGCGTGGCTTTGTCGAACGTGATTCGCGGCTCCTCGCCCATTTCTCCGCAAGACGTCCAACTGCACCGACAAGAAGTGCAACTTCAAGAGGTCACATCACATCATAATTAAGCTTACTACCCAACTTTATTACTGCAATAACGTACCCTAGATTCATTCTTTATTCTTACAGATTTTATACAGAATTTATTGAATGTTGAATTTTAGAATTCGAATAATTTTACAAATTTATATTATTTTATTTTAAAACAATATTAATTATATTTAGTTTATTACATTTACTACATATTTACAACGTTTTCTGCTCAATCTCCTCTTCATTGAATTCACCACCGACTCCAGGCGGCTGCCGCATTCCTCAGCGTCTCCAACCCCGGAAAATATGCGGCCCCCGGATACAACGATTCCCCCCAGTTCCCAATTTCTCCCAGCACCAACTTCATTCACTCTCCGATTGCTACGAATGTTAGTTACATCAACGTGTTCTGTAATTTCTCATCTCTACCAACAATCCTCTTCACCTCTCCCGACATACATTTAACTTATTAACCTTACTTACATTTAACTTATTAACCTTACTTACTTTTAACTTATTAACCTTACTTACATTTAACTTATTAACCTTACTTTTAACTTATTAACCTTACTTACATTTAACTTATTAACCTTACTTACTTTTAACTTATTAACCTTACTTACTTTTAACTTTTTAACCTTACTTACTTTTAACTTATGAACCTTACATACTTTTAACTTTTTAACCTTACTTACTTTTAACTTATTAACCTTACTTACATTTAACTTATTAACCTTACTTTTAACTTATTAACCTTACTTACATTTAACTTATTAACCTTACTTACTTTTAACTTATTAACCTTACTTACTTTTAACTTTTTAACCTTACTTACTTTTAACTTATGAACCTTACATACTTTTAACTTTTTAACCTTACTTTTAACTTATTTACCTTACTTACTTTGAACTTATTAATCTTACATACTTCTACTCTCGACTGCCCTTGACCTCTGTATACCCTCATCTGCGAACTCTGACCCCCGTAGTTTTTGACCTCCCCGACCTCAAATCCTTCGGCGTCGTCTTTCGACATGCACAAACAGCGTCAATGGAGAGACGCGATGGGTCCGAGAGATGTTAGTCAAGAGTACTTCGCGGATTATGATTTGAACTTAAGTTTATGACCACATCCCAATAGTGTAATAAATTCCCATTGTATCCGCACCGTCCTCACCATTCTATCCCTATCTAATAATTGAACTTTGAACCCCACACCCCTTCACTTCGGCCTCGCGCACTACTAACCCTACCACCTAACCATACCCTTTACGCGTACACCGTCTACAGATGGAGAGCAGGTGGAAGAGGGAGGCTGAAATAGCTTTCAAAACTGCCGATGAACTCCGGGGTCAAAAGCTCTGCGTGGAGCAGCAACGCGACCAGGTGAGATCCGATATCTGTAGGATCAACCTCGTAGCGATGGTCTCTTCGCTGATCTCGTATGTTTCGTCGTATATATCCTCGACCATTACATTTCACGCGTTCCCAGGCACTCGCTCAGCTCGCCATGTACCGCAACGGAGGTCAAATGACTGCGAGGTCATATTCTTACGAACCCACTGTGACCCCTCACAACACTCCGCTGAACTCTCTGGTCTCGCAGGACGGCTTTTCTCAGGTTATTGAAGCCCCCGAAGTTACCGATCCTCGGTAAACCCATTTTTACGTACCATCTTTATTTTCACATTAAATTCGCGTAATCTAAATTGAGGAAATCACCTCCGATGAATTCACTTCAAGCGATATCTTTTGATGTTCCTTCCACAGATTACTCATAAATATATTCATCCGTTCTTAATATCTACATTCGCGTTTGATAAACATGTACGCATTTCTTTTCGATATCATTTCCAAATCCGAATTCACAACGAATAAGATATATTAGAATTACCATTTCCGCTTTTGCAGATGGTGCGAGGAGCCGCCAATAGCTCTGCGAATAACTCGTTGCCCCAGTTGACTTCGCGGTGCATGGTATGCCAAGACCGCGCTCGCAGCGTCGCCGTTCTGCCCTGCAACCACTGCGTGTTGTGCGTGAGGTGCGCGGCCGACGCCAAACACTGCGCCTACTGCAACGTGCCCATCACGCACAAGACCAACGTCAACGTAGCCTAGAGAATCCCTCCGCAGCCCATACGCACCGCGACACGATATGATAAATGTGCCCGTCACACTTTCTCTCTATTTCGAGAATCGTTTAACGAGACCGTACCACCTATCAATCATCTCCCTATTTTGCGTCTAATCAACACCCACTTTAAAAGCCAGGCGCCTACGTTTTTTTATCTAGCTCTCTCACTCTGCTTTAGATTATCTTTGGAATTGATATTGGCGATTTAGAATATTCGCAATTTTACAACTTGCGAAATTGCACGTAGATTTCGTGGCGGTTTTTTCTCAATTTAAGACTTTTTAAATATATTTGTAATTTGCGATACTTAAAATTTATAAAAAAATATTTGATTTCGTTATCTACAGATTATTTAAAGTAATTGTTCCTATGATGTATAATCAGATTCTAGCCCATATATATACATATATATATATATAGACATTTCATTCTAGTAATGTTTTATTGAGTATTTAATAAGTGTAGAAATTGAATTTCAAAGAAATCGTATTCGTGGTTTATCAAATTTAGTGAGCTTTTATTTTTATATCTAAGATGTTAGCCAGTCACATTGTATAAAATGTCTGCACGATTTATTGTTAACACTGGCACACCCACTTACCTTGTTAACAGTTCCCCCAGCCCCCCATCACCGGCCACTTTTTATCCATTTAAGAGATTTACCTTATATTTATTGTTATATTACCAATTATTATAAAATCACATTTTTATAGATTGTTACTACTTATATATCCGCAAATGCCATCTCCACCTACATTTATATTTCTATCACTTTATATAACCCGTAAATATATACGTGCGCATACAAATTCCAAGCCATACAATGTGGGTAGCCGGTGGTTTTATAGTTGGCCACGCCTCCACCTGTCAATCATTCAATACTGTGTGTTTTATATACGGGTACTAGCTATAGTGTGATTGATTTTACTATTACAAAGCGTGTATTTTTTGTTATATCTATGTGCCATTTTCAGCTTTTATCATTCGTCATCATCGGTAATAGATATTTTAGGTGCTAACAAATTTTAGATCAATAATCTCTATAAATATTCCAATTATCTAGTAAATTATTCTAGCTGTAAAGCCTGCCCTATACTGCCCTCTACTTTGAACTGTTAGAGATATATATATATTATAGATTGTATGCATTATATACAAAATTGTTAAACAGACGACAACAAGTGTTTTATTTATATTTTACCTAATATTGTATATTTGTTTACATTATTGATTGATATAAGTTCAATTGTGATTAAAAGATTGTTATATATAATATGATGTAATGTTAATATGTGAACCTTTAATAGCTAATAAATTGAAAACTATTCTCTGGGTAAATATTATTTTCAAAATCGATAATAAATGATTCGTAATGTGGAATAGCGAAAAAAAAAAACAGATTTTTAGAGTACGTCGAGTAACAAATTGACTTTTCGACGCATGCCGTCGGTATTCGCGGACGTCGATTTGATTTGATTTGATTGGATGGTATCGTTGAAGAGTTAGTGTCAGCTGATGGTGCAGCTCTTGCGGTCGGGAGGGCAACGAGGCGTGATACAACGGTACTGCGTCGGTTTCGACGAGGAAAGGCAGGCGAGTGCGCTGCCGGTACTCTTACTTTGGCCTAGATTTGAAGCAGTTCGCTTGACCCTATCGTGGTTTCGATGAATATTCCATTGTATTATAAATAATAATATATTATTTTCAGTCGTACATTAAACTATATTTCAATGATAAAGTTGAATAAGAAATGCAAATCAGCAAAAATCATAAACGTAAACAACTTTTAAACTAAAATAGAGAATAGGCTTCTATTTAATCTACACTTCTATTTTGCAAATAGACTATAATATAATATAAACTTCTATTTTCAAGCAATGCGAGTCGACAAAGAAATTCGATATACCACACAAATTTGTCACACCTAAGAATAACGCGCAAGGCAAGGCGTAATTAGTTTTAGTGTTCACCACGTTCAACTGCGTCTAAAGAGTACTCGTACTAGCTTGGACATCGAGTAGTAGCGCTGGGGCACGCTCGGTTGGTGGTAGGACTTTATGCGCGCCTTCAGTTTACCCGGCAAATCCAGTTCGTCGAGCTGTTGGTCGGTAGTGCAGCGAACTATGGATTTGCAGCAGAACTCCTGCAGCGACAGCACTGTAAGGGAGTCCTAGCGGTTACAGTAGGGAGCGTATGGTAACTACGTGTGTACTACGCGCGAGAGTAATGAGGTTCTCGGTTGAGTAGGCACTTGTTTCGACGAACGCTTGACGCTACTTAGAAGAGCTGGAGTCGCCGTAAAACGTATGAATTTTAAATGAATACAAATTGTAGAATAGTAAATAAGTGGTAGCCGGAAAAAGGAAATGAATTTAGGGTTTGCGGAGCGTTGGAAAGAAACCTTTCTTGGGAGAGCGGAAAATAACAACACACCTTTGTCCGGTGACCAGAACTTATTAATACCGTTGCGATCCAATGCCACTCGAGCCAACTCACTCAGGGACTCGGTAATGTTGAAGTCGCACAGAGGACTCACCTCGAGGAATTTCATATCATTGCGTTCGGCATACTCTTCAGCATTGAACTCGCTGACCTTTGTAGTCGAATCGAGGTCAAACCATGAAATGAATTGTAAAAATGTAACGATACTAATCGAATCATTGCATAAAAACTAAAACTCGCAGAGTGTGAATTATCAAATCACATACTCAACTGCTGCAAACTATTTTCGGATGAGTAGAGTAGAGTATGGTGTACAAAAAAGTATAAGCTATTCGATTAATTCTACTCATAGAAGTACATTTAAGTTCATTTTGACATGTAGAAATAATTCTTTTTAAAAGATCAATCAGAAAACTTGTTCTTTGTTTTCATCTGTGGATCATTATTTAATTAATTTTCAAATAAAAACGGTGATATAACACAAATCTCTTGATTTATTAGTATTGAATAGAGCGGAGTAGATACTGACCAATTTGAGAGAAGTAGACTGGTATTGTGTTATAGTAGTGGAAATTCTGAAGCTATGACGGACGAATAAAAAATAATTTTATAAATAAATACCAACCCATATCAAATTTTAGTGCTTTTAATATAAATTCAACAAAAACAAATAACTAAATAAATTTAAATTATTGAATAATATTAAATAAATTATGCAATGTAACCCATTATGCAATAATTGTAAAAGTTTACAGAAAGAAAAATTACGCAGTATAAAAAATGAAATCATTTAATTTTTTATACACGTAATATTATTAAATATATTGTAAGTTCATTGTGTATATAAAAGGCATGTAATTTATTTTCATATTAAATATTTTATAAAATAATGATAATATATTTATGAGGCAAGAATAATTTAAAAAATAGATTAAATTAAATAAATATAGATTTATTTGTAATATATTTGAATGATTACACAATGTATTATAATACTACATGTATAAGATTATGTCTAAGATTACAGATGTATAAATTCTATTGTTTATGGTAGGATAATAATAATCATGTAAATCTAGGTAAAAAAAAAGCGAATAGCAAACGAAATCGAATGATATATTTTTGTAAAATATTCCTATTTATTATTAAATCATAACCATGATTTATGAAATGAACACGAGTTGCTTACACAAAGGAAAAGGAGGTCGTACGAGTGAACTGTAGGAATAACTGTAGGCAGGGTAGACTCAGTCCTTCGCATTTCGGATAATGATTAAACCGTGAACATTCTCGAGGAGTTTCCGGATACAAGGCAAATTCTGTTTACCGCACATGTTTACGTCGTAAATCAGATGGCGATGTTACAAGCGGTGTTACATGCCTTAGTATTTCTATTGCAAGGCCTACCTCCTTCTTCGTACGAAGTATACCGACGTAATTAGCGATATATTGATTTACATGGTAGGTCAAAATAAAAACCATCGCCAAAGATTAAGAATTCACAAAAAGTCTTTACGGATTTGTAATTACTTATTCATATGTTAGTGGTTTGATTACTCACTACTGCTGGCTACTCATCAACTGATGACTCATTAATACCTGATGACTTATTACCAACTGATGACTCATTACCAACTGATGACTCATTACCAACTGATGACTCATTATCAACTGATGACTCATTACCAACTGATGACTCATTACCAACTGATGACTCATTACCAACTGATGACTTATTACCAACTGATGACTCATTACCAACTGATGACTCATTACCAACTGATGACTCATTACCAACTGATGACTCATTACCAACTGATGACTCATTACCACCTGATGACTCATTACCAACTGATGACTCATTACCAACTGATTACCAACTGATGACTCATTACCAACTGATGACTCATTACCAACTGATGACTTATTACCAACTGATGACTCATTACCAACTGATGACTCATTACCACCTGATGACTCATTACTAACTGATGACTCATTACCAACTGATTACCAACTGATGACTCATTACCACCTGACAACTTATTACCAACTGATGACTCATTACCAACTGATGACTCATTACTAACTCCATTATAAATGCGTAACTCAACTAGGCACATGTTAACCTGGCGATTGAAGGCGAGGTGCAACCGATTGCCGACCAGAATCTTTGGAATGCCCGGAGCGTGCTGTGTAGAGGAGCGCGTGCATGAAAGGCTTGCTAACCGAGGATTGATCAGGCTTGATCATCCAGGTGGTTTTGTTATCAGATTTCAAATAAATAACTTATTTGTATTAAATATGTATACAATTAATGACTTATTAATTTATAATAGATGCATTGTTTTATTTCAAAGGTACTAAGCCGTTCGTATATAGGTTGATGTTTAGTTTTTTATGAAAGAATAGAATTGAATGCATAGCAAACGCGTTGGTATTACTATAAACTTCAGAAATAGTATGAAATATTGTACTGTAGTTACGAGATTTAGCATAATCGAGTTTCTTTGAGAAAATAAATATAACTTGGTGTATTTCTTTGATCCAACGATCTATCCCGTCGAATGACCAGCGGTTCGTGATATCGTAAACTAGCAACACCCCCTGGTGGGAGGATATCGTAACTGAGTCTACTCATAACAGATATCCAGTCGTATTATGATATGAATTAATGTTATACTCTAGTTAAAATGTATTTCATCGTATAATTACTAATTATTAATTAGTATTTTATGTATAGATTAAAATATTTAATGATCTAGTAAATTTAATTAAAAATTACTAAAAATTCTATTTTAAACAATGTATATTTTCGATTAAAAAAGGATACACATACTTTATCATGATTATTTGCACATACACTTATAAATGGTATATATAGATTATCAAAATACAAACCTGGGCTCCTCTTGAATAAGACCTAAATATAGTGCAGAATCTGCCTTGCCCAGATGTATCCCTTTCGGAGTGAGGATGAGCAAGATGATTTACGGAAATAGACACTAGAAATCCATGCACTCAATACCAACGACTAACCAGAGTTGTAGTTTAATTCGTTTGCCGTCCAATAAGATCGTCTTGGTTTTGAATATTATTCCTGGCCATTGTTTGATAATTTTAATTAGTTTGCAGATATAAAGTATGACATTATATTTCTGTAGCCAGTAAGCAGAGATATCATTGAAAAAAGTTAACATGAACAAATTCTACGACTTTTCTATATAAAAAATATAAATTTTAAATGCATGCAAACTTAAAATATTAATAGTAATTAATAGTAATTCAATAAATTTATATTAATATTTCTGAAATTCATCGAAGATAAAAAGTATATTTAATTTGCTTTAATTTAATAATATTTCAATAAATTGTATTATGTCTACAAATTGCAAAACTTAAAGCTAGTTATTTGAAACAGATGA
Source organism: Osedax frankpressi (assembly GCA_964035775.1). Taxonomy (NCBI): domain Eukaryota; kingdom Metazoa; phylum Annelida; class Polychaeta; order Sabellida; family Siboglinidae; genus Osedax; species Osedax frankpressi. Next base: position 11,475,744 of record OZ038316.1, read on the forward strand.
TAAAGTACACATAAACTGATGTACTATCTGACACGTAGAGCTTAAAACAATAATTCATCAGACTCATTTTACAAACTACATAGTAAAGTATATCGATGTGTTTAAACAGTACGTTTAACGCAGTTATGTACCATGTATGTATTGAAATATTTGTATTAGCCATTGGCATTAGAAAAGTATAATAATGATATGATATACCAGAGATATGAGACGTTAGTACTAATGGAATCCACCATAATTACAACAAAACAAGAAATGCTTTTTAGATTGGCTTTACAATTATATTTTCATATAAATTGTGTAAGTCTTTCAATATAAAGAGCAATTTAATTAGTAATAACAATTTATGTCGTATAATTCATTTCTTAATAAAGAGTGTCCACTACTTGGTAGTACAAAAAATGTAAATCATTAACCTTGCCATATAGAGATATATTGTTATATTATTATATAAGTAATAGTAATGCAATATAATTAATCAATTAGAAAATTATAATTTGATCGCTGTTCTCATTGGACAATATCTAAGAAAATGCTCATCGTTATTGCATGATAGAAGATTTATCATCAAATGTATCTCAATATATTATAAATTAGAATTAGATCATTTAATATCAGATAATGTCGACAAATGAATTTATATTCTTAATAAACAATATTCATTAATGAAATGTTTAAAATCACTAATTATTTTTAATTCTTATATAGTATCTTATTTGTAAGATATTTATATTAGAAGAGCCTCTTTTAAAGTATTATATGGAATTATTTGATCAAGTGTCAAATGTTGGTAACCTTTAAAAAATGTTTTAAAGATATTCCTTTTTAAAAATATTTATAAGACCTCATTATATAATATTAGTATATTAATTAATCCATTGAAATAATTATAAATATAAGCTAATTTTAAGATATAATTCCAAACTTTTGTTATATTCATGTTAATTATGACTATACACTTATTTACCGTAGGATTCTGTTTATACATTATGACAAATCACTCAATAAAAAAATGGGTTAAATTTTACTTAGAATCTTATGAAAATTAAATATAGAAAATATAACATCTCCTATTTTATGAGAGTCTACTACGATATACCCATTTTTATGACATATGACCAATCAGAGAAGGGTTTAACTTTTAAATTTATCACTTTACTATCATTTTCAAAAAGTATTCGAAATATATCAATATATTTTCAATTGAATTATAATCAGTTTGTTATATTAATCACATATTATATATAGACAATATAATAATCATATTCAAATACTAATTTAAATACGTAATTGTATCAATTATAAGATTTCAATTATTTTCAATCAAATTATATATAATGATCACATTCTATATCCGATTTTATTATAAAATATATAAACAATAATTTTTGTATTTAATTTCATAAATATAAATTATTATTTTAAATAAGCAAGTAATGAATGTCAACCATATAAATAATAAAAATATGTTTTATTATAATATAAACTTTTATTCAATTGTAAATAATAATAAATATATTTTATTCCTATATTTTATAGTAATTATTTAATTTCTAGTTATTTCTGATCAAATATAATATATCTATAATAATAAGATAAATCTAAGATTATAGAATAATTATACATTTATATTATCCTTCGCACTATTAATGGAAAGTTCAGAGTTCGTGCATTATTTTCATTTTGAATAAAAACCATGAGTCCAAAAATTGTTTTCAAACCTATATAATTTATGATACAAGTGTAAACAAAAATTTTCCACTATTTTTGAAATAAAAAAGTGACTAATTATTAAAGATAATTCATCTCCAATTTCATCAAACAATAATACAAGACCGACTAGAATATTTGTAATGATAATGTTGTTGTTTTTACCAATAGAATCCATATAGATATCAAGACATATATATAAATTACCATTCGAATGTCCATATTCTGTATATCCATCAGGAAGACCAGATAAAAATTCATCTTTTCCAACGTCGCTATCACCAACCAATAAGAATTTCAATAAATAATCATAAGAATTGTCATTGCCATCTAAAAGGAATTATTGTATATTGAATATCATATAATTATAAATCATATTTTTAATTTGTAAACAATACTGCCATTCTCTAATTTTTAAATTGATTTCAAAGATTATGTATTAAGGGAAGACGTAACCTTCGCGTAATTTACATGTAATTGATAGGGAAAAAATATGTCTACTAAAATGGTGATAACCTTTTAGATTTATCATAAAATTACTAATTTTTTTGACAGATATCTAGATAATTCCTATATAGTAATTGTTATTTTTTGTTTTAAATAATTAGACATTTAGAAGACCACGATAAAATGTTTATATATTTTTTTTAAATCTCTATTTTGTTCACGTTTTTGCATCATAAGTGTATCAAACAGTATAAACAGTTTAATCATAGATTTTAAAGAATACTTTTTATAAGAAATATATCATGTATATATTCAGAAAATTGCATGGACATTCATCTAAGTTTAAAAAAGTTATCATTGTTTAAAAAAAAAAAAATTATTCTAAGATATAAGCTTCTAAAGTTTTTATATTAATTTATTGTAATTACAAGTTAATAAATAAGATTATTATCAGTTATTATTTATTAAATATATAATATTATAATATAATATATACAAATAAAGTAAATTAGCATATAAGGAGAGTAGATAATAATATATAAAAAATAATATAAATGAGTAAATAGAAATAATATAAAAAAATATTACAAATTTGCACTTCCAGCACCATAACTAGATGTAGCTCTTTACTTGACTTTGTATGCACATGATTAATGCACTCTTCCTTGCTGACCAAGTAAGAATGACCATTCACCTTCGCATGTGCTTTTCCGTCACCATCAGAAAGCATCGTAGAATAACGGAGACCATACTTCTAAAGAGCGTGCCCAAATTAATTCTGCAGCATGAAACTATTATTTATATCAAATGATTAAAAATGATCAAACAAATTATATTTATATAAGTATTTACCTCCTTGCCACCAGAATATCCGCTATAGTTTTTACAACATTCAGCTTTGTGTTCCTCCTTCCAGTCACTATTGTCATTCTTGTTGGCAACACATTTCTGCAATATAAAAAATATATATTTATTATTTACAATATTTTATATTCACAACATTATTATTATTATAATAACAAACCTGATAGTACTGGCTCAATATCTCAAAGTTAATTACAAGTCCAATATAATACTCTATTACAAAAGCTATGCCATATTGGACTTGTAACCTCTTTTCATCCATGTACCATCGAACGAGACCATAATATCTTTTATAGGATTGCATGAGATGGGGAGTTCATCTTACTTGCTAATACAACTCTAACTGCCTTCTGGCATATAGAGTTAGCTATCTGTATAAAAATTAAGTAATTAAATTTAAATTCAATTATTATATTATAATAATTATTACCTCGAGTGCATCTGTTGAAAGGAATTTAGTGATCTTTTGAAAAGATGCATGGCTCAATGCCGTCAATCCTAAATTACTCAGCAAAGATAGCAATCCATTGTAGCGGATACCATTATTATGAGCTGCTTTCACGGTATTTATACTTACTGTACCTTCTTGCTTACATCTGAAGCAAATCAGTACAGTAAACAACCTTTGGAAAAATACTGCTCCCATGAGCCGGTTTCTTCCTTCCAGAAAAGAGAGTGCCATCGTCATCATTTGATGTAATTTCAAACATGTTTAATTTTTGTTCACTAGTGCTAGCTTCATTGTAAATATCTTTGTCTGATATCTAGTAAATAAATTACATATAATAACTTGTGTTATAAATTAATAATTGTATATTTATTTAATGTTTAGTAAATATATTTTATTAGTTCTAGATAATATAAAAATACAAATAAATACAACTTTTTCAAAATTATCTAATTTTTATAATAATAATTATTTTATGAACATAATATGACTTTATTACTAATAAATTATTGACTTATTTAGTGTGTTTTTCATATACTACAATTAGTTATAACAAATATGTAATAACACACTTATCAATTTTTTTATATCATAGAAAAACTATTATTAAATTACATATTTATACATTTTGCTAAATATATTATAGATTAATAGATTGTGTACTTACTTTTTGTTGGCATATGCTCTTCATAGATTTACTACGTTTGTTAGGTGGAGACATAATGATGAGAATTAGAGTGTAAATAAAATTTATGTTTGAATAAAATGATTTCGTTTCATTGGTTATACACATTAGTGCCTCCTATTGAATACAAACAAAGTTATTTTCTGTGCAATGTTTTTAAAAATTGAAAAATTGAAAATATATTAGTAAACGAAAACATACTAATTTAAACACATATTATTATGAAAATATTTTACAAATTAATAAAATAATAAACATAATTTTTTGACAGGCATATGTTTAAAATACATATTTGATGCACTTATAGTGACTTTTATAAAACAAGTTATACATCATTTTAAAGATAATTAATTAAATTTTAAAATTTTAAAATTTTATTGTAAAAATATTTTGTAAAAAAATTTAAAACGAAGGTTACGCCGGCCTTTAAAAAATCAATATTTTAGAAAATGAAACTGCATTGAGACTTGCGATGACATGACTAATAATCTATATGTTTTATTACTGATATTTATATATAGGAATTAACTTATAATTATAGAGCATTCGGAATTTGCGGCATATTTATAAAATAATAAATTATTAAAATAGTATAGCCATAAATCTCACACTTCATAATAATTATGATTATTATGTAGGCAAATAATTATTTAACTTAGGTAACTGTAATAAAGTGACGTTGTGTTTACGATCAAAGATAAGCCTTCGACAACCATATTATCATGGTATGTGATTTGTGAAAGCAACATGCATGCAATATCACAGAAAAGGGACTTTATCAATAAACACAATATAAGGTATAAACTCTTATTAAATTTTACCCAAAGTATTAATAATAATGAACATGATTTAGATTACTTATATATTATTATTTATATTTTATTTATAAATATAGCTTATAAAATAAACTATACACCAAATATAGAACTCGTAGTAATAAAAGTTTATAACTATACGTTATAGAATGCAGACTTTATATCTTATACATTATATACATAGATTACCTAAAATATGTTATATTGATACTTTGGATAGAATTTAATAAGAGTCGATATTCCTTATATAGCGGACGTAGATATAGTCGTTGTGTGTGTGTCATTTCAAGGGGGTTCATTCTTAAATCACATTCCATGGTAATTCGGACAGCGAAAGAATCATTTTTTTGTAAATAAGTAGTCATTAATTCGATGAACAATATACTTATTCATAAGTTGATATATTTATTATATCATAATATAAATTATATATATATATTTATTTTGGTTATACGAATTAGATTATTCTAAATGGGGATATATAATCTAACGAAATGTTATATATATTTTTAACCAAACAGAAGATATAATACACATCGTGCTGGATCAAAATAATACTTTCTACAATACATTTAAAGAAATAATAATTAAATTTATTATATTATTAAATTTTCGGATCAAGTGTTTTACGGTATTTTCAAGACCATTCTAAATCTAATTCAGTAAAATAAACCACACCTATTTTATGAATCAAGTGAATACATACGCCCATTTTAGTCTCGCATCTAGTTAACGAATTATTCGCATATACAATTTAACTTACGTGTGGAACTTTAATGCATATCTATTATATATTTATAAGTCAAATTACTTGGTTATATTGATATACATATATATAATTATAATTATAATTAATAATTATACATATACAACACATTTAAAACATATATTCATTAATATACACATGCATTTTATTTTTATATGTTATATATATATATATATATACCTATATTATATATATATATATATTAAATTTATATATTTTATATATATACATATATAACTATATATATATAGTTATAGCATATATAATTAGTTATAAATATATATTTATATATTGCTATAATAACATGTAAATATATGAAAATAATATTATTTTTCTCTAATAGTATACATTCAGTATTATTAACATATAGTTTACCCATGTACCACATCATGTTTCTAATACTTGATTGTTATACATTACTTCTAATAGCTTATTGTTATACATTACTTCTAATACCTGATTGTTATACATTACTTCTAATACCTGATTGTTATACATTATTTCTAAAAACTGATTGTTATACATAGGTTGCTGGTCAATATGCACTACTCATTAATTGCTTCACAATATTATATACCATCATTAAATAATATTAATAACAATGTATGACTTACTAACTATATAGAAATTACCAATTGTATATATAATATATATGTATAATATACATTGTATATATATTATATATACAATTAACATATCAGCATATATATCTATAATATATATATATATATATATATTATATATATATAAATTATGTATATATACATCCTTAATATTTAATTCTCTATACTTTACTGAGTAAACCGAGAATCTTCATAATATATCACAATGTTATTATTGATATACGTGAGCTAATATAAATGTATGTCATATTATTTTCAATACGTCAATTTAGAATTTTTATCGCACGTAACTCCCGCATAATTTAAACTCGCCGTAAAACGTACTTGATCCAAATGTTCACTCATATATTAATGATATATTAAAAATATAGTTATTAATCTTTTTGAAAACCTGTCATTTCATATAATTATATATTTCGTAAAATGCATATTAATGTATAACATAAATATAAATGTTTAAATATTTTTCTAAATGTCAAAATTAATAATTATTTAATATAATATATATTTGCAGAAATTTAATAATAAATCCGAGATATTAGAAATTCATAGTTTGTTTATCATAGAAAAATGATATTCATAAAAATGATATTCATAGATATCTAATTTGAAACAAATAATACCTGAATATAGTAATTTAATTTCGGACGTATATATAAATGATACAAGAAGTATAAAGTGTAAACAGTTACTGATAGTGGTTGTTTAGTAAATTACCAGAATCTTAATTCAATTGCAAAATTATATTAATTCACTACTATATGATCAATACGATTTGCATTTTTTTTAATTTGGATATATGTGTAACAAATGGATCTAAGTTATCAAATATATTTTAACAAATAGTAATATATATTAATAGCAATTTTCCTATGGCTTTAAAAAATATATGAATGTCCTGTATAACTATGTAATTCACAAGGATTCGTTATATAGCCTAGATGTTACAAAAGCACAATATTCAGATGCATTTTAAATAATAAACCGAGTTCCACTGTATCGTCGATGTTACATCGAATGATAATGATTACAATATTCTATAGATATACACTTATATAAATATATATATTATATCTGTATAAAGGTAAAATATATTCAACTTATATTTGAAACATTTTTGGTAAATCAACTAGTGATAATTATTTTTAGTAATTTATTGTATATGACAGATTAAAAATAACTACTTAATATGCATATTGTGGCTTAAGTTATAACCAAGAGTAACGGTAATTATGGGTTATTCCATGTTACTATTGGAAGTCATATATATAGTTGATAAATAAAAATAATATGATATAAATTGTGACGAGTATTAACCCTTTTACCCTTACTTCGTCTTATATATCTGGGATATATAGGATATCTATAAAGATTACAAATAGTTCATTAAAATATTATGGCAATACTTCATCTAGATGAACCTTCTATTTAAAATTATATATATACGTTATTAGACATTCATAACTGGCTCCGATTACAATGAATATAGATGCAAATATAATATGTAATATTCTATTATTAAGTTATAACATAAATATATATAAACATAAATATATTTTTGAACCTATTTATATTAAATAGAAGTTATATATATATATATATATATATATATATATATATATATGTGTGTATGTGTGTGTGTGTGTGTGTTGTGAGAGAGAGAGAGAGAGAGAGAGAGAGTGTGTGTATGGCATGTTATTCAATACAAATACAGTCATAATTATTATAATATCTCAATAATTAATATATTGTTGTCGCAAATTACTCTAAGAAAAATTACTATGCTTTATTTTTGAATATAAAGTATAGGAAATATCACATTTTATAAACATCTATTTAGCTAAACGTATTATTCAAATTACTACTAATTATTAGTTGTTTGACTTATAAATTAATTTAACTAAATATCTTAATGAAAAATATCTATTTCAAATATATAACCCAATATTACTCGTAATCTTGTCTATAGCCAATATTCTCTTTGACCATTGTTATATTCAAAATGTGTTAAAAGTTTTTAACTATCTGGTAAAATATTTTAATGTTATAAGAAATTAACCACCAAGTATAACTAATCTAGAAATTTGTATCCCAAAATAATAATATTATTTCATATGCTAAGTTATATTTGTAAATCCCACTGTATCAGCGGGATATAATAGGTTTTGCTATTGCTCCGATCACACTGAATGTAGATGACAATATAATATGTAATATTAAGTTATTCTATTATTAAGTTATAACATAAATATATAGAAACATAAAGATATTTTTGCACCTTTTTATATTAATGCTTATTAAAAGAGACATGTATATAGTGAGATGTAGCGGTGTATATTCTTATTAATTAACCCTTGGTTTCTTAGACTTATTTTTTGTATATGTTTTATTATGAATATATTTTCATTTCTACGATAATAATAATAATTTAAACAAAATTAACTTATTTTAACTATTGAGAGTCTCGGTGGGTATTTGTTTGGATAATTTCGCATATTTAGATCTATAAGTGATAGTAATAAATAATATATACATATATTAGAAATATTCAGCAATTTAATTTCTAATATGATATGAATTCATTGCTCATTGCTCCTATAGTTTACGAATATGATATAATGAATATAATATAATATTATATTATATTCATATGCTCATATATGGCAGATATATGCCAATATATCTTCGACATATTAGACATCTATAGATATACACAGTATGCTCATTTCGAATGTACGCCAGAAAGTACTACCTTATGTGTGTTGTATAGATTTGTAAAATTTATGGAGTATTTAATTTATATTTTGATGATCTATATGTGAGATAGAAAATCACAAATAGCGGAATAATAATAAGATACAAAACTTTATTTAATTTGTTTGGTATTGGCTAGATAGGTTGTGAACTGTACTTATTTGTTTACATATATTTTATTTCAAATTTGGATTTTCACAATTTTCATGTCTGTAGTTCATATATGGTTGATTTAAATTTTATAGATGTTGAATTGATCTCAATGTAGCTTTTATTAGTTATAAACAGATATTTCCAAATATATACCATGAAAATAATATAACCAATTTTAATATTGTAAACAAATAAACATCTTAGCAGATCTGTCGGCTGATTTCAATTAAATCCATGAAACGTATTTTTGTTTTATATTAACATTCGCATATATCTGTATATTTTGCATATATTAGTAATAGTATATATTATTTAAATACTAATATGTATTCATAATAAATGATACATAATTAGATAAATAGTAGTTGTATTATATTTATTTATTAAATACATTGTTAAAAAAGTTAAAGTAAATATATAATTTATAATATAGTTTAAATACCTATATTTAAAATATAGCCATATATGAACAATAAAAAGTCAAAATGTACTTAATTCGGTAATATTGGCAAATAGTATCAACATATAATAAAATAGTTTGTATATTATTTACACTTCGGGTTTAAATAAATTATCAGTTTTTATATAAAAATCACTAATAATATTGATAATTAAATGGCGATATATATTTAAAACTGTATATTTATGTGTTATTAGTACCAATGATATTTCCAAAATATATTCTATAAAGACGATAAGAACACTTTTAATATCATAAACAAATTTGAATATTTTCTATTATCTATTGAAAAATAATATGGGGAAAATGCATATTTGTTAAACAATATATTTAGAAATATCTATGTGTAACAAATAAAATATATATTGAGATAAATTCAATATTTATAAAATTTATGAACAATATATGAACCACAAAGACATGAAAATTACTAAATATAATATATGTAAACAAATCAGCACAGTTTACAACCTATCTAGCCAATGCCAATTTTTGTAATCTTTTTGAAATATTTACTATTCAAAATTCTTTTTTAATGCTTAGCATATACTCAATTACCATTTCTCCTCATGATATCACTTATTTATGCTATTTTTGGAATAATGGAGTTATGTAAATACTTCATAGGAATAAAAAGACTCAAACATTCAATAGAAAATTTAAAAGTTCTTTATGAATCAAATAGTTATATAATAGTTGATAAACCTCCAGTTAGTTTATATTTTCATCCAAATACTTATATATATATTATATATATGCCGGTTTATTTAGTTTTTTACTACTATATTTTCATTGATTATTAATCATATTTCCATTGATTAGAATGGGTATATTAAATATAATATTTGCTTAAATTGAGTTTTAATATATTATTTACCGATAATATTATATCATCAACATTATTACATTTAAAAAAAAATTAATATTGATTACATTCAATCATTTGAGTAATCAACAATGAACTAATATTGATATTTATTCCATATAGTGTCGCATAGTTCTGGTAATGTTTTCGTAAAGCGTTGATTTAAAAACTTTTTTACACTGCCGTATACTAATTAGTATTGTATTTAAAGTCCTATAAAAAGATTCATTGCAGTACGCGAGTACAGCTTTCTGGGTGATTAGTTGCGCCTGGACGTAGGCTACTATAAATACATTTTCCAGGACGTGATTATCAACAGCGACGACCCAAATAGGATTTCGCTTGCCAGACAACTCGCCTACTGTCGGCCGACCCTTGTCGATAAATCACTTCACTTCGGGTTCAGGTTAGTTGGCGTAAAACGCTTAAGTATCGTGAAAAAGGCTGTAGTTCAATTAATTGTGATTTAATTGTATTGAAGTAGTTAAATAGCACATGTATTATTAAGTATTTATTTACTAAGTATCATTACATAGTAATATAATTATGAAATATAGAATATGTTATCTATTTTGTTTATTTATTAATATTAATTTAAATATCCAAATCCAAAGGTATTAGCAATATGATATCTAGGCAAATAATAGTCCCTATTGTTGTAATGATAATGCTTATTCTACAAATATTCTACCCATTAGCAGAGTATGGTGGAATCGATTTAAATGCAATATAGGCGAGTATTTCTTTTAGAGATTTGCTATTTTTACACATCTTTTAATTTATATATTTAACTCTTATAATATTTAATATCCGTTGAGTAAGTTAGCGGATTTTAAATTCACCGACGTAAACGCTATTCCCGCGCTTCCCGTTCTCCCCGTTTACACCCCGCTCTAACGTAGATGCACTCGCCGCCGCCAGGTTCGTGCATCGGCTGGACCACGCCACCAGCGGAGTGATCTGTGTGGCGAAGACGAAACGTGCCGCCAGGTACGCCGTCGGAGCTTTCGAATCGCGAACCCCGCAAAAGTTCTACGTCGCCCTGGTTGTCGAGTGATGTCTGCGTTGTTAACGCTTCGGAGTAAGAGTAGACGAGTAATTGTTTATTCGCTAATTACCATAGTAACTATAATATATTGTACTTTTACGATGAATAATGATTTAATTCTATAACAAATATTGTTTTCGCGTAACCGAATATAAACGTTTTTCTGCAACGCCGCGATTAACGAATGAACTATTTACACCTATCCCTTCTGTCCGGCAGATCGAGGGTCACGTGACCCCCGAAGCGTTCAACATCGACGCGTCGATTGCTCGCGACACTTCGATTACCGACCGCTGTCGAATGATGGCGGTGAATTACGACGATCCCGACGCTTCCGCAGCGCTGACTCGCGTCGTTTGCCTCGAAATCGGTTGCTACGGCAACCGCGACGCCTCCAAAGTTCTGCTGATTCCGTTTACGGGTTTGCGCAGTGAGGCGTGGGTGTTAAGGTGTTCGGTAGAGGAAGTTATAAATGTGTTTTCGTGTGGATAGATTACCTTACCCTGTATTTATTTACGTACCCAATTACGGCGGAGTCATAAATAGCAACTACTTTTTCAGTATGTCATTATTTTTCCCCTCCTCCCTCTTCGTCTACTAATTAGTGTGAACTGTTTACACGATGATATAATAATGGGATACATTGTCCATAAACTATACCTAAATACTCCCCTATACCAAGCATTCTTTAAATAGGTCACACACCCTAAAAAGTCAATACCTCCCCTACGCGGACAACGCCTCCCCAGATCGCGTGCGTCCGCTACGGATTGACCGCGCTCCCTTAATAAAACGCCCCCGTACTCCAGGCCGCACCCACCAGCTGCGAGTTCACGCTGACCACATCGGTCATCGCGTCATCGGTGACTTCATATACAGCGATCGCGTCGATGTTGAACCCTTCAGAATGATGCTGCACGCCTACCGACTCATTCTACCTGTGTTCGAGGTCAAGTCGCGTCTCCAGCCCCCATTTTGTTCTTTTTAGAGCCATTCTGTTAAAAATACCTTAAATCTAGTAATTGCACTATTTAGGTTGTCATATGAATTATAATGAATATGTATTTATACAAATGACTATTCACCCATCCACATCAACCACTAACTTCACACACCGACTTCCAACCTTATACACACCAACCTCTACGTCTCTCCATAATAACCAGTAATCCGCGTTCACTGACCACAGGAGATATTGGACGTAGTGAGTGATGACCCATTTACAGAAGAAAAAATTCCAGGATGGAAAATACATTCTATTGTTACCGACTTAAATGTGGCGATGGACGATCACTTGACCTCAATTGCATTGTTGAAGACCTGCAAGACAAGTACATGATTGTCTTTACTATTTCAATAAAAAATATAAATCAAATTTTTTATAGATACATATTCATTTGGGATTCGCAGAGAAACTGTACAAATCCACTTTAAGTTTTGGGTTTGGGTTTATTTCAATACATTATTCTTATCGTAAACAGTCTCGGGCATTGTGTGTCATAGCTTTAAATATTAAATATTAAAATATCACAACTATTACTTACAATGTAAGTCATTTCCTAATTCCGTGGCCTCCTCAACGTAGTATATTAAATGATATCAACAATTGTTTAGACTCTAATGATGTCGATGAGTTTATGTTTTTATTGCAAGATAATAAAATACATACTGCTGTAATATTTCAAGTAATATGCCGACAAAATGTTGTAATATTAATTTACTTTGTGTATAAAATAAATTGAAAAGTTGTTTTACAATGAAAAAGTTCATCCGGATTTATTTTTCTCAGAATTATATTCATCTAGATATTTTCAACTTTGACCACCTATGGATTCAAGCTTACTTCCGGAAGTCACGCGATGAGGGAAGTGGATGTACCGATAGCAATTTATCCAGTTGTCGATCGAGTAGTCGTATGTCTTAAGATGAGCTGTAACATACAATAATACTAGCATTTCTCTAGAATCAACTAAATATAATCGATGAAATAATTCCTACATCAACATGTATTAAGGTGAAATATTTAGAACTAAAAAGTGAATGTATATTTGAGTTTAATATTTCTATACAAATGGTCTTTTTCAATGAATTTTATGAGTTTAATTGAAATAAATATCATAAATAGTTTTATCTTACCGGATTATGATTAATACTAACTGGAATTGACCTTTGAAATTTGAACTCTTAACTTGCCGACATACCACCAATCACTGGCGCATATTCCTAGCACGTTGGTACCCGTTGTAATTTCAGTTTCGATTTCTTCCAGTCGCACATCGGTCCAACATTCTCCCCGGAAGGCGAAACTGTCATTACTGTTTGAACGCGATTAGGCGGATTATTTGTCTCTCCCCTCCGACAGTTTTCTTGCGCTAACCCTCCTGCCCTGAAGACACCTCCGCTGTTTAGATCGTTCGCGGATCCCATCGTGAACGTAAAGATGAAGGGCCAACTCTGATGATAGAAAGTGATGTAAACTCTGGCGGAAGTTTCCGAGAACCTTTCAACTCCGGTCGTGGAACTTACTATGAACTCGCAGTCTGTTTAAATAGTCGTTAAAGTAGTTTCGAGTTTCACAATAGCTTGAGACTTCTAGGACTTACTAACCGTACTACACAGTATTCCTACTAGGATACGTACACCGTCCAATGGCTAACCTCCTTTCGGGTACGGGTTGTATAAGTGACGAGGGTTGGAGTCGACGAACGGACGCGACGGAGGGTGTGGCTTTCGTTTCGTCGGAGTCGGAGTGTAGGAAACGTCCCCGCTGTGCAGTCCATTACGGTTGCAAGCCTCCGAGGTTGGTTGGTAGGCGAACAGGAACTCGACGATCAGCAGCCACGTGGTCGGCGAGTACAGCGATACACCACATTTCACGCTGGAGCTTATCGAGTTTGGGTAGACAAGCATGCAACAATTTCGGATGTTACGAAATATCTAACGGACCGCCGACGGATCCAGTCGAGGAGTTGGAATGTTGTGGAATGGTTGAGCGGAATGAAGGAGTGCCGATAGTATCGGCTGTCCTCGCGGACTTGTAGTTACTTTCGTAACGGGATCGGGTGACCAATTCTGAGGAACGGCCGGCGAATGAAGGGTCAACCGCGTGCCGATATTCGTGGAACGGTTATCGGGCGTTTGGAAGGCGAGTGGAGAACGAATGACGGATGTATTAATGTCGAAAAAAGCGGGTCAACGACGTAACCGATGGTGGGCGGGTGTCGCTTGATCTAAAACGGAAAGCGTTGCCCCGTAGTCCTTAAAAACGCATACGCTCGTACGTTTCCATAGGCTATTTAGAACACGTACTCCGTGCTTGTCGTTAAATCATTAGAACGGTGGCGACCCTTCACCGTATCACGGTTTCGGCTGGTTGGTCATTAGTCATACCTTGCGATACTTTCGCGGGAAATACGTCGTACGTCGTACGCCACGGAGTGTAGATCATACACTCCACATCATACATCGCGCGCGTCTAATGCATGCCATACGTGGTATTATATTGCAGTGGGCTCATAAATATGGCCGCAATTAGATGTTATAAAAATAGAATGTCGACCTTCCATGCAACGGAAATAAATCTAGGCAAAGTAGACAGGCAATGAATGAAAACACTGACTATTGACATCGTTAATATTATAATTTTAATATTCGAATAGAGATGTTAGGTTTACCCCCTACATAGAATCTATAATTTCCTGACAATAACTCAATAACTCAATAAATGATATATATATATATAAATAAATATATATATATATATATATATATATATATATATATTTGTGTATTCCATGGGTAATTTTAATATTAAAAAAAATTTGATTATAATTATTCACATTTAAAATGTTATAAATAATATAAACAATAACTTGTATTGGAAAGTTCCAAGTTCTTGAGTTAGGAAATATATTATATAATGAATACATTATTATATGTATACACATTATGATTATTATAATGCATTGTATCAAAATAAATTAAAACCAAGCAAGAGCCAATACCTCCAATAGAAAAATGACGTCATGCATTATTTAAGTCAAGCAGAGATTCTTATATTGAGATCATTTACTAATTAGACATTGACATTCATACAGTAGACTAATAATTATATTTATATATATATATATATATATATATATATATATATTATGACTTATAGACTGAAACATATATTATATATCTATCTATTATAAAATCATATGATTGTGATCTATTAATTAATTGCTGAATGAATAATAATTGTATCCGAGTTTCTTTGTAGTTAATCGTTCTCTAAAGAGAGTAACGAAAATACTCGTTACGAAAGTGCACATTTCATTTATTTACTAGTTTATACATTTAGTTTTTACGTTGCACATCGTTGATTGGTATGCAATTGTTCCTTAATGTATAGCATACTAATATTGTTAATTTTGATATGATTGTCGCCATGGTAACTATGTTCATTGGTGTTTATTCCATTGTAAGTTTGCGAGTGATACATTAATGGAACTAGGAACTTATATGATATATTTTGTACCGAAGTGTCGTTAGATCATATATTGTATGTATATCTATTAATTAAGTAGACTGTTTCATATTTTAGATTTTGCCAAGAAATATGACTAAAATTAAAATATAAGACTAAATAAGATAAAGTAGCTAGTTTTGTAACTAAAAAATACCTTAGAGCTTAATATTACCTGAGATTAAGGTATAACTTTATATTACTTGACGTTAATATATAACTTAATATTACCTGAGGTTAAGGTATAACTTTATATTACCTGAGATTAAGGTATAACTTTATATTACCTGAGATTAAGGTATAACTTTATATTACTTGACGTTAATATATAACTTAATATTACCTGAGGTTAAGGTATAACTTTATATTACCTGAGATTATGGTATAACTTTATATTACCTGAGATTAAGGTATAACTTTATATTACCTGACATTAAGATATAACTTTATATTACCTGTAGTTAAGGTGTAACTTTATATTACCTGACATTAAGATATAACTTTATATTACCTGAGATTAAGGTATAACTTTATATTACCTGAGATTAAGATATAACTTTATATTACCTGAGATTAAGGTATAACTTTACATTACCTGAGATTAAGATATAACTTTATATTACCTGAGATTAAGGTATAACTTTATATTACCTGAGATTAAGGTATAACTTTATATTACTTGACGTTAAGGTATAACTTTATATTACCTGAGATTAAGGTATAACTTTATATTACCTGACATTAAGATATAACTTTATATTACCTGAGATTAAGATATAACTTTATATTACCTGAGATTAAGGTATAACTTTATATTACTTGACGTTAAGGTATAACTTTATATTACCTGAGATTAAGATATAACTTTATATTACCTGAGATTAAGGTATAACTTTATATTACCTGAGATTAAGATATAAATTTATATTACCTGAGATTAAGGTATAACTTTATATTACCTGACATTAAGATATAACTTTATATTACCTGAGATTAAGATATAACTTTATATTACCTGAGATTAAGGTATAACTTTATATTACTTGACGTTGAGGTATAACTTTATATTACCTGAGATTAAGGTATAACTTTATATTACCTGAGATTAAGGTATAACTTTATATTACCTGAGATTAAGATATAACTTTATATTACCTGTAGTTAAGGTGTAACTTTATATTACCTGAGATTAAGATATAACTTTATATTACCTGAGATTAAGGTATAACTTTATATTACCTGAGATTAAGGTATAACTTTATATTACCTGAGATTAAGATATAACTTTATATTACCTGTAGTTAAGGTGTAACTTTATATTACCTGAGATTAAGATATAACTTTATATTACCTGAGATTAAGGTATAACTTTATATTACCTGAGATTAAGGTATAACTTTATATTACCTGAGATTAAGGTATAACTTTATATTACCTGAGATTAAGATATAACTTTATATTACCTGTAGTTAAGGTGTAACTTTATATTACCTGAGATTAAGATATAACTTTATATTACCTGACATTAAGGTATAACTTTATATTACTTGAGATTAAGATATAACTTTATATTACCTGAGGTTAAGATATAACTTTATATTACCTGAGATTAAGATATAACTTTATATTACCTGAGATTAAGATATAACTTTATATTACTTGAGATTAAGGTATAACTTTATATTACCTGAGAATAAGATATAACTTTATATTACCTGAGATTAAGATATAACTTTATATTACCTGAGATTAAGATATAACTTTATATTACCTGTAGTTAAGATATAACTTTATATTACCTGAGATTAAGATATAACTTTATATTACCTGAGGTTAAGATATAACTTTATATTACCTGAGGTTAATATATAACTTTATATTACCTGAGATTAAGATATAACTTTATATTACCTGAGATTAAGGTATAACTTTATATTACATGAGATTAAGATATAACTTTATATTACCTGTAGTTAAGGTGTAACTTTATATTACCTGAGATTAAGATATAACTTTATATTACCTGAGATTAAGGTATAACTTTATATTACCTGAGATTAAGGTATAACTTTATATTACCTGAGATTAAGGTATAACTTTATATTACCTGAGATTAAGGTATAACTTTATATTACCTGAGATTAAGATATAACTTTATATTACCTGTAGTTAAGGTGTAACTTTATATTACCTGAGATTAAGATATAACTTTATATTACCTGAGATTAAGGTATAACTTTATATTACCTGAGATTAAGGTATAACTTTATATTACCTGAGATTAAGGTATAACTTTATATTACCTGAGATTAAGATATAACTTTATATTACCTGTAGTTAAGGTGTAACTTTATATTACCTGAGATTAAGATATAACTTTATATTACCTGACATTAAGGTATAACTTTATATTACCTGAGATTAAGATATAACTTTATATTACCTGAGGTTAAGATATAACTTTATATTACCTGAGATTAAGATATAACTTTATATTACCTGAGATTAAGATATAACTTTATATTACTTGAGATTAAGGTATAACTTTATATTACCTGAGATTAAGATATAACTTTATATTACCTGAGATTAAGATATAACTTTATATTACCTGAGATTAAGATATAACTTTATATTACCTGTAGTTAAGATATAACTTTATATTACCTGAGATTAAGATATAACTTTATATTACCTGAGGTTAAGATATAACTTTATATTACCTGAGGTTAATATATAACTTTATATTACCTGAGATTAAGATATAACTTTATATTACCTGAGGTTAAGGTATAACTTTATATTACTTGAGATTAAGGTATAACTTTATATTACCTGACATTAAGATATAACATTATATTACCTGACATTAAGATATAACTTTATATTACCTGTAGTTAAGATATAACTTTATATTACCTGTAGTTAAGGTATAACTTTATATTACCTGAGGTTAAGATATAACTTTATATTACCTGACATTAAGATATAACTTTATATTACCTGAGATTAAGGTATAACTTTATATTACCTGAGATTAAGGTATAACTTTATATTACCTGACATTAAGATATAACTTTATATTACCTGACATTAAGATATAACTTTATATTACCTGTAGTTAAGGTATAACTTTATATTACCTGAGATTAAGGTATAACTTTATATTACCTGAGGTTAAGATATAACTTTATATTACCTGACATTAAGATATAACTTTATATTACCTGAGATTAAGGTATAACTTTATATTACCTGACATTAAGATATAACTTTATATTACCTGAGATTAAGGTATAACTTTATATTACATGAGATCAAGGTATAACTTTATATTACCTGAGATTAAGGTATAACTTTATATTACCTGAGATGAAGGTATAACTTTATATTACCTTAGATTAAGGTATAACTTTATATTACCTGAGATTGAGATATAACTTTATATTACCTGAGATGAAGGTATAACTTTATATTACCTTAGATTAAGGTATAACTTTATATTAACTGAGGTTAAGGTATAACTTTATATTACCTTAGATTAAGGTATAACTTTATATTACCTGATATTAAGATATAACTTTATATTACCTGACATTAAGGTATAACTTTATATTACCTCAGGTTAAGGTATAACTTTATATTACCTGAGATTAAGATATAACTTTATATTACCTGAGATTAAGGTATAACTTTATATTACCTGAGATTAAGGTATAACTTTATATTACCTGAGATTAAGGTATAACTTTATATTACCTAAGATTAAGGTATAACTTTATATTACCTGACATTAAGATATAACTTTATATTACCTGAGATTAAGGTATAACTTTATATTACATGATATTAAGGTATAACTTTATATTACCTGAGATGAAGGTATAACTTTATATTACCTTAGATTAAGGTATAACTTTATATTAACTGAGGTTAAGGTATAACTTTATATTACCTTAGATTAAGGTATAACTTTATATTACCTGAGATTAAGGTATAACTTTATAATACTTGACGTTAAGGTATAACTTTATATTACCTGAGATTAAGATATAACTTTATATTACCTGACATTAAGATATAACTTTATATTACCTGACATTAAGATATAACTTTATATTACCTGACATTAAGATATAACTTTATATTACCTGTAGTTAAGATATAACTTTATATTACCTGTAGTTAAGGTATAACTTTATATTACCTGTAGTTAAGGTATAACTTTATATTACCTGAGATTAAGATATAACTTTATATTACCTGACATTAAGATATAACTTTATATTACCTGACATTAAGATATAACTTTATATTACCTGACATTAAGATATAACTTTATATTACCTGTAGTTAAGATATAACTTTATATTACCTGTAGTTAAGGTATAACTTTATATTACCTGAGATTAAGGTATAACTTTATATTACCTGACATTTAGGTATAACTTTATATTACCTGACATTTAGTTATAACTTTATATTACCTGACATTTAGGTATAACTTTATATTACCTGAGATTAAGGTATAACTTTATATTACATGAGATTAAGATATAACTTTATATTACCTGAGATTAAGATATAACTTTATATTACCTGAGGTTATGGTATAACCTTATATTACTTGAGGTTAAGATATAACTTTATATTACCTGTAGTTAGGGTATAACTTTATATTACCTGAGATTAAGGTATAACTTTATATTACCTGAGATTAAGGTATAACTTTATATTACCTGACATTAAGGTATAACTTTATATTACCTGTAGTTAAGATATAACTTTATATTACCTGAGATTAAGATATAACTTTATATTACATGAGATTAATGTATAACTTTATATTACTTGACGTTAAGGTATAACTTTATATTACCTGAGATTAAGATATAACTTTATATTACCTGAGATTAATGTATAACTTTATATTACCTGAGATTAAGGTATAACTTTATGTTACCTTAGATTAAGGTATAACTTTATATTACTTGACGTTAAGGTATAACTTTATATTACCTGAGATTAAGGTATAACTTTATATTACCTGAGATTAAGGTATAACTTTATATTACCTGAGATTAAGGTATAACTTTATATTACCTGAGATTAAGATATAACTTTATATTACCTGAGATTAAGATATAACTTTATATTACCTGAGATTAAGGTATAACTTTATATTACCTGAGATTAAGGTGTAACTTTATATTATCTGAGGTTAAGGTATAACTTTATATTACCTGACATTAAGATATAACTTTATATTACCTGAGATTAAGGTATAACGTTATATTACATGAGATTAAGATATAACTTTATATTACCTGAGATTAAGGTATAACTTTATATTACCTGAGATGAAGGTATAACTTTATATTACCTTAGATTAAGGTATAACTTTATATTACCTGAGATTAAGGTATAACTTTATATTACCTGATATTAAGGTATAACTTTATATTACCTGAGATTAAGGTGTAACTTTATATTATCTGAGGTTAAGGTATAACTTTATATTACCTGACATTAAGATATAACTTTATATTACGTGAGATTAAGGTATAACGTTATATTACATGAGATTAAGATATAACTTTATATTACCTGAGATTAAGGTATAACTTTTTATTACCTGAGATGAAGGTATAACTTTATATTACCTGAGGTTAAGGGATAACTTTATATTACCTGACATTAAGATATAACTTTATATTACCTGACATTAAGATATAACTTTATATTACCTGACATTAATATATAACTTTATATTACCTGTAGTTAAGATATAACTTTATATTACCTGTAGTTAAGGTATAACTTTATATTACCTGTAGTTAAGGTATAACTTTATATTACCTTAGATTAAGATATAACTTTATATTACCTGGCATTAAAATATAACTTTATATTACCTGACATTAAGATATAACTTTATATTATCTGACATTAAGATATAACTTTATATTACCTGTAGTTAAGATATAACTTTATATTACCTGTAGTTAAGGTATAACTTTATATTACCTGAGATTAAGGTATAACTTTATATTACCTGACATTTAGGTATAACTTTATATTACCTGACATTTAGGTATAACTTTATATTACCTGACATTTAGGTATAACTTTATATTACCTGAGATTAAGGTATAACTTTATATTACATGAGATTAAGATATAACTTTATATTACCTGAGATTAAGATATAACTTTATATTACCTGAGGTTATGGTATAACTTTATATTACTTGAGGTTAAGATATAACTTTATATTACCTGTAGTTAAGGTATAACTTTATATTACCTGAGATTAAGGTATAACTTTATATTACCTGAGATTAAGGTATAACTTTATATTACCTGACATTAAGGTATAACTTTATATTACCTGTAGTTAAGATATAACTTTATATTACCTGAGATTAAGATATAACTTTATATTACATGAGATTAATGTATAACTTTATATTACTTGACGTTAAGGTATAACTTTATATTACCTGAGATTAAGATATAACTTTATATTACCTGAGATTAAGGTATAACTTTATATTACCTTAGATTAAGGTATAACTTTATATTACTTGACGTTAAGGTATAACTTTATATTACCTGAGATTAAGGTATAACTTTATATTACCTTAGATTAAGGTATAACTTTATATTATCTTAGATTAAGGTATAACTTTATATTACTTGAGGTTAAGATATAACTTTATATTACCTGAGATTAAGATATAACTTTATATTACTTGACGTTAATATATAACTTAATATTACCTGAGATTAAGGTATAACTTTATATTACCTGAGATTAAGGTATAACTTTATATTACCTGAGGTTATGGTATAACTTTATATTACTTGAGGTTAAGATATAACTTTATATTACCTGTAGTTAAGGTATAACTTTATATTACCTGAGATTAAGGTATAACTTTATATTACCTGAGATTAAGGTATAACTTTATATTAACTGAGGTTAAGGTATAACTTTATATTACATGAGATTAAGGTATAACTTTATATTACCTGAGATTAAGGTAAAACTTTATATTACCTGAGATTAAGGTATAACTTTATATTACCTGAGATTAAGGTATAACTTTATATTACCTGAGATTAAGGTATAACTTTATATTACATGAGATTAAGGTATAACTTTATATTACCTGAGATTAAGATATAACTTTATATTACCTGAGGTTAAGATATAACTTTATATTACCTGAGATTAAGATATAACTTTATATTACCTGAGATTAAGATATAACTTTATATTACTTGAGATTAAGGTATAACTTTATATTACCTGAGATTAAGATATAACTTTATATTACCTGAGATTAAGATATAACTTTATATTACCTGAGATTAAGATATAACTTTATATTACCTGTAGTTAAGATATAACTTTATATTACCTGAGATTAAGATATAACTTTATATTACCTGAGGTTAAGATATAACTTTATATTACCTGAGGTTAATATATAACTTTATATTACCTGAGATTAAGATATAACTTTATATTACCTGAGGTTAAGGTATAACTTTATATTACTTGAGATTAAGGTATAACTTTATATTACCTGACATTAAGATATAACATTATATTACCTGACATTAAGATATAACTTTATATTACCTGTAGTTAAGATATAACTTTATATTACCTGTAGTTAAGGTATAACTTTATATTACCTGAGGTTAAGATATAACTTTATATTACCTGACATTAAGATATAACTTTATATTACCTGAGATTAAGGTATAACTTTATATTACCTGAGATTAAGGTATAACTTTATATTACCTGACATTAAGATATAACTTTATATTACCTGACATTAAGATATAACTTTATATTACCTGTAGTTAAGGTATAACTTTATATTACCTGAGATTAAGGTATAACTTTATATTACCTGAGGTTAAGATATAACTTTATATTACCTGACATTAAGATATAACTTTATATTACCTGAGATTAAGGTATAACTTTATATTACCTGAGATTAAGGTATAACTTTATATTACCTGATATTAAGATATAACTTTATATTACCTGAGATTAAGATATAACTTTATATTACCCGAGGTTAAGGTATAACTTTATATTACCAGAGATTAAGGTATAACTTTATATTACCTGCTATTAAGATATAACTTTATCTTACCTGACATTAAGGTATAACTTTATATTACCTGAGGTTAAGGTATAACTTTATATTACCTGAGATTAAGATATAACTTTATATTACCTGAGATTAAGGTATAACTTTATATTACCTGATATTAAGATATAACTTTATATTATCTGACATTAAGGTATAACTTTATATTACCTGAGGTTAAGGTATTACTTTATATTACCTGAGATTAAGATATAACTTTATATTACCTGAGATTAAGGTATAACTTTATATTACCTGAGATTAAGGTATAACTTTATATTACCTGAGATTAAGGTATAACTTTATATTACCTGACATTAAGATATAACTTTATATTACCTGACATTAAGATATAACTTTATATTACCTGAGATTAAGGTATAACTTTATATTACCTGACATTAAGATATAACTTTATATTACCTGAGATTAAGGTATAACTTTATATTACATGAGATCAAGGTATAACTTTATATTACCTGAGATTAAGGTATAACTTTATATTACCTGAGATGAAGGTATAACTTTATATTACCTTAGATTAAGGTATAACTTTATATTACCTGAGATTGAGATATAACTTTATATTACCTGAGATGAAGGTATAACTTTATATTACCTTAGATTAAGGTATAACTTTATATTAACTGAGGTTAAGGTATAACTTTATATTACCTTAGATTAAGGTATAACTTTATATTACCTGATATTAAGATATAACTTTATATTACCTGACATTAAGGTATAACTTTATATTACCTCAGGTTAAGGTATAACTTTATATTACCTGAGATTAAGATATAACTTTATATTACCTGAGATTAAGGTATAACTTTATATTACCTGAGATTAAGGTATAACTTTATATTACCTGAGATTAAGGTATAACTTTATATTACCTAAGATTAAGGTATAACTTTATATTACTTGACATTAAGATATAACTTTATATTACCTGACATTAAGATATAACTTTATATTACCTGAGATTAAGGTATAACTTTATATTACCTGACATTAAGATATAACTTTATATTACCTGAGATTAAGGTATAACTTTATATTACATGATATTAAGGTATAACTTTATATTACCTGAGATTAAGGTATAACTTTATATTACCTGAGATGAAGGTATAACTTTATATTACCTTAGATTAAGGTATAACTTTATATTACCTGAGATTGAGATATAACTTTATATTACCTGAGATGAAGGTATAACTTTATATTACCTTAGATTAAGGTATAACTTTATATTAACTGAGGTTAAGGTATAACTTTATATTACCTTAGATTAAGGTATAACTTTATATTACCTGAGATTAAGGTATAACTTTATAATACTTGACGTTAAGGTATAACTTTATATTACCTGAGATTAAGATATAACTTTATATTACCTGACATTAAGATATAACTTTATATTACCTGACATTAAGATATAACTTTATATTACCTGACATTAAGATATAACTTTATATTACCTGTAGTTAAGATATAACTTTATATTACCTGTAGTTAAGGTATAACTTTATATTACCTGTAGTTAAGGTATAACTTTATATTACCTGAGATTAAGATATAACTTTATATTACCTGACATTAAGATATAACTTTATATTACCTGACATTAAGATATAACTTTATATTACCTGACATTAAGATATAACTTTATATTACCTGTAGTTAAGATATAACTTTATATTACCTGTAGTTAAGGTATAACTTTATATTACCTGAGATTAAGGTATAACTTTATATTACCTGACATTTAGGTATAACTTTATATTACCTGACATTTAGTTATAACTTTATATTACCTGACATTTAGGTATAACTTTATATTACCTGAGATTAAGGTATAACTTTATATTACATGAGATTAAGATATAACTTTATATTACCTGAGATTAAGATATAACTTTATATTACCTGAGGTTATGGTATAACCTTATATTACTTGAGGTTAAGATATAACTTTATATTACCTGTAGTTAGGGTATAACTTTATATTACCTGAGATTAAGGTATAACTTTATATTACCTGAGATTAAGGTATAACTTTATATTACCTGACATTAAGGTATAACTTTATATTACCTGTAGTTAAGATATAACTTTATATTACCTGAGATTAAGATATAACTTTATATTACATGAGATTAAGATATAACTTTATATTACCTGAGGTTATGGTATAACTTTATATTACTTGAGGTTAAGATATAACTTTATATTACCTGTAGTTAAGGTATAACTTTATATTACCTGAGATTAAGGTATAACTTTATATTACCTGAGATTAAGGTATAACTTTATATTACCTGACATTAAGGTATAACTTTATATTACCTGTAGTTAAGATATAACTTTATATTACCTGAGATTAAGATATAACTTTATATTACATGAGATTAATGTATAACTTTATATTACTTGACGTTAAGGTATAACTTTATATTACCTGAGATTAAGATATAACTTTATATTACCTGAGATTAAGGTATAACTTTATATTACCTTAGATTAAGGTATAACTTTATATTACTTGACGTTAAGGTATAACTTTATATTACCTGAGATTAAGGTATAACTTTATATTACCTTAGATTAAGGTATAACTTTATATTACCTTAGATTAAGGTATAACTTTATATTACTTGAGGTTAAGATATAACTTTATATTACCTGAGATTAAGATATAACTTTATATTACTTGACGTTAATATATAACTTAATATTACCTTAGATTAAGGTATAACTTTATATTACCTGATATTAAGTGTAACTTTATATTACCTGAGATTAAGGTATAACTTTATATTACTTGAGGTTAAGATATAACTTTATATTACCTGTAGTTAAGGTATAACTTTATATTACCTGAGATTAAGGTATAACTTTATATTACCTGAGATTAAGGTATAACTTTATATTAACTGAGGTTAAGGTATAACTTTATATTACATGAGATTAAGGTATAACTTTATATTACCTGAGATTAAGGTAAAACTTTATATTACCTGAGATTAAGGTATAACTTTATATTACCTGAGATTAAGGTATAACTTTATGTTACCTTAGATTAAGGTATAACTTTATATTACTTGACGTTAAGGTATAACTTTATATTACCTGAGATTAAGGTATAACTTTATATTACCTGAGATTAAGGTATAACTTTATATTACCTGAGATTAAGGTATAACTTTATATTACCTGAGATTAAGATATAACTTTATATTACCTGAGATTAAGATATAACTTTATATTACCTGAGATTAAGGTATAACTTTATATTACCTGAGATTAAGGTGTAACTTTATATTATCTGAGGTTAAGGTATAACTTTATATTACCTGACATTAAGATATAACTTTATATTACCTGAGATTAAGGTATAACGTTATATTACATGAGATTAAGATATAACTTTATATTACCTGAGATTAAGGTATAACTTTATATTACCTGAGATGAAGGTATAACTTTATATTACCTTAGATTAAGGTATAACTTTATATTACCTGAGATTAAGGTATAACTTTATATTACCTGATATTAAGGTATAACTTTATATTACCTGAGATTAAGGTGTAACTTTATATTATCTGAGGTTAAGGTATAACTTTATATTACCTGACATTAAGATATAACTTTATATTACGTGAGATTAAGGTATAACGTTATATTACATGAGATTAAGATATAACTTTATATTACCTGAGATTAAGGTATAACTTTTTATTACCTGAGATGAAGGTATAACTTTATATTACCTTAGATTAAGGTATAACTTTATATTACCTGAGATTAAGGTATAACTTTATAATACTTGACGTTAAGGTATAACTTTATATTACCTGAGATTAAGATATAACTTTATATTACCTGAGGTTAAGGGATAACTTTATATTACCTGACATTAAGATATAACTTTATATTACCTGACATTAAGATATAACTTTATATTACCTGACATTAATATATAACTTTATATTACCTGTAGTTAAGATATAACTTTATATTACCTGTAGTTAAGGTATAACTTTATATTACCTGTAGTTAAGGTATAACTTTATATTACCTTAGATTAAGATATAACTTTATATTACCTGGCATTAAAATATAACTTTATATTACCTGACATTAAGATATAACTTTATATTATCTGACATTAAGATATAACTTTATGTTACCTGTAGTTAAGATATAACTTTATATTACCTGTAGTTAAGGTATAACTTTATATTACCTGAGATTAAGGTATAACTTTATATTACCTGACATTTAGGTATAACTTTATATTACCTGACATTTAGGTATAACTTTATATTACCTGACATTTAGGTATAACTTTATATTACCTGAGATTAAGGTATAACTTTATATTACATGAGATTAAGATATAACTTTATATTACCTGAGATTAAGATATAACTTTATATTACCTGAGGTTATGGTATAACTTTATATTACTTGAGGTTAAGATATAACTTTATATTACCTGTAGTTAAGGTATAACTTTATATTACCTGAGATTAAGGTATAACTTTATATTACCTGAGATTAAGATATAACTTTATATTACCTGAGATTAAGGTATAACTTTATATTACCTGAGATTAAGGTATAACTTTATATTACCTGAGATTAAGGTATAACTTTATATTACCTGAGGTTATGGTATAACTTTATATTACTTGAGGTTAAGATATAACTTTATATTACCTGTAGTTAAGGTATAACTTTATATTACCTGAGATTAAGGTATAACTTTATATTACCTTAGATTAAGGTATAACTTTATATTACTTGACGTTAAGGTATAACTTTATATTACCTGAGATTAAGGTATAACTTTATATTACCTTAGATTAAGGTATAACTTTATATTACCTTAGATTAAGGTATAACTTTATATTACTTGAGGTTAAGATATAACTTTATATTACCTGAGATTAAGATATAACTTTATATTACTTGACGTTAATATATAACTTAATATTACCTTAGATTAAGGTATAACTTTATATTACCTGATATTAAGTGTAACTTTATATTACCTGAGATTAAGGTATAACTTTATATTACCTGAGGTTAAGATATAACTTTATATTACCTTAGATTAAGGTATAACTTTATATTACCTGATATTAAGGTATAACTTTATATTACCTGAGATTAAGGTGTAACTTTATATTATCTGAGGTTAAGATATAACTTTATATTACCTGAGATTAAGGTATAACTTTATATTACCTGAGATTAAGGTATAACTTTATATTACCTGAGATTAAGGTATAACTTTATATTACCTGAGGTTATGGTATAACTTTATATTACTTGAGGTTAAGATATAACTTTATATTACCTGTAGTTAAGGTATAACTTTATATTACCTGAGATTAAGGTATAACTTTATATTACCTGAGATTAAGGTATAACTTTATATTAACTGAGGTTAAGGTATAACTTTATATTACATGAGATTAAGGTATAACTTTATATTACCTGAGATTAAGGTAAAACTTTATATTACCTGAGATTAAGGTATAACTTTATATTACCTGAGATTAAGGTATAACTTTATATTACCTGAGATTAAGGTATAACTTTATATTACATGAGATTAAGGTATAACTTTATATTACATGAGATTAAGGTATAACTTTATATTACCTGAGATTAAGATATAACTTGACATTACCTGTAGTTAAGGTATAACTTTATATTACCTGAGATTAAGGTATAACTTTATATTACTTGAGGTTAAGATATAACTTTATATTACTTGAGATTAAGGTATAACTTTATATTATCTGAGGTTACGGTATAACTTTATATTACCTTAGATTAAGGTATAACTTTATATTACCTGAGATTAAGGTATAACTTTATATTACCTGAGATTAAGATATAACTTTATATTACCTTAGATTAAGGTATAACTTTATATTACCTGAGATTAAGGTATAACTTTATATTACCTGAGATTAAGATATAACTTTATATTACCTGAGATTAAGATATAACTTTATATTACCTGAGATTAAGGTATAACTTTATATTACTTGACGTTAAGGTATAACTTTATATTACCTGAGATTAATATATAACTTTATATTACCTGAGATTAAGGTATAACTTTATATTACCTGAGATTAAGGTATAACTTTATATTACCTGAGATTAAGGTATAACTTTATATTACCTGAGATTTAGGTATAACTTTATATTAAATGACATTAAGTTATAACTTTATATTACCTGAGGTTAAGGTATAACTTTATATTACCTGAGATTAAGGTATAACTTTACATTACCTGACATTAAGGTATAACTTTATATTACCTGAGGTTAAGGTATAACTTTATATTACCTGTAGTTAAGACATAACTTTATATTACCTGAGATTAAGGGATAACTTTATATTAACTGAGATTAAGGTATAACTTTATATTATTTTTTTTTCTGAATTAAAATTTAAAAAGTGTTATCCAAAGCAATATTGAGATTAGTTTTGCAAGGATTATTTAAATTAGTTAAGTAGTGTATCTAATTTTCTCCTATGTAAATGTATAGATAATTAAAATAATGATAGCATTTGGTTGATACTGTAATTATAGTTTATCAAAAAACAAGATAGATGATGCTCTACTATTATCATTGAAAACTATGATATGCTATATGGGCTTAATATAAATGACTTAAATAAATATAATTATTGAATGTTATATCAAGTAAAACTAGTTTGGTGTTAGTCAATGATCATTATTTTTGTTATATATTGGTTAACACGACACAACTTATGATAGCAATTTTTATTGCGAATTTATCATTAATTATCTTATCTAGTACTGTATGTGTAATTCTCAGCTTATGAAATCATATTTAAAGAATAATGTGGTAGTATTTTTACCAGTAGAAACGTATTATTATAATTATTACTACTATTATCTATTTATTTGTATATATCCATACACACACACACGCACACACACACACACACAAACACACACACACTTATATATATATATATATATAAATAATGTAATTGCGAAACAGATGTACTACCACATTAATGGACTAACCTTTACAGGGAGCTGTGTCTCCGAACATTTTAATTAATTGATTATATCAAAGCATTACTACATTGTCATCTCGTGTATCAACTCTATATTTTCAAGCTATGGAACAAAGTGGAAATTCGGGTGCTCCTAATAAAAATATTTCCTGGTTCAACAGACAAGTTGTGTCATCGATGTTTCATGAAAAATTAAGCACTATACATTACTAAAAAATGTTCATCAATATGACGGAATGATACAATAAAATTCAAGCTAAAGTGACGAATACATTAGAAAATTAAATATTCATTTTTCAATTACTCCTATAGTTATAGAAAATGACAATAACAATTATAGCATCGATAGTTGGCTAGCCTTCGATAATCAAGAAAATATGAATAACTCCAATCCCATGAAAATAGAAAAATATTATTATTTATGATTTTGTATTCCCTGCGTCATATGTTAATATATAGAATTATATTGGTTCTAATTTAAGTGAAAATTAAAAAAAGTAGTGTTAGGGAAACCCAATAAGAATTTGGAAAGAAATGAAAATAATCAGAATCAAAAAATACTTTAAAAGCTACCGTGCCTTTTTTATTAGATTTTCATTGTTTTCAAATCCTTTTTCTAATATTCATCGTTGAACTATTTTAGTCTTTTATCGCCACTTTATATATTATTAATTATTTATCTGTTTTTTTTTTCAATTTTTACTTTTAACATTTTACGTTTTATTTTTTACTTTTTATGCTAGCGGCTATGCTGACGAGGTTACGCATTTTTTTAACTTAATAGTTTAATTGATCAACCATAACATCCTGAGCCAAAACTATATATATATATATATATATATATATATATATATAACGTAAACATGAATGTTAACTCGTATAAAACACTTATGGATCTCGCAAATTAAAGGTGTTACCGGCGGTTTCCACTATAATTGGTGTAATATCTAAAATATACAAATAATATTATGAAAAGTTGAGTATTGTTTACTAACGCTATTTTCCCGAAGATCCATCAGCAGATCAGAACATTAATAGTTAAGCTTCTTGTTAATTGAATTTTTACCCAGTTTACTTTTTACCCGGTTTTAATAAGTAAATGGTATAATATATGTATTTTTAAATCTAGTATTATAATGTGATTTATTATTTGTGTATAATTGTTCTATTTGTGTAAGGTTTACATTTTTGTTATTTTGTACGTGTTCATTAAAGTGGTATATTTTTATTATCTGTTTATATCTATATATAAACAAATATAATCACCAGTAATCTAATATCCGTAACAATATAATACAAATATGATACTCGTAATGTCATAGCTTATTTACAAATATACTATTTATACTCATGAGAACATAACTGCACTTAAATCTAATAATTAGATCCGGCATAAGAATATTTTTCGTCAACTTTGTATTACGTGAACTTTAAGAGACCTGTCACATTCGAATTAGCACTTGTTCATTTCGCAATTGACCTTTGTTTACCATTGTAGAGCATTCTGTTAAAATTACTTATAATTCTATTCTCTGATAGAATTCACTTTTATCATAGAATTATAATATATTATAATACATTACGTATACGTAATATGTTATATTGTTTCTGACCTTTTTCAGATAGCGTGAAAAGTAAAAAGTTCTTCATTACAAACGATAAATAACTATAATTGTTTAGGACTTTAGTCCGAATACTTTCAAACATTTACTAATAGTAGTGTCTTGATTGATATCAATATTATATATCTATAATGTTTTATAGTAAAGACGGGAGAATGATTAGCTAAGTACATTAGGTACATGCTATATTTTCGATCACACGAATAAGAAGGACTGAGGTAGAGTAAGAATTTACGAATTACATTTTTGTAGGATCAAACAAATTGTAACTACAGTAGAGCTCTGAGTTACCCCGGAGTGTTGACACAGCGATTGCGTATAAGGTTTACATATACTGTGAACTGTGCATAAGCAGGTGTAGTATAACCATAGCATATCACTATTGGCGTATATGTGGAGTTCTCAAGAAAACTAGAATATCCACGCGTTCCTATTGGCGTTACTGTGCATTCCATACTTGACGTTATAGGGTCAACACATTAGCATTATATTACACGGTATGTATTATAAATCTCAAATGGTCATTTAATTTTGTAGTCGGCTATAACAATGCTTAACCTCTTAATAAAACAAGTACTTTTTAGACATATGTTTGCTGACTTCACTTGCTTATCATTACATCACTCTTACACAATTTGTAAAACTGATTCCGTCTGACGTTTCTAATTTCTCAGTCAACCCTAAACTTCGGACAGGTCACTTTATCTCAAATTCTCAGGATACGCTGTACATTATTATATTTTCTTACACTTAGCTAAGTATATTAATAGATAATATTAAGCAATTACTCTAATGCTAATGATATATTAACAATAGTAGTAATATATTATAACCTACGCATGTTCCTCTATTAGATCTTAAGTTTCATAGAGGTAGTTTGTGATTACTAATTACCCTCAAACATAAAACTAACATTCCCTCTCAACTACACGCCGTCATTAACAAATCCACGGACAATTGAGTATCGAAACAAGATCAAATACATTTATCATCCTATAATTATTCAATAAATAAATTAAATTGACCTAATAGAATGTAATTCTATTTATCTGTAGACTCATTTAATTGATTTGTTCTATGTATTATTATTGATCAAATATATTTGTAACTGTCTTTATTTAATATCTGTATTATTTTAATATTTGGTAATCAATTGAACATATATGTTATATCAATATTTATAAATATTGATATAGATATACTTATAATTTTATATTGCAAGTTAGAGTTAACCTTGAAGTTTCAAAAATTGTTGCAACTAGAGATACATATAGAACGGGTTATTACGATCTTATGAATATAAAGTAATGTCTTTGAAGATTTTAATATAATGATGAAGGGTACTTTTTGAATTTGTAGAGTATTGAAGAAGATTATTGAAGTTATGATTGGTCTATTATTCATATTAAATTAGTTTACTATTAGCTCTTGTCTTAATTATAGCCTAGATCACCTAAGAATATACAATATAAGTAATCTTAGATAATATCAATATATATAATACAAAATATCGTACATTTTATATTTTAAAAGTATAATTCTATATATATGTAAAACATATCATATTATTGTTGAGAAATTTTATAGTCGAATTTATAATAAAGTAAAATTATATTTTAAAATATTCACTTCAAGTACAACTTTAGAAAGAATGATATGTACAAAATATAGTTTCTGATTTGAATTGTTGGTGTGTGTTTTCATTATTAGATGTAAATGTTAATTTTAGCCAAATTAATTTAAATATGTTATGGTATATACTACATATTATTTGCGCATTTATAATATTAACTACAGAAGTCACATATATTTGCATTAACAGTTCACTGCGATCACAAATATATAAATAAGAGTTAACCAATTATAATGTATTAGTTTGAAATTAAATTTTTATTATTCTGAAGTGATGGATTAATTAATAAACTAAAATAACTCATTAATAATTCATTTTTATGAAATATTATTATAAAAATATTCATATATATATAATATTACAGTCCTTTTATTATTGAGAATATAAGGGGTTTTCTTAATGAATTCATAGAGTATATAATTAGAATCTATATTACAAATAAATTTACAATATGGTTTATATTTGATAATATAATATTCATATACAAATTATATGAATTTCAATTACTATAAAATCATAATAATGTGAACGTATAATACATATATTAATACTAAACAATAATATACATAAATAAAAGTATGCCTAATATGAATTAAAAGAGCCCACATGTAATACTTAATATATAATTTATTATATGTTTATAGATGATTTATATCTATATTCATATCTATAATAAGAGTTGCTTATAAAATATGATTATGAAATATATTTGTTTATATTTTAATGAAATAAATATCACTGACTTTTAAATTTTGATTGACATTTTGGACTTCCTATCGAAATTTATAAAAATGTCTTTGTTTTATTAATATTTTAACCATTTAATGACCCATTTTGGATTATTATGGAATTAAGAGTTGGGACTAGGTATCGTTTGGGACGTAAGATCGGCAGCGGTTCATTTGGTGACATTTATCTTGGTTAGATTTATTAATTTATCGTTACTACTAGTTACCACCAATTTGTCACGTTCTTTTTGTATTTTTCTAGTTTAATCAGATATATTAGAATGTTATAATTAATCTTATTTGGTTTAATATAATGTAATGATTATTTATTATTTTAAATATTTAAATATATTTATTTTACTTTTATTTAAATATATAAAATACATACATTTTTTACATAATTAAAATATTTCACATTTCACATTATTTTATTCAAATAATTGACTAAAATCTTTTTGTATCAATATTTATTATTTATATTCATTTCATGTTATTTAATGTATTATTAAAAATTCACTATGTATCCTTAACATTGAAATATATATGTTAGCAAAAATATGTTTTCACCTCAACCTGATGATTTCATGAAATATCATATAACTCATTATATGTGAACATATTTAATTAACAAAATATCAAAATAGTCTCTATTATTACTTACAAATTAAATTTTAAGTTATACAATGTATAATTTATAAATAATATGTTACATATATATTTATTATTTAATGTTTATGTATATATTTTGTTCGCATAGATTTCATATTTTATTTTCCACTCAATTCTTGTACTCAGTTAGAATATATATTTAAATATAATATATTTATATTGTGAATTGACTAAAGATAAAAACAATTTTCTTTAAAGTCAAATTTGTTTCACTTTAGTTATCAAATTAATCAGTTGAATTTACTTGATTATAAAAACTATATAGAATATAGTAT
This sequence comes from Osedax frankpressi, assembly GCA_964035775.1. NCBI lineage: Eukaryota > Metazoa > Annelida > Polychaeta > Sabellida > Siboglinidae > Osedax > Osedax frankpressi. Next base: position 11,512,089 of record OZ038316.1, read on the forward strand.
TAAATAGCATATTATTAAATTATTTTGTATTTATTTCTGTTTATATTTTCTAATTGTATTTGCAAATTAAATATTGGTGATATAATAGATGTAAGGTGTAAGATATTTACTGTATTCATTAAGTTTATCAGTATTCATAAAAATATTATTCTCTATAATGATAAACATTGATAAAAATTCTAAATAAGTATTAAAATAAAAGTGAAAAGAAAAAGTATTAATTATTTTGTATTTTTTAAATAATGTTGAAATTTATTTTACAATTGAATAATATCAAAATTTAGGATTATTGATGAAAGTTATAATATTATTAATATAGTGTTTCATGTTTATTTGCATTTTATTGTATCTCTGTAATAACGGGTATTGTACGGATATGTTTACCCTTTGATGAACCATAAGACGACACTTCAGATTATTTACAGCTCTTTCATTGCCTGCATACTATTTTCCCATGACTCCTTTAAGTAATCTCGTTTTTATTTATTATTTAGTATATTTATTATTTAGTATATTTATTATTTAGTATATTTATTATTTAGTATATTTATCGAGTAATTCAAAACAAGCTCATCATGCAAGCTTTATTGCGTAATAACTAATATATATAGCATCGAGTTGAAATCATAAATGGATACAAAGTAAAGATATAAAAAATAACAAATATTAAAGATAAAATTCAACAATATAAAAGATCAATGAAACAAAATGTTTAAGTATAGAGATGATAAGATTTACGTATTACTATAATATTGATAGAAGACAGCACATAATAATATTATAAATATAGATTTTTTTGATTCAAAGAATATTTCTGACCAAGTTAGTCATCTTATGTTAAAATGACATATTAGTTATTGTTCTTTTGTATATTTTGACATTTGTTATTCTAAATCACTTTTCTGTTATACAATATTCTGTAAAAATCTTCGCTAAAAATACGACATTTCTACCTTATACGTCATTCCGCATGTTTCTATATTATTTTTAATAATATAATTGATTTTTTATGTAAAACTATAATTCAAATGATTTGGTTAGCTGACTTATGCCAGTAACCTACGGAAATAGGAATTAGGTTCTACATGCAATTGCACTATGCTAACTTTTGTTTTAATACGTTTGCAACTTACAATATATAGCTAGTGCAGATTTATATCTAAATTCCTCTAATTCACTAGTTCCCTTTTGGTGTAATTGTATCAACCCCTCTTATAATTATAAATGCCTTTATTATATTTGTAACTAGCAATCTATTTTTATTTTATACTTTTCAATTAATTATCCTCCAGTAATTATTTTTAATCAATAGTGTTAATACATATATCCTAATTGAATTATGTTATTAATGGGATTGTAGGTAAATTAAATTAGTTAAAACCTTTGCGGATTCATATTTCAATATCGTCAGTATATTAATATTATAATTAATATTCATTGTGCTGCTATGATATATCTTCATTCGAATGCAGTTTATTGCATATGGTCATCGGTGTTGAAAAACTAAAAGTGTTGGCTTAATTAATTTGTAATTCTACATTAAAAATTCTTTTGATCTCGTCGATGTCGTTGCATTACATTTCGTACTGATCAATAATTGAACGCTATTCCAATAAAATGCAGTTCTGCAATATATTTATATCTATATCTTCCAATTCTCAAATGGACGAGTATTTGTATATAATGTAAAGTTATTGTAAATTTATTCTTTTTAAAGTTCATATTTTTTAAAATTTACATTTATTATTACTTTTTTATTATTTCATTTATTATGTTTTTCAGAAATTAGAACATCATTCTATATAAAGAAATATGTTAAAAGATACTTAAATTATGAATTATTAAAGGGTACATTTTTAATTGGTATACTTTTTATATTGTGAATTTATAAAGCTATATATATTAATTAAATATAGCTATATTGCTATATGTATATATATATGTGTGTATATATATGCATAACAATATTTCTATATGTATATATATATATATATTTAGTAAATATTATTTATAAATTGATTTTTATGAACATAAATGCATTTCGTCTTACTTTAATATAGATCAATTTTATATGGAATTAAGTGAACATCTTAATCAAAAACATTAATAATTATACATCTAAAATAAATATAGTTGTTTTAATTAATTTACATTAATTATTTTTAATAGTGATATATATGTATATATCTAAATACATGTAAACGTATTTAGAGAGAGCTATATATATATATATATATATATATATATATATATATATATATATATATATATATATATATATATAAATATATATATATATATAATAAGCATAATTGCTGAAATAGCCAGACACAGCATATACTTAACATCAAACAAGTTTAGCATGTGTCCATAGTCTTCATACTATCACTCACAAACACACACAAACACACACATACGCAAACATACGCGCACAAATACACTACATGTTGCACCTACTGGCATTTGTCAGTCCATTACATATCCTGACCTCAAATCCCCCTCCAGCTCCTTAGGACTTAGGCCCGAGTCCTCCGATGTAATGAATTTGCCTATTTTGTTTTATCCTGCTGTCAATCAAATGTTTTTCTGGTTACCCGCCATTGTTTTATTTTTATGTTTATCTTTTTTATATTTCATAGGAAGTGCATTTGTTAATTATCCATTATTAACACTCTGTACATAAATTGATACATATACACATACACACATTTATACGAGTTGCAGTTTATATGCAATTTGATAGATACGAACACTAATATTTATATTATCTGAAAATGAGAATTTCTACTATTAAGCAGTTCTAGCAGTTTGTTTACTATAATTACAGAATTTGTAATCTTTGTAAATTGTCAATAATTTATATTGAATTAGTGAAATGTTTGATGAAAATTAATAAAAACTTCACATGTAAGCATAAATACATTTTTTCACATACCTATTATATAATAACTTCTAAATAATTAAATTATATTATGATTATAATATATTTCAAAATCCAACAGATTTTTGCTTTTATTACTAGTTAATATAATACCAATAACTTATTAGTAATACAAATGAATCATATTAATATGATTTAAAAATAATTTTATTATTTACCTTTTCTATAAAAAGATATTAGTGCATATATATATTCGAGTTAATTAATATCATATTATATACAATATATATTAATATCATATAATTAGTAATATAAGATTATATCATTTATATATATTTATGATATGTCATCTAATTTACAGTATAAGTACTTCACTACCTAATGAACTATTTACATACAATTATGTAATACTTTTTTTAATAACTGCATTTGAATTTTTCTGCGTTTACAAATGAAATTCCATCAAATACCTCAGTCCAATTTCAACCATGGGATTGGCAAATATCCACATACCCTTATACACGGGGTTGGCAAATATCCACATACCCTTAACTATGGGGTTTGGCAAATATCCACATACCCTTAACCATGGGGTTTGGCAAATATCTACATACTCTTAACCATGGGGTTTGGCAAATATCTACATACCATTAACCATGGGGTTTGGCAAATATCTACATACTCTTACCATGGGGTTTGGCAAATATCCACATACCCTTAACCATGGGGTTGGCAAATATCTACATACTCTTAACCATGGGGTTGGCAAATATCTACATACTCTTACCATGGGGTTTGGCAAATATCTACATACCCTTACCATGGGGTTTGGCAAATATCTACATACTCTTACCATGGGGTTGGCAAATATCCACAAAGATAAAATAGAGTGAAAATTGCAATCTTTTAGATAAATATGCAACACTGTAAACAATGGAATGACGGGTTATTTTAATCCTGTATTGTTTGTCGAGTGTCTAGTGCACCCTGTCCTCTACTGGAGGATGCCTACTTAATTCACTGTCTTCAGCTGTAGTACTTAGTGGCCATTGAAATTAAACCAAATCTTAAGTACACAAGCACTCGTGAGTTTCTGTTGACTGCCTGACCTAGTAGCCGTTATCCACGGGTAGTCGATACCCACGAGTACTTAATACCCTCGGGTAGTCGATACCCACGAGTACTTAACACCCACGAGTACTTAACACCCACGAGTACTTAACACCCACGAGTACTTAACACCCACGAGTAGGTGATATCCACGAGTACTTAATACCCACGGGTAGTCGATACCCACGAGTACTTAACACCCACGAGTAGGTGATACCCACGAGTACTTAATACCCACGGGTAGTCGATACCCACGAGTACTTAACACACACGAGTAGGTGATACCCACGAGTACTTAATACCCACGGGTAGTCGATACCCACGAGTACTTAACACACACGAGTAGGTGATACCCACGAGTACTTAATACTCACGGGTAGTCGATACCCACGAGTACTTAACACACACAAGTAGGTGATACCCACGAGTACTTAATACCCACGGGTAGTCGATACCCACGAGTACTTAACACACACAAGTAGGTGATACCCACGAGTACTTAATATACCCACGGGTAGTCGATACCCACGAGTACTTAACACACACGAGTAGGTGATACCCACGAGTACTTAATACCCACGGGTAGTCGATACCCACGAGTACTTAACACCCACGAGTAGGTGATACCCACGAGTAGTCAATACCTACGAGTAGTCAATACCCACGAGTATGTAAAAACCATGAGTAGGTGATACCCACGAGTACTTAACACCCACGAGTAGGTGATACCCACAATTAGTTGATACCCACGAGTACTTAATACTCTCGAGTAAGTGATACCCACGAGTAGTCGATACCCACGAGTACGTAAAACCCACGAGTAGGTAATACCCATGAGTACTTAACACCCACCAGTAGGTGATACCCACGAGTACTTAACACCCACAAGTACTTAACACCAACGAGTACTTAACACCCCCGAGTAGGTGATGCCCACGAGTACTTAACACCCACGAGTACTTAACACCCACGAGTACTTAACACTAACAAGTAAGTGATACGAATGCCTACTTCACGGCTGCACCTATACACTTGTATACTATAGTATTTTACGTGCGGGTAGGTGGGACCCATTCGCTGCCGGAAGAGTGGACCCGAGTCCGACCTCGCTCGCTCGACCCCTCGTTCAATATTATCTGTTCGTGCACTACCTCGGCATAGTTCATTATTTATGTATCGAGATTAAGACCGACGATGTAATGCTACCCCGGGCATTGTTGCTATGTAGCAATGTTATCGGATAAATGCCATGAAATGCAATAGATTGATTCCTAGAAAGATATGACTTGCTAGAGTGTTCACTCTGCCATTGCCACTATTGTAGGCATTGTATATATATATATATATATATATATGTGTATGTATCTAAATATATATATATATATATATATATATATATCTCACTCTATTATGTATAATAACAAGATTTAATTACATTCAGTTATGTTTACACTGCTACCTATCGGAGCTGATATCATTTCCGATAGAATGTGATGAGTAAATTTGATTTCGCATTTGTAATTACTATAAGATCGTTGTAAGATCGTTCTAAATTCATTGTCTCTTTTGAATATATTAACGTCAAATTCAATATCCGAAAAGTAATGATGAGTCATTGCTGAGAAGATTTATTTCTAAAATTGTAATCCCTACTTTACCTTCAGATTTTAAATAACGTAGAAAAGCACATCTCGAGACTTCCGAGTCATTATTGCCGATATCGCTAATTGTTCGTTACTATCATCGCCTCTTTATCACCTCCTCATCCAGGCACCGACATATCAAATGCGGAGGAGGTTGCAATTAAATTGGAATGCGTGAAGACGAAGCACCCTCAACTTCACATCGAAAGCAAAATTTACAAGATGATGCTTGGTGGAGGTTAGTCTCTTGGCGTCTCTTGGCGTCTGTGGTACGCTGTTCAATTCTGCAAAACGCTTTGTAAAAGTTACCCGATCACGATAGCAAATTATGTGTAATACTACAAATTGGTTTTATATCCTGATTGCTAAATAAATATATAAATAGCAATTCTAGATTTGATTGATTAAACATTTTCCATGCGTTATTATTTTTTATAAACTATCCATTAATTATAATCATTAGAATTTGTGCGGAATAACAATTTTAATAATAATTCTGGTTATGAGTTTGAATGAAAGGTAAAACGAAATCCCCATTTTGACGTGTATAAAATGTCGCGGTAGTTTATTTATTGGACCCGTTGCTGTTGAGAAATATACTCGCGGGTAAAAGTACTCCTGAAGTCCTCTGATTTATACTTCACCGCTTGTCTTCCATCGATTCCTAGTTGGAATTCCCATCGTGAAATGGGCAGGGGGCGAGGGAGATTACAACGTCATGGTGATGGAGTTACTCGGTCCCAGCCTCGAGGATCTCTTCAACTTCTGCTCCCGCAAGTTCAGCCTGAAAACTGTGCTCCTCCTAGCCGACCAACTGGTTGGTTCCTAATTACGCGATTTACGCGCAATTCTCCCTCGACCCGCTCCGCTTGCGAATGTCGAAGTCCCCGCGTATGCGATAATAAAGGCTTTACTACTGCCCGGGGAGTTTTTTACGGTAGGCCGATGCTCTTTCCCCGTATGCGAGTTTGTAAAGCACCGTGTTTATATATACGCTCGCACGCGTATACGGGAAGCAGACTATACAACAACTCGACTACATCAGTCATCTCGTATAGTTTGTGTTTCTCTGTAAACACGGTCCTCACCTGTTCGTAAAACCGCTTTTGCTAAAGCGTCTGCCAACAGATATCGTAATGCATCACTTCATAGCATCGTGAGTTTAACTTTCATCACCCCTATCATCACCCCTACATCACCCCTACATTACCCCTACATCACCCCTATCATCACCCCTACCATTCACCTTGTTATTCGCTATATCCACCATAGCATTCACTATATCCACCTTATCATTCACTATATCCACCATATCATTTACTATATCCAACATATTATTTAATATATACGCCATATCATTGAAATCATGTCTTCAAATTAACAATAAAAGCATATTTTCGTGTAAGTGAATTGTTATAAAATTGTAATTTTGTCTAAAGTATTGATTTATATGATCATTGTTTACGCATGGAAATATGTTCCACTATATTATTATATTCTGTGTGGTATTCATGTACCTCTTTATATACCAGTTAACATTAGTGTGTTAGTACTCTTTTATTAATGTACTCTTTTATTAATGTACTCCTTTATTAATGTATTCCTTTATTAATGTACTCCATATTAATGTACTCCTTTATTAATGTACTCCTTTATTAATGTACTCCTTTATTAATGTACTCCATATTAATGTACTCCATATTAATGTACTCCTTTATTAGTGTACTCCTTTATTAATATACTCCTTTATTAATGTACTCCATATTAATGTATTCCTTTATTAATGTACTCCATATTAATGTACTCCATATTAATGTACTCCTTTATTAATGTACTCCATATTAATGTACTCCTTTGTTAATGTATTCCATATTAATGTACTCCTTTGTTAATGTACTCCTTTGTTAATGTACTCCTTTAGTAATGTACTCCATATTAATGTACTCCTTTATTAGTGTACTCCTTTATTAATATACTCCTTTATTAATGTACTCCATATTAATGTACTCCTTTATTAATGTACTCCATATTAATGTACTCCTTTGTTAATGTATTCCATATTAATGTACTCCTTTGTTAATGTACTCCTTTGTTAATGTACTCCTTTAGTAATGTACTCCATATTAATGTACTCCTTTATTAGTGTACTCCTTTATTAATATACTCCTTTATTAATGTACTCCATATTAATGTACTCCATATTAATGTACTCCTTTATTAGTGTACTCCTTTATTAATATACTCCTTTATTAATGTACTCCATATTAATGTATTCCTTTATTAATGTACTCCATATTAATGTACTCCTTTATTAATGTACTCCATATTAATGTACTCTTTTATTAATGTACTCCTTTATTAATGTACTCCATATTAATGTACTCTTTTATTAATGTATTCCTTTATTAATGTACTCTTTTATTAATGTACTCCATTATTAATGTACTCCATATTAATGTACTCTTTTATTAATGTACTCCTTTATTAATGTACTCCATATTAATGTACTCCTTTATTAATGTACTCCTTTATTAATGTACTCCATATTAATGTACTCCTTTATTAATGTACTCCATATTAATGTACTCCTTTATTAATGTACTCCATATTAATGTACTCCTTTATTAATGTACTCCTTTATTAATGTACTCTTTTATTAATTTACTCCATTATTAATGTACTCCATATTAATGTACTCCATATTAATGTACTCCTTTATTAATGTACTCCATATTAATGTACTCCTTTATTAATGTACTCCTTTATTAATTAACTTTTTTATTAATGTACTCCATTATTAATGTACTCCTTTATTAATGTACTCCATATTAATGTACTCCATATTAATGTACTCCTTCATTAATGTACTCCTTTATTAATGTACTCCATATTAATGTACTCCTTTATTAATGTACTCCATATCAATGTACTCCATATTAATGTACTCCTTTATTAATGTACTCCTTTATTAATGTACTCTTTTATTAATTTACTCCATTATTAATGTACTCCATATTAATGTACTCCATATTAATGTATTCCATATTAATGTACTCCTTTATTAATGTACTCCATATTAATGTACTCCATATTAATGTATTCCATATTAATGTACTCCTTTATTAATGTACTCCATATTAATGTACTCCATATTAATGTATTCCATATTAATGTACTCCTTTATTAATGTACTCCATATTAATGTACTCCATATTAATGTACTCCTTTATTAATGTACTCCTTTATTAGTGTACTCCTTTATTAATGTACTCCATATTAATGTATTCCATATTAATGTACTCCTTTATTAATGTACTCCATATTAATGTATTCCTTTATTAATGTACTCCATATTAATGTACTCTTTTATTAATGTACTCCTTTATTAATGTACTCCATATTAATGTACTCTTTTATTAATGTACTCCTTTATTAATGTACTCTTTTATTAATGTACTCCATTATTAATGTACTCCATATTAATGTACTCCTTTATTAATGTACTCCTTTATTAATGTACTCCTTTATTAATGTATTCCATATTAATGTACTCCTTTATTAATGTACTCCATATTAATGTACTCTTTTATTAATGTACTCCTTTATTAATGTACTCTTTTATTAATGTACTCCATTATTAATGTACTCCATATTAATGTACTCTTTTATTAATGTACTCCTTTATTAATGTACTCCATATTAATGTACTCCTTTATTAATGTACTCCTTTATTAATGTACTCCATATTAATGTACTCCTTTATTAATGTACTCCATATTAATGTACTCCTTTATTAATGTACTCCTTTATTAATGTACTCCATATTAATGTACTCCTTTATTAATGTACTCCTTTATTAATGTACTCCATATTAATGTACTCCTTTATTAATGTACTCCATTATTAATGTACTCCATATTAATGTAATCCTTTATTAATGTACTCCTTTATTAATGTACTCCATATTAATGTACTCCTTTATTAATGTACTCCTTTATTAATGTACTCCATATTAATGTACTCCTTTATTAATGTACTCCATATTAATGTACTCCTTTATTAATGTACTCCTTTATTAATGTACTCCATATCAATGTACTCCATATTAATGTACTCCTTTATTAATGTACTCCTTTATTAATGTACTCCTTTATTAATGTACTCCTTTATTAATGTACTCCATATTAATGTACTCCATTATTAATGTACTTCATTATTAATGTACTCCATATTAATGTACTCCTTTATTAATGTACTCCTTTATTAATGTACTCCATATTAATGTACTCCTTTATTAATGTACTCCATTATTAATGTACTTCTTTATTGATGTACTCCATATTAATGTACTCCTTTATTAATGTACTCCTTTATTAATGTACTCCTTTATTAATGTACTCCTTTATTAATGTACTCATTTATTAATGTACTCCTTTATTAACTTTGATCTCTTGAGATATAATTTGAATACATTTTATTACCACTTCACAATATTTATTTTCTCAAAATTCTGTAGAATTTTCTTTTGTAATTATTTATTGAAGTTAGTATTGTATTTTTGTACTATGGGATATATTTTATTTGACCCTGTCTTTAACTCCTACTAAACTCTACCTTCACTCCTGACCCTGTCCTTAACTCCTACTAAACTCTACCTTCACTCCTGACCCCGTCCTTAACTCCTACTAAACTCTACCTTCACTCCTCACCCTGTCCTTAACTCCTACTAAACTCTACCTTCAATCCTGACCCCGTCCTTAACTCCTACTAAACTATACCTTCACTCCTCACCCTGTCTTTAACTCCTACTAAACTCTACCTTCACTCCTGACCCCGTCCTTAACTCCTACTAAACTCTACCTTCACTCCTCACCCTGTCCTTAACTCCTATTAAACTCTACCTTCAATCCTGACCCTTTCCTTAACTACTACTTAACTCTACCTTCACTCCTGACCCCATCTTTAACTCCTACTAAACTCTACCTTCAATCCTGACCCTGTCTTTAACCTCTACTAAACTCTACCTTCACTCCTGACCCTGTCTTTAACTCCTACTAAACTTTACCTTCAATCCTGACCCTGTCCTTAACTCCTACTAAACTCTACCTTCACTCCTGTCCCTGTCCTTAACTCCTACTAAACTCTACCTTCACTCCTGACCCCGTCCTTAACTCCTACTAAACTCTACCTTCACTCCTGACCCTGTTCTTAACTCCTACTCAACTCTATCTTCACTCCTGACCCCGTCCTTAACTCCTACTAAACTCTACCTTCACTCCTGACCCCGTCATTAATCTTACACCTTTGCAAGCAAATATCTACACCATTAATCGCACCTCAAGCTCGCATAGCAGCCCCGAAAAGATTCCTACCCCCCATAACCATCCATGACCCCCGTAACCCCGCCCCCTCAGATCAGTCGCATCGAATACATCCACTCTCGTAACTTCATTCACCGCGACGTCAAGCCCGACAATTTCCTGATGGGTCTCGGCAAGAAGGGAAACCTCGTGTACATGATTGACTTTGGTTTGGCCAAGAAGTATCGTGATGGTCGTCTGCACCAACACATTCCCTACAGAGAGAATAAGAACCTGACTGGTACCGCCCGTTACGCCAGCATTAACACCCACCTGGGGATAGGTAGGTGTTGGGGCCTAGAGTATGGGTTTCTGGGTGCGGAGTATACGGCTCGAGCTGTAGTATGGGGATTTGGAGATGAAGTATGGGGATTTGGAGATGAAGTATGGGGTTTGGGCAACTGGTGGTGAGGTTTGAGTATGGGACTGGGGCTAGTGCTGGTGTATGGAGCTGGGGATGTATTATGGGGTATTAGGGATAGTTTGAGGTTGGAGTATGGTGATCTGGGGCTAGTGCTGGAGTATGGAGCTGGGGATGTAGTATGGGGTATTAGGGATAGTTTGAGGTTGTAGTATGGTGATCTGGGGCTAGTGCTGGAGTATGGAGCTGGGGATGTAGTATGGGGTATTAGGGATAGTTTGAGGTTGGAGTATGGTGATCTGGGGCTAGTGCTGGAGTATGGAGCTGGGGATGTAGTATGGGGTTTGGGGTTGGTTTGAGGTTGGAGTATGGTGATCTGGGGCTAGTGCTGGAATATGGAGCTGGGGAAGTAGTATGGGGTTTGGGGTTGGTGTGGGTGGAGTTTGGTGATCTGGGGCTAGTGTTGGAGTATGGAGCTGGGGATGTAGTATAGGGTTTGGGGTAAGTGTGGGTGGCTAAGTGTTACTATTGGATGTGGTTCAAGTTGTAATTTGTAAAGGTAGATCTTATGTAATCAATAATTAAACAATACCATTATTAACTTGACCCCTGATTCTATACAATCAGAACAAAGCCGCAGAGATGACCTTGAATCGTTGGGATATGTGTTCATGTACTTCCTCAGAGGAGCTCTTCCTTGGCAAGGTCTGAAAGCTGCAACGAAAAGACAAAAGTACGAACGTATAAGCGAGAAAAAAATGGCTTCTCCTATAGAAGAACTTTGTAAAGGATTTCCAGGTATCTACTTAGTCTACACCCTTATCTACACCCTTATCTACACCATTATCTACACCCTATTCTACACCCTTATCTACACCCTTATCTACACCCTATCTACATCCTTATCTACACCTATCTACACCCTTATCTACTCCATATTCTACACCTCTATCTACACCCTTATCTACTCCATATTCTACACCTCTATCTCCACCTTTACACCCTTATCTCCACCTTTACACCCTTATCTGCACCCTATTCTACACCCTTATCTCCACATTTACACCCTTATCTACACCCTATTCTACACCTCTATCTACACCCTTATCTCCACCTCTACACCCTTACCTTATATACAACTAACATCCTCAATACACTACACTTTATACCAATTTACTCTCTTTTAAATACCATTTTTTACATGCGTCTCCAATCTGATGAATAATCCTTCTATTTATTTCCCTATCACTCTTTAATTTTCCTTCTTATCACCGCTTCCACACTCTACCAAATCTTCAATATCTCTCATCCCCTCACAAGCACCCATCTCTAACAAGCCCTCATCCTCCCACACAATTTCATAATTTCCTAACTAGACTCCCATTCCCACCCTTTATAATACTCCATCACGTTAATTCACCTATTGCCCCTCGTAAATAAAACCTCCGTGCTCATCGAGCTCCGTAGTCTTTGTTAAACCCTGACCCCCGTTGACCCCCGTTGACCCCTTCAGTTGAGTTTGCTAGCTACCTGAACTTCTGCCGTTCGATGAGATTCGACGACAAGCCGGATTATTCTTACCTTCGTCAACTGTTTCGAAATCTCTTTCATCGCGAAGGATTTAACTACGATTACGTCTTCGATTGGAATATGCTGAAATTTGTTAGTTTTCGACCGACTAACTAACTGCCCGTTTAAAGGACTACTAAAGAGCTTATTAATTTAAAGAGCTAACTAGGAGCTTGCTTAAAGATCTAACTAAAGCGCTTCTTAAGAACTAATTCACTCTATCGTATCGCTATCGCTATCGCTAGCCTATAGTTCAATTTACAGTTCTTGCAGTTCTTGCATTAAAATCTTATACATTTTAAGTCTTGCAACATTTCTGCCACTTTTTTGGTGTTCCTGTGGTTTTTGTAGCCAGACAATAACACGTAATTGTTACTGTTACATAACTCTGGCCACTGTTATGCGATAGGCCGGAGGAGACTCGTCCACTGACCGGCGAATGGTCAGCAAGATTCGTTCTCCTTGCGCCAACACACCCAACAACTTGACCGTTAGATAATTTGAACTTTGGTCCGCATTTGTGCATTATTCAATTTTGCATTAACATTTACATAACACTACAAATATGTTCAATGTTGCAATACAAGTTCTATATTTAGCTTTTACTAACTCAATTATTTCACATTTAGATTTTTTATTACATGCTTCAACTACAACCTACTACTTCAACTACAACCTACTTCTACTTCAATTACAACCTACTTCTACTTCAATTACAACCTACTACTTCAACTACAACCTACTACTTCAACTACAACCTACTTCTACTTCAACTACAACCTACTACTTCAACTACAACCTACTTCTACTTCAACTACAACCTACTACTTCAACTACAACCTACTTCTACTTCAATTACAACCTACTACTTCAACTACAACCTACTTCTACTTCAATTACAACCTACTACTTCAACTACAACCTACTACTTCAACTACAACCTACTACTTCAACTACAACCTACTTCTACTTCAATTACAACCTACTACTTCAACTACAACCTACTACTACTTCAACTACAACCTACTACTTCAACTACAACCTACTTCTACTTCAATTACAACCTACTACTTCAACTACAACCTACTACTTCAACTACAACCTACTTCTACTTCAATTACAACCTACTACTTCAACTACAACCTACTACTTCAACTACAACCTACTTCTACTTCAATTACAACCTACTACTTCAACTACAACCTACTTCTACTTCAATTACAACCTACTACTTCAACTACAACCTACTACTTCAACTACAACCTACTACTTCAACTACAACCTACTTCTACTTCAATTACAACCTACTACTTCAACTACAACCTACTACTTCAACTACAACCTACTTCTACTTCAATTACAACCTACTACTTCAACTACAACCTACTACTTCAACTACAACCTACTACTTCAACTACAACCTACTACTTCAACTACAACCTACTACTTCAACTACAACCTACTACTTCAACTACAACCTACTTCTACTTCAATTACAACCTACTACTTCAACTACAACCTACTACTTCAACTACAACCTACTACTTCAACTACAACCTACTTCTACTTCAATTACAACCTACTACTTCAACTACAACCTACTTCTACTTCAATTACAACCTACTACTTCAACTACAACCTACTACTTCAACTACAACCTACTACTTCAACTACAACCTACTTCTACTTCAATTACAACCTACTACTTCAACTACAACCTACTTCTACTTCAATTACAACCTACTACTTCAACTACAACCTACTACTTCAACTACAACCTACTTCTACTTCAATTACAACCTACTACTTCAACTACAACCTACTACTTCAACTACAACCTACTTCTACTTCAATTACAACCTACTACTTCAACTACAACCTACTTCTACTTCAATTACAACCTACTACTTCAACTACAACCTACTACTTCAACTACAACCTACTACTTCAACTACAACCTACTACTTCAACTACAACCTACTTCTACTTCAATTACAACCTACTACTTCAACTACAACCTACTTCTACTTCAATTACAACCTACTACTCCAACTACAACCTACTACTTCAACTACAACCTACTTCTACTTCAATTACAACCTACTACTTCAACTATAACCTACTTCTACTTCAATTACAACCTACTACTTCAACTACAACCTACTTCTACTTCAATTACAACCTACTTCTACTTCAATTACAACCTACTACTTCAACTACAACCTACTTCTACTTCAATTACAACCTACTACTTCAACTACAACCTACTACTTCAACTACAACCTACTACTTCAACTACAACCTACTACTTCAACTACAACCTACTACTTCAACTACAACCTACTTCTACTTCAATTACAACCTACTACTTCAACTACAACCTACTTCTACTTCAATTACAACCTACTACTTCAACTACAACCTACTACTTCAACTACAACCTACTACTTCAACTACAACCTACTTCTACTTCAATTACAACCTACTACTTCAACTACAACCTACTTCTACTTCAATTACAACCTACTACTTCAACTACAACCTACTAATTCAACTACAACCTACTACTTCAACTACAACCTACTACTTCAACTACAACCTACTTCTACTTCAATTACAACCTACTACTTCAACTACAACCTACTTCTACTTCAATTACAACCTACTACTTCAACTACAACCTACTACTTCAACTACAACCTACTACTTCAACTACAACCTACTTCTACTTCAATTACAACCTACTACTTCAACTACAACCTACTTCTACTTCAACTACAACCTACTTCTTCAACTACAACCTACTACTTCAACTACAACCTACTACTTCAACTACAACCTACTTCTACTTCAACTACAACCTACTTCTTCAACTACAACCTACTTCTTCAACTACAACCTACTACTTCAACTACAACCTACTTCTACTTCAATTACAACCTACTACTTCAACTATAACCTACTTCTACTTCAATTACAACCTACTACTTCAACTATAACCTACTTCTACTTCAATTACAACCTACTACTTCAACTATAACCTACTTCTACTTCAATCTTCAATTACAACCTACTACTTCAACTACAACCTACTTCTACTTCAATTACAACCTACTACTTCAACTACAACCTACTACTTCAACTACAACCTACTACTTCAACTACAACCTACTACTTCAACTACAACCTACTTCTACTTCAACTACAACCTACTTCTTCAACTACAACCTACTTCTTCAACTACAACCTACTACTTCAACTACAACCTACTTCTACTTCAATTACAACCTACTACTTCAACTACAACCTACTTCTACTTCAATTACAACCTACTACTTCAACTACAACCTACTAATTCAACTACAACCTACTACTTCAACTACAACCTACTACTTCAACTACAACCTACTTCTACTTCAATTACAACCTACTACTTCAACTACAACCTACTTCTACTTCAATTACAACCTACTACTTCAACTACAACCTACTACTTCAACTACAACCTACTACTTCAACTACAACCTACTTCTACTTCAATTACAACCTACTACTTCAACTACAACCTACTTCTACTTCAACTACAACCTACTTCTTCAACTACAACCTACTACTTCAACTACAACCTACTACTTCAACTACAACCTACTTCTACTTCAACTACAACCTACTTCTTCAACTACAACCTACTTCTTCAACTACAACCTACTACTTCAACTACAACCTACTTCTACTTCAATTACAACCTACTACTTCAACTATAACCTACTTCTACTTCAATTACAACCTACTACTTCAACTATAACCTACTTCTACTTCAATTACAACCTACTACTTCAACTATAACCTACTTCTACTTCAATTACAACCTACTACTTCAACTATAACCTACTTCTACTTCAATTACAACCTACTACTTCAACTATAACCTACTTCTACTTCAATTACAACCTACTACTTCAACTATAACCTACTTCTACTTCAATTACAACCTACTACTTCAACTACAACCTACTTCTACTTCAATTACAACCTACTACTTCAACTACAACCTACTTCTACTTCAATTACAACCTACTACTTCAACTACAACCTACTACTTCAATTACAACCTACTAATTCAACTACAACCTACTTCTACTTCAATTACAACCTACTACTTCAACTACAACCTACTTCTACTTCAATTACAACCTACTACTTCAACTACAACCTACTACTTCAATTACAACCTACTAATTCAACTACAACCTACTTCTACTTCAATTACAACCTACTACTTCAACTACAACCTACTACTTCAATTACAACCTACTAATTCAACTACAACCTACTTCTACTTCAATTACAACCTACTACTTCAACTAAAACCTACTTCTACTTCAATTACAACCTACTTCTACTTCAATTACAACCTACTACTTCAACTACAACCTACTTCTACTTCAACTACAACCTACTACTTCAACTACAACCTACTTCTACTTCAACTACAACCTACTTCTTCAACTACAACCTACTTCTACTTCAACTACAACTTTCTACTTCAATTACAACCTACTACTTCAACTACAACCTACTTCTTCAACTACAACCTACTACTTCAACTACAACCTACTTCTACTTCAACTACAACCTACTACTTCAACTACAACCTACTACTTCAACTACAACTTACTACTTCAATTACAACCTACTACTTCAATTACAACCTACTTCTACTTCAACTACAACCTACTACTTCAACTACAACCTACTTCTTCAACTACAACCTACTACTTCAACTACAACCTACTACTTCAACTACAACCTACTTCTACTTCAACTACAACCTACTACTTCAACTACAACCTACTTCTACTTCAACTACAACCTACTACTTCAACTACAACCTACTACTTCAACTACAACCTACTTCTACTTCAATTACAACCTACTACTACTTCAACTACAACCTACTTCTACTTCAACTACAACCTACTACTTCAACTACAACCTACTACTTCAACTACAACCTACTTCTACTTCAATTACAACCTACTACTTCAACTACAACCTACTTCTACTTCAACTACAACCTACTACTTCAACTACAACCTACTACTTCAACTACAACCTACTACTTCAACTATAACCTACTTCTACTTCAACTACAACCTACTTCTACTTCAACTACAACCTACTACTTCAACTACAACCTACTTCTACTTCAATTACAACCTACTACTTCAACTACAACCTACTTCTACTTCAACTACAACCTACTTCTTCAACTACAACCTACTTCTACTTCAACTACAACCTACTACTTCAACTACAACCTACTTCTACTTCAACTACAACCTACTACTTTAACTACAACCTACAACTACAATCTACTACTTAAACTACAACCTACTACTACTTCAATTACAACCTACTACTACTTCAACTACAACCTACTACTTCAACTACAACCTACTACTACTTCAACTACAACCTACTACTTCAATTACAACCTACTACTTCAACTACAATCTACTACTTCAACTACAACCTACTACTTCAACTACAACCTACTACTTCAACTACAACCTACTACTTCAACTACAACCTACTACTTCAACTACAACCTACTACTTCAATTACAACCTACTACTTCAACTACAACCTACTACTTCAACTACAACCTACTACTTCAACTACAACCTACTACTTCTCCTACTACACCTACTACTTCTACTACAACCTACTACTTCTCCTACTACACCTACTAATTCTACTATTATTTCTGTTTATAGCAAGGTACCTCTAATAATGTGCCTACAAATGGCTTCTACGTTGGTGAGACGGGTGACGGAACCAGTCGGCAGAACAGCGCAGCTGCTCCTGTGTTCAAACAACCTAATAACCCCTCGGGTTAGTTGGTGTTGTAATATCGGCACATATTGCGTGATAAAATTGAAATCTAATCACATTTTTTAAATTCAAAATTTTATAATTTTTCATTAATTAACAACATAACTTAAAATTATATTTAACTTATTTTCAACATTCATTTTAAACTAATTATATTTTTATATTCTTAAAAATTTACAAAAAGTTTAAAATAGCTTGCAAGAAATTCCTTGAAAGAAATTAATTTTTATGGTATTTGTTTTTTATTCATTGGTAAATAATAACAAACAAATCAGTATTTTATATATATCTTTCTAATCGCTGATACAACCATACATTTATTATAGTGTTTATAGTCTTTCTTGCATATAGTTGTAAATATTGTTGTAATGATTATTTACTAAACAAATTATATAATTTAAATCTGAAAAAAAATGTATTGAAAATAAATCATATTCTAATAATATTTTAAGACGATGTTAAATTCTTTCATATTCGAGTTAACTAATAGTAACTATTCTTATATATTCATATTCAGGAAAAGAATGATCCAGGTTATTTGCAAACAATATTTATTATGACAGATTAATATCATTTTCAAAAAAATATATATTTAAAAAACTATATGCAAATTTACAACATAAAATTAAATTTAATGACAATTAAATACAATTAAACTTGTTGATTTTAATGTTTACTATTTTTAACTTAAATATATTTAATATTTGTTCTTGTTTTTAAAATTTAAATTAAAAAAGATATTGTAGATTTGAATGTGCCAAATAATTTTAAATCCAAATATTAATATTTTCAAAAAAAAACTTTAATTAATAATAACTCTTACTTAATATTGATTCTTCGCATGTAAACTTTTTCTACTTTTTCTACTTCACTATTTTTTCACTTGATCTTTCTTAATAGCTTTAAAATGTCATGTTTCTACTTTTTATTCCCTCAATATATAATTTATTTTTTATTTGTTTTTGTTTCGTTTTTATTTTTTCTTCATTATTCAAACATATTATTTTACTATATATTCTAACTCTTTATAAATATTAATTTAATATTTATTGATTATACTACTTTTATTAATTAAATTACTGTTATAGAGTGATCACTTTGACAAGTTTAGGATTTTAATGTTTTATTATAAAAAATTGATTTGTTATTGTTCTATTGTAAACACGAAGTCAGTTTATTTAATTTTTACTGTATTCTTATAAAAGTTTAAAAAATTAAATTAAGAAATTTGTCAATTTACCACTTTTTAGCTTATTGTCTAGATAAGTAGCCTTTCATCAATAATTACCCAGACGTAAAAAACTCTTGAGATTTCTAAATACCACAAGCTTTTCACGTTGACATATGAGAACCCAATCAAAGATTCTGCTTTAGTATTATATATATATATATAATTATGAATTAAATTCATCCAAATTCTGTCCTCAGGTGTAAATGCAAATTCTGCCCGGGCTCGTAACGCTCGGATTGATCGAGAGAGAAGGGCATGTTCGCGTCTTCATCGCGGGACGGCCGCCAACGTCCCACCAGGCGGAGCCACCGGTTCGGGTGGCATTGCCCCGGCCACCGCTGGCCCCGCTCCAGACGAACCTTCGACTGCCGAAACATCTCGAGGCGCAAAATCCGGTGCCACCAGGGGTCCGGGAAAAGCAGGAGGCGTGAACCGCGACTGGGATTGGTAGTAGGAGTGAAGACGGGTTCGGAGACGGAGTGAATGAAGTGAGATAGAGATAGTAAGTGAAAATGTGAGAGAGAGAGAGTGAGAGAGTGAGAGTGAGTGTGAGTGAAGGTATTTGTGATACACAATCTGGATACGCACTCCGCCGTGTATAACTGAGCCCCGTGTAACCTCAACCGGAAACCCGCCGCTGCCCGACATCGGGGTGGGGGCCTACTGCCCGACACCGGGGTGGGGGCCTACTGCCCGACACCGGGGTGGGGGCCCACTGCCCGACACCGGGGTGGGGGCCCACTGCCGCGCACAAGCCTTACGTTGGCATTACCTACACTGCGGTGCTCGCGTATGTTACAACTCAATTGTATTTAAAAGAATACGTCTATCTGTACTCACAAGATCTTTATTATCGTTCAGGTTCTGTCTTCCTTGTATATATTCTACCTAATTTATTATTTTATTATGATTTTGAATCTTTATTAATTTTTTCCAATTTGTTTTTAATTAATAAAGATATAAATATCAATCTTGTTATTTTAGATTTAATAATAATCTTTAAGTAAATTCTTATTAATTATAATTTCTAGGGTAATTGAATTATTTATAAAAACTTATGAATTAATTTTACAATTCTCTTCTCCCAAAAGGGAATTATCATGTTATCTCCAATTACTCAAGATAGACTGATAGACTGATGATAAAGTCATTTTACATTTATCTATTGTTCTAATATCGATTATACATTTGTTCTAAGTAATATAAAGCTTCAATAAATTGTTTATTGGTAAAACTACATAATGAAGCAGAACATTTGTATGAAGTTACGAAAGCGGAAACATTGAACTCGCGGGACTCTAAATGAAATTGGCGGGCGATGCACAACGTGACGTTGCAGTGGATCGTGGATTGCGAGTTCTAATTACTTGCAGCATTATGATCTTCCTAGTAGAAGTCTTGTCTCCCAGGGCTACCAGAGTTTGTTTATCCGAACTGATATTCACCTGGGAAAGATTTTGTGGTTAATAATAATTTTCACTTAGCGGAGTTGATTTAGAACAGTGTCCTACCATAAAGATATCTATTCCGGTATGGAAGACAGAGGACAGTTTCGCATTCTTCCATAAACGAATTGTTCCATCCTTTGATCCAGAAATAATCATTTCGTTATCGTCAGAAATTGCGCAACACCAAACCTGTTGCGAAAAAATAACAATTTATGCATAAAGTTAAATATAAATGTATTTAATCTGCTTTAGTGGCGTAATGGTTCGAGTGTTCAAGTGCAAAGGTTCTGCAGAGATTTGCAGTGATTGTTATTGCTTAATTCGCCTTAAAATATCATAAAAGGCGATTCGAAGGGATCTTGAGCAATTGGATGATAAGTTTTGCTTTACCAAGTTTCCTGGTATGGTACAAAGAACTCTACATAATATATACAATACAATACAATACAATACACTACACAATACAATACAATATAATATATTAAATGTAAATAAACGTAAAAGTTTATATTTAATTTGAAAGACAATTCTTTAATTTTGTAAGAAATAAATGAAATTTTTAAGGTAGAATTATTTTCAATTTCAGGTTCAACTTACAATAAACTTTCAACAATAAAAACCTCATCCGTATGTCCTTGCATAGTGAAAAGTAGCTTCTCAGACTGCACATTCCATTGTTTTAAAGTCGTATCCGAAGATGCGCTAATCAGTAGTTGTTTATCTTTGGAGAGACAAAGAGCTTTTATTTCAGCGGAGTGAGCGAGGTTAGCAAAGTTGGGGGCTACAAATTGCCTCAGAACCTATAGTAGGGTATAGAAGATTACTTAGTGCATGTAGTAGGGTGTAGTAGGGTGTAGTTGGGTGTGTAGAGAGTAGTGAATGTAGTTGTAGTTGTAATCCAGGCACTTCCTAATAGCGTATACATAATTATTATAAACAATTGCTCTAAATTCCTTTATAGTAAATTTATTATTTATGATAAACTTTAAATATATTTGACTTTAATTAGATTAAAAAACAACAAAAAAGTTATTTTCTTTGTTGAGATATTAACAAAGAAAACTTAACCTTTTGTGTTCGTAGACTCCAGATGAGAA
>OZ038316.1:11539686-11592144 GCA_964035775.1 Osedax frankpressi
GGGATTCGGAGGTTAAGGTTAAAGTTCAATGGTTTTGTGTAATTATTGCTCGAGTCAAGTGTTGTAGGATTTGTAGGGTTTATAGAGTTTATAGGGTTAATAGGGTTAATAGTATTTATAGGGTTAATAGGGTTAATAGTGTTTATAGGGTTAATAGGGTTTATAGGGTTGCACACCTTGACTCCTGTAGCGTAGGAACTTCCACCGTCCGTAGTTGAGATTGCAGAGTACGTAGTCTCCGTGTGACCGTCACCTGGTTTCGGGTGACTCACGGCCGGTTTCTTGGGAGGAGACGAGGACGAGGAGTTCAAAGGTGAAGGAAGGTTAATAGCAGCCCAAGCAATCGTGCTGATCGCTGCGAGTACTCCGAAAAGGGCTCCGGTAATTGCAGAGGCTCGAGCGCCTAGGGTTAAGGGGAAATGCAAGGGGTTAAGATTTGATCGGTTGTTAAAGATTGAAAGGATGGGATAGAATGGGTTAATAATTAGTTACACAGGGTTACGAGGCGGGAGTTTATATTACTCTCAGATTTCAGTTTTAAACCTTCTCCGGTGCCTGGATCAATGTTGTTAATATCAATCCATGGAAATACTTTTGGACCTGTTAAATTTAAGATATTAAATATAAAAACAGTTCAATTAAAAATACATTCAGTATAATAATTAATAAATGAATATATGTTATTATAATATATCTTATTATAATATATCTTATTATAATATATGTTGTTATAATATATCTTATTATAACATATGTTGTTATAATATATCTTATTATAATATATGTTGTTATAATATATTTTATTATAATATATGTTATTATAATATATCTTATTATAACATATGTTGTTATAATATATCTTATTATAACATATGTTGTTATAATATATCTTATTCTAATATATGTTGTTATAATATATCTTATTATAATATATCTTATTATAATATATGTTGTTATAATATATCTTATTATAATATATGTTATATAATATATGTTGTTATAATATATCTTATTATAATATATCTTATTATAATATATCTTATTATAATATATGTTGTTATAATATATCTTATTATAATATATGTTATTATAATATATCTTATTATAATATTATCTTATTATAATATATCTTATTATAATATATCTTATATAATATATGTTGTTATAATATATCTTATTATAATATATCTTATTCTAATATACGTTATTATAATATACCTTATTATAATATATCTTATATAATATATGTTGTTATAATATATCTTATTATAATATATCTTATTATAATATATCTTATTATAACATATGTTGTTATAATATATCTTATTATAATATATCTTATTATAATATATCTTATATAATATATCTTATTCTAATATACGTTATTATAATATATCTTATTATAATATATGCCATCTAAACTTACCAGTGCCCCCATTTCCGCCGGTGCCACCATTATTAGGTCCGTTGATTCTGAGTAAAGTAAAATTAATAAGTAGAAATTATTTACATATAAAATATTGTATTAAAACTAAAAGATTAACAGTTTGAATGTGTGGTCAGCTCTGTCTTTATTGTAAATGGAGGAAGTCGAAGAAATCTCTCTGTCAATCACTCGAATTCTATTGTAGTATACTCCTAGTTTTATAGAAGTTAATGTCAAGAATTCAATATGTAATTATATATTAATTATATTATTATTAATATATATTCAGCAATTATGTTTCATTTTTGAACTAGAAAATGAAACCTGCAATAATTCCTTCGAAATTATCATCTGAAACTTCCATTGTTTTGCCTCCAACAATCAATTGATAGACACTTGTGAACACTCCAGAACCTTTAAAGATTTTAAGAGAAGAATCATAAATATGTAGTCTTGAATTGACTCAACTTCCCTTCCTCTCCCTCTCCCTCTCCCTCCCTCTCTCCCCTTCCCCTTCCCTCTCCCTCTCTCCCCTTCCCTCTCCCTCCCCCTCCCTCTCCCTCTCCCTCTCCCTCTCCCTCTCCCTCTCCATCTCCCTCTTCCCTCTCCCTCTCCCTCTTCCTCCCTCTAATTCTCTCTCTCTCTCCCCCTTCTCTCCCTCTCCCTCTCTCTCTCTCTCTCTCTCTCTCTCTCTCTCTCTCTCTCTCTCTCTCTCTCTCTCTCTCTCTCTCTCTCTCTCTCTCTCTCTCTCTCTCTCTCTCTCCCCCTCTCTCTCTCTCCCTCTCCCTCTCCCTCCCCCTCCCTCTCATTCTCTCGTTCTCTCCACCTATCCTTTCCCTTCCACATCTATTTCCTTACCCCGGTTGTCATTTTCCACTGATTTGAAGACGGCTGATGAATCAACAGTCATTGTCCCGTGGTTGTTTACTCTTTCGAATGAGATCCAGTGGTAATTGCCGTCGTGGTAAGATTTACCCGATGATTTCAACGTCATGGATTCGCCACCCATGTCAAAGTCCACGACAATTCTACCATCCACCTAGTGGTGCGGAGATATCATATTTGCATTATCATTATTAGGCATTGTCATCTTTGAAGTTTCAACACACAATTTAGGTCATTTCGCATTTGAATTTCTTTGATATTATCATGAGTTTGTGTGTAATTCAAGTGAAAAAGATTTACTTTTAAGATTTACATTTTCATTTCATGAATTCAAATGGCAAATATTTGTTAGCAAAACTCACAGGTCGTAGAACATGTAAGTCTGGTCGGTGGGTTGAAGGTTGATGGGATCGAGGTCGATGGTTAGTGGTCGAAACTAACTAGTTTGATTTCGATGAAATCGACGGCAGTTTGGCTGTTCAGTCTGAGGATGGTGCTGTCCTTTTTCAAGGTCATGAAACCAAGAGCGATACGATCACGGGTGCTATCTTGCACAGGTTTGATGTAGTAGACCAAAGGGGCAGTATTCGACTTGTAGAGTAGACCTTCAGCTTCTGCGAGGGGCGTGGCTTGTGAGGGAGTGTTATGCGAGGGGTGTGGCTTGTGAGGGAGTGTTATGCAAGGGTGTGGTTTGTGAGGGAGTGTTATGCAAGGGTGTGGCTTGTGAGGGAGTGTTATGCGAGGGGTGTGTTATGCGAGGGGTGTGGCTTAAGAGATATGCGCTTATAAGGGGTTTGGCTTGCGACGAGTGGTATGCGAGGGTGTGGCTTGTGAGGGAGTGTTATGCGAGGGGTGTGGCTTGTGAGGGAGTATTATGCGAGGGGTGTGGCTTAAGAGAAGTGCGCTTACAAGGTATGTGGCTTGCGACGGAGTGGTATGCGAGGGCGTGGCTTGTGAGGGAGTGTTATGCGAGGGGTGTGGCTTGTGAGGGAGTATTATACGAGGGTGTGGCTTGAGAGGGGTGTGGCTTAAGAGATGTGTGGCTTGCGACGGAGTGGTATGCGAGGGTGTGGCTTGAGAAGAAAGGTGTGGATAAAGTCGGTATGCCCGTTAGAGCTAAAGTTTATGAAGTTTGTAGCAAATGAGAGGTGTGTTGTTTGTGATTGGCATTGCTCATGTGCTGTGTAGTGTATGCATGTCATAATCATACTACACAGTAATATACACACTACAACGAAGTGTTCTCGACTACCCTATCTTCCACCGACCTTCACTACAATGTCTGCCGACAAAGGATGTCATGTTGCAATCGCAAGTGAAATCGGAGAGAAGTTCTCGACAAATTCCATTATTTTTACAAGTTCCACTTTTGCAGTAAACATTCGCACCTGAAGAGTTTAATGTTTGTAATTGACATATTAGAGAGAATACAACTCTATAATTTGTGTAAATAGTTGAAATATTCAGCGTAAATAGTTATAATTTAATATACGGTGTAAATAGTACTATATTTAGTGTAACTAATAAAGATTAATATATTTATTTTATCAATACAAAATTGTAATGATAAATTTTTATATTCCAAAATGAATTATTATTGAATAAATAAACTAAATACTTATTTCTTAAGAAAGTAATGATTACATTGGTAGTAGAAAGAGTGTATGATGGAGTGTATGAAGGAGTGTTAGAAGGAGTGTCTAAAGGAGTGTTAGAAGGAGTGTATGAAGGAGTGTTAGAAGGAGTGTATGAAGGAGTGTTTGAAGGAGTATTTGAAGGAGTGTTTGAAGGAGTGTTTGAAGGAGTGTATGAAGGAGTGTATGAAGGAGTGTATGAAGGAGTGTTAGAAGTAGTGTATGAAGGAGTGTTTGAAGGAGTATTTGAAGGAGTGTTTGAAGGAGTGTTTGAAGGAGTGTTTAAAGGAGTGTTTGAAGGAGTGTTTAAAGGAGTGTTTGAAGGAGTAATTGAAAGAGTAATTGTTTGAGTAGTTAATGAGAATACCAACTGGTACACCCTTTGCTGACGAATTCATTTCTGACCAAATTATCCAGCAGAAGGTTCAGAGAATGTCCGTTGGCGCTGAAAGTCGCCATGCAACCCGCGTAACCGGATTTCGAAGTCACTTTCATCGGGAGTTTACCGTAGACGCTGTGGGAGGCGCCACCTATGTACGTATTAGTCAGAACGAAATCGTCGTCGAGTTTCACATTCTTCGACACTTCTTCGTCGATGGAAATCTACAAAGAAACGCCGACGGCTGAAGTTGTGGATTTCGGATCGCAAATAAAGGCGGATAACAAAACCACGTTTAGGAATGTTGCAGAAATATTGCGTAAAGGATTATCGTCGCAAACGTATTTCTAGCGACGCGACCCCGAGATGAACTCACCTGGATGTAGAGGTTGTTTCGACTGACGGAGATCTTGTGCCAGGCGTTGTCGTTTACCAGCGTATTCGAGACTTTATGAGCCGTGTTCCCGATGCCAAAATAGATGACCCCGCCTCTCATTTCGACGGCAATGTACACTGAAGTCGGTGGGAATGTACAATATAGTAGGTGGCAATGTACAGTGTAGTAGGTGGGAATGTACAGTGTAGTCGGTGGGAATGTACAGTGTAGTCGGTGGGAATGTACAGTGTAGTAGGTGGGAATGTACAGTGTAGTAGGTGGCAATGTTGTAATACCTGTGACTTTTGAAAGTACTTTTACACTTGCCGAAATTTCGGTAGAAATGTCAGATGACGAAATTACAAGAAAATTCCTTTAGGAATGATATATTTTATTTATAAAATCGACTTAACCCCAAATAATACAAAATTGTTACGGTAAAAAAGGAACATATTTGATTTTAAATTTCATGGAATCGAAAAATTTCACAGAAATTCACCCGCATTTCGCCAAGTGTAAAGTCATTCGAATACTCTAGTACGCAACGGAATACACTAAGTACCACCGAGTCTATCTACTCACCGAACTACGCGCGTACTACGATACCAACTAATTTTGTTGCCATTCATGGAATAGGAGTAGAACAATAGGGCTGGAGAGGTCTGCGTGGTTTTGATGAGGAAGGAAATCTGCATGTCCCTAGTATTCTTCACTCGATTGATTGACAGGTAAGAATTGGTATTCGCTCTGGGAAGACAGTTAATCATAAGCACGCGATTGACACGAAACATATTGTTGATAGTGGTTTTATTTGTCAACGCTAATAAATTGATTTACCTGACGCATATAAACTAGTGTCCAAATACATTTTACAGTAAAAACACATTTTAAAATGGTGGATCAAAAGATATTTACAAAATGATCTAAAATGGCAATACAATAATTCTACAATACTTATAATGTGAGAAATGCTTTTCTCTTGACCTATCTAAAGGTATCGTGAGATTGGGGAAGAGCGGATATAATATGAGAAATGCTTTTCTCTCGACTTATCTAAAGGTATCGTGAGATTGGGGAACAGCGGATATAATATGAGAAATGCTTTTCTCTCGACCTATCTAAAGGTATCGTGAGATTGGGGAAGAGCGGATATAATATGAGAAATGCTTTTCTCTCGACCTATATAAAGGTATCGTGAGATTGGGGAACAGCGGATATAATGTGAGAAATGCTTTTCTCTCGACCTATCTAAAGGTATCATGAGATTGGGGAAGAGAAGATATAATGTGAGAAATGCTTTTCTCTCGACCTATATAAAGGCATCGTGAGATTGGGGAAGAGCGGATATAAGGGGAGACTTTGAGGCAAACCTGAAGGTAACGGGGTGGGCGATGATTCTGGTTTCACTGTTGGTAATATCGATCGTAGATTTAATGGAGATTCCGCCGCTCGTACCGTCTCGCAACAGTTCAAACACATTCCGGTAGCCGTCGATCTGTGCATGAGTCATATGACCCAATAGGCCACGCCCCAAAGTCACGACGTCGACGTCGAGAAAGAAGTTGGTCTTTTGCAGTTCCACTGTGAAGCGTCGAAGGAATTGGGTGAGGTGTGCGAGTTCATTAGACCGGGAGTGACTGTCCAAAGAAGCATATCCACTCCGCGAAAGAGTGTCATCCGACAGAGAAAATAGGGGTCAGTTTGTATTTGAGAGTGTGTGTATCCTAATCCATCGTATGTAATAAGTAAAGTATAAGAAAAGGATAAGTATAAGTAAATGATATGTTAAGTATAAGTAAATGATATGTTAAGTATAAGTAAAGTATAAATATAGTATAAGTAAAGTATAAGTTAAGTATAAATTAAGTATAAATAAAGTATAAGTAAAGTATAAGTAAAGTATAAATTAAGTATAAATAAAGTATAAGTAAAGTATAAGTAAAGTATAAGTAAAGTATAAGTAAAGTATAAGTAAAGTATAAGTAAAGTATAAGTAAAGTATAAGTAAAGTATAAGTAAAGTATAAGTAAAGTATAAGTAAAGTATAAGTAAAGTATAAGTAAAGTATAAGTAAAGTATAAGTAAAGTATAAGTAAAGTATAAGTAAAGTATAAGTAAATAAAATGTTAACTAATATAAGTAATTTCAATGAGGTCTTATAAATATATTTATCAGTAATAATATAGACTTGATCTTAAATAAGAATACAATTATAACCATGAATTTTTGGGCATTTGTTGGACTCCAAGAATATGTAATTAGCACGTCTTTGTATAGAAACTGTATTCCACTTTCCATCGTTCAAATTCTCACAAAAGTAGAAAGTCTGCAACAAGAGTTGTTAAATTGTGAGGTTGCGGTGAAAATAACTAGGAAATGTTGCAGAAGAATGCATAGAAACATGTTGCATCTGAAAAAGATACTTCAGAAAGAAATAAGTACAATAGCGCATTAAAAACAATATTAATCCGGAATGATGAAACTTAAAAAATAAACCCTTATGCTATCTCCGATTACAGAGACAAGTTTGATTTTTCCATCGACGAGTGAAACTGTGATTCCTGTAAATAATGTTATGA
Source organism: Osedax frankpressi (assembly GCA_964035775.1). Classification (NCBI taxonomy): domain Eukaryota; kingdom Metazoa; phylum Annelida; class Polychaeta; order Sabellida; family Siboglinidae; genus Osedax; species Osedax frankpressi. The sequence goes on from OZ038316.1 coordinate 11,546,966, forward strand.
TCTTAAATAGAACAATAGGATTATCATTTAATATTTCATAATTAAATAATTGAAAATCAAAATTATTCAAAACATAATGATTAATTAATGTTTTATTTAAAAGAAAACCTTCTTTGTTGAATTTATTTTCAGTTTTCAAAAGTTGAAAGTTCGAATTTGTTTTGAAGCGTAAGAAAAAATTGTTCACGTGTGATTTTCCATTGAAAGTGAATATCTGTGCCACTGTTACAAAAAATATAATGTATGATTCAAGGGGTGAGGAGGGAGGGAGGGAGGGAGGGAGGGAGGGAGGGAGGGGTAGGGGAAGGGAGTGAGGGAAGGAAGGATGGGATAGGGGGTATGTAGGGTGGGAGGGAGTAGGGAGGGAGGAAGTAGGGAGGGAGGGAAGGAGGGGGTAGGGAGGGTGTGAGGGAGGGAGGGAGGGAAGGAGGGAGCTAGAGAGGGAGAGATGGAGGGAGGGAAGGAGGGAAGGAGGGAAGGAGGGGGTAGGGGTAGGGAGGGAGGGAGGGATGGAGGGGGTAGGGAGGGGTTAGGGTGGGGGTAGGGAGGGGGGAGGGAGGGAAGGAAGGACGGGTAGGATGTAGGGAGGTAGAGGGATGGAGGGGTAGGGAAGGAGGGAGGGAGGGAGGGAGGGAGGGGGGTATGTGTAGGGAGGGAGGGAGGGGGTAAATAGGGAGGGAGGGAGACAGAAAGGGAGAGAGATTACATCGTACCTTGATCGCATCTGTGACCAGTGTATGGAGTGAAAGTACAAGAACACTGAGCTCCTGTGCTGAGGTCACGACACACACCAGTTCCGCAAGGTCGCATGTGGCATTGTTCTCTAGGAGCCGGGCATCCCGACACCATTCCTGCTCCCAGGTTCTTACTGAGGTCAATGTAGTCTGGGTATGGGGTTTAAGAATATGGTGCGGGTGCGGGGTTAAGAAGTGGTCTACTGTATTATGATCTTCGCTTAAATAAAGGAAGTACCATGATACAATTACTTTTATGTAGTTTAAAAGTATTTTAATCTTCAATAATAAACGTGATTAAATGAAGAAAGGTCTTTATTGAAAGAACTTTCCTCAAACAAACCCAGGAATAAATTTTTCCATTAAAATCATAACATTGAATTTATATTTATTACAAATATAAAAATATTGCAGGTTACTTAAAAATATTAATTTGGATACTTCATATCGAGTACATATAGAGTACATATTGAGTACATATTGAGTACATATTGAGTACATAGAGAGTAGCCAATAACTATTAATAATTAAATACTAAACAATAACCAATACTCATTAACCAAAACAAATAACTAACTGGTTTCTTGACCACTGGACTGAATGTCGAGGTTCCAAACACAACCAAGAAAACCTCTCCTTGCCTGCCCTAGAGTCCATAACGGCCAAGGCACCTTGTCGGATAAGTAGTTGGCAAGGAAAACAGGTACGATGCGAGAAGAAAATCTCACCGACTTCTTGTTTAGACCGACGTTGTCGTTGAGGATCACGGTCAGCCGACCGGACTGGTAGTTCACCTGGGGGTCAAGGGGTCAAGGTTCGCGATTATGGTGAACGGTGGGTAAATGGTGGCATCGATAAGGGGTTGGTTAGAGGAAACTGGAATATTTCAGGTAGGAGGCGAGCTGTATATTATACAGTGTATATTAGCTGTATATTAGCCGTATATTAACTGTATATTAGCTGTATATTATACAGTGTATATTAGCTGTATATTAGCCGTATATTAGCTGTATATTAGCTGTATATTAGCTGTATATTAGCTGTATATTATACAGTGTATATTAGCTGTATATTATACAGTGTATATTAGCTGTATACTAGCTGTATATTAGCCGTATATTATACAGTGTATATTAGCTGTATATTAGCTGCATATTAGCCGTATATTATACAGTGCATATTAGCTGTATATTATACAGTGTATATTAGCTGTATATTAGCTGCATATTAGCTGTATATTATACAGTGTATATTAGCTGTATATTAGCCGTATATTAGCTGTATATTAGCTGCATATTAGCTGTATATTAGCTGTATATTAGCTGTATATTAGCTGTATATTAACAGTGTATATTAGCTGTATATTATACAGTGTATATTAGCTGTATATTAGCTGTATATTAGCTGTATATTAACAGTGTATATTAGCTGTATATTATACAGTGTATATTAGCTGTATATTAGCTGCATATTAGCTGTATATTATACAGTGTATATTAGCTGTATATTAGCCGTATATTAGCTGCATATTAGCTGTATATTAGCTGTATATTAGCTGTATATTAGCTGCATATTATACAGTGTATATTAGCTGTATATTATACAGTGTATATTAGCTGCATATTATACAGTGTATATTAGCTGCATATTAGCTGTATATTATACAGTGTATATTAGCCGTATATTAGCTGCATATTAGCTGCATATTAGCTGTATATTAGCTGTATATTAGCTGTATATTAGCTGTATATTAACAGTGTATATTAGCTGTATATTATACAGTGTATATTAGCTGTATATTAGCTGCATATTAGCTGTATATTATACAGTGTATATTAGCTGTATATTAGCCGTATATTAGCTGCATATTAGCTGTATATTAGCTGTATATTAGCTGTATATTAGCTGCATATTATACAGTGTATATTAGCTGTATATTATACAGTGTATATTAGCTGCATATTATACAGTGTATATTAGCTGCATATTAGCTGTATATTATACAGTGTATATTAGCTGTATATTAGCCGTATATTAGCTGTATATTAGCTGCATATTAGCTGTATATTAGCTGTATATTAGCTGTATATTAGCTGCATATTAGCTGTATATTAGCTGTATATTAGCTGCATATTAGCCGTATATTATACAGTGTATATTAGCTGTATATTATACAGTGTATATTAGCTGTATATTAACTGCATATTAGCTGTATATTATACAGTGTATATTAGATGTATATTAGCTGTATATTAGCTGCATATTATACAGTGTATATTAGCTGCATATTAGCTGCATATTAGCTGTATATTATACAGTGTATAAGTTGCTAACTTTGATGTGATTGGCAGTTCCATCGTCTATTCTCGCGGTCTGTAGTAACGTTCTCTCGGCAGCTCCTCTGTTGCCATAAACCACGTACGCTAACCCGTCGTACAGTTCGACCACGGCATAGGCACCCACTGACCGCTGACCAATGACCAGCAGAATACCGGTGGGCAGTTGGCAGCGAAATGAAAAGTGAATTCGGAATCCTAGAGATGTTACGGCAGGTAATCGTACACCTAGCATTCCTGTGGAGAAATACACTGGTCTTTCATTATCCTGTGGGGATAGGAGGATAGTGGAGGTTAGAGGGGAGGGGAGGGGAGGGGAGGGGAGGGGAGGGGAGGGGAGGGGAGGGGAGGGGAGGGGAGGGGAGATAATAATAAACAATCATATGCGTATTAATAGGGAAGTATGATTAACGAGTTCATAGTAATTCCAATATATGTGATGATACAGTGTTCTCTACCACTCCATTGTTAACATAACCGAGATCTAGTCTCCGCTATCTAGGTAGTTAATAATAATAAGAAGGTTTAATAATGGTAACTTGGGTAACAGTGTGTTTATTAATACACATAATTCGAGATTATAGCGAGGCAGCGTATTTACACTTTACCGAAATTCAACAAATATTATTTCATTCCATTCAAACGTTGTACGATACAAATACATAATATTTATTTACATTTGATTTCTTTATATGTTACATAATATGTATTGCCCTTCTATCCATGATACTTAGATTTACAATACTATAGTATATACTCTATAGTATATATACTACAGTTTACCGCATACATTTTTACGCATACTCTATAAAAATACCCAAATAACCAGATGATGTAACTAGTATGCACTCTTATGTAATTATTACATACAAAATAAACATAATATATTTGAAATGCAAATCAAATATATTTTAACTTTTATTCAATACTAAAAAAAACTAAAGTGAACTGAATGGTTTTCTGGGTTTAAATTCACTTAATTAGCAAGAAATTACATTAAACAAGGAATGCTCTCGTTACGTTTAGATGGTGAACGCACGCATATGCATTTATGCACACACATTCATAAACGCACGCAAACACGTGCATATACGTACGACTACATACTCAGCTGACCATAAACCAGTACTGTTTGATCCAACGTACGCCATTATATGCCGAAATTTCACTGTAACACTTTACCGTTACATTCCGACTTACATTCCACCGTTACATTAGTTACTCTTACAATAGTTCCATTGTACGTAGCGTGTACAGGGTAGCTAGTTCTCTCTCCTCAGATTACTCCTCCCTGGTAACAAAGTTCGTGTCTTAAGTGAATTAAGACACGAACTTTGACCTAAATAAAGCTGCACACTTTTTACCTGACCTCGAAAGAATTATTTTGGAACTTATTAGATCCTAATACAGATAAACTGTAATATTGAGAATGTTTCGGTGACTTCGAATGAAGAGTTCATACCGATGGCTGAATTAATTTTATGAGAAATACAAAACGGAGGTTAGGAACTTCACTACTTCCGGTATTTCTAAATCTTTTTATTTTCCAAATTCATACGAACACACACATCTATAAACAAACACACGCACACGTACACGTACACGCACACGTACACGAACACATACATATACACACAGACTCCCCATACACGTGAAATGAATGTCGTAAATGTGAATTATATTTCACAAGAATCGTAATTTAAGTCTTGTAAAATTGACCAAATATCAAATTTGCTGCCTAGACGATATCATTAAAATAGGAAGACATCTGCACAATGGACTAGTTGTTTGTTTGGTGTGACATAACACTGGGACCGGCGCCAGGTATACAATTAACTTTAGAACAAAGCCCGCGATCTATATATAGTTTAATATCGCAATATTGATATCATGTAAGTATCTCTCTAGTAGTTATCTCTCACTCCCTCTACCTCCCCATCTTCCTCTCCCTCTCCCTCTCCTCCTCTCTCCCCCTCTCTCTCCCCCTCTCCCTCTCCCTCTCCCCTTATCCATTCTCTATCTCTAACTCCCTCTCCCCTTTCCTCTCCCTCTACCTCTCCTCTCTCTCCTTCCCCACCTCTCTCCCCTCTCCTTCTCCCTCTCCCCTCATCCATTCTATATCTCTAACTCCCTTTCCCCTTCCCTCTCCCTCTACCTCTCCTCTCTCTCCTTCCCCACCTCCCACCTCCCTCTCCCTCTCCTTCTCCCTCTCCCTCTCCTTCTCCCTCTCCCCTTATCCATTCTATATCTCTAACTCCCTCTCCCCTTTCCTCTCCCTCTACCTCTCCTCTCTCTCCTTCCCCACCTCTCTCCCCCTCTCCTTCTCCCTCTCCCCTTATCCATTCTATATCTCTAACTCCCTCTCCCCTTCCCTCTCCCTCTACCTCTCCTCTCTCTCCTTCCCCACCTCCCACCTCCCTCTCCTTCTCCCTCTCCCTCTCCTTCTCCCTCTCCCCTTATCCATTCTATATCTCTAACTCCCTCTCCCCTTTCCTCTCCCTCTACCTCTCCTCTCTCTCCTTCCCCACCTCTCTCCCCCTCTCCTTCTCCCTCTCCCCTTATCCATTCTATATCTCTAACTCCCTCTCCCCTTCCCTCTCCCTCTACCTCTCCTCTCTCTCCTTCCCCACCTCCCACCTCCCTCTCCTTCTCCCTCTCCCTCTCCTTCTCCCTCTCCCCTTATCCATTCTATATCTCTAACTCCCTCTCCCCTTTCCTCTCCCTCTACCTCTCCTCTCTCTCCTTCCCCACCTCTCTCCCCCTCTCCTTCTCCCTCTCCCCTTATCCATTCTATATCTCTAACTCCCTCTCCCCTTCCCTCTCCCTCTACCTCTCCTCTCTCTCCTTCCCCACCTCCCACCAAGAATTTCATTTCATTTCCATTACAACTTGCAACGCCACCTAACGGAACATTACCTGTTCCTAAGTGTTCTGGTGCCGGCTACACCTCTATAAAAGGTCAACATAGAGCCAAATCGGCTACGGAGCCACGATAGTGTTCTTCCCTGGTATGATGTACGGAGTACGAGCTTTACGAGCGCGTTAATCATCTATTAGAATTCGGCCTCAGTTCGTATATTAATATCGCTCTACGACGTGTGTTGGCAGGACCCCTTTAAATGTCAGATCTTCTATGCCTACGATAACGAGGCTATTGGACTATATTGTCACCGTTATGACACACGGACAGGACACTACCCCTGGTGTAGCTAGGTAGTGTGCCCGGGTGTAGTGTCCGTAATAAAGATAATTACTCGAGAGGTGAATACGTTTCCGTTATTCCCGTATCTAATCTCAAAACCTACGCGTACAAATGACACATTCGTTTGTATCGCAAAACCATTGTTATAATCATAATTATAATAACCGTAATATAATTTAATTAAATAATAATGGAAATATATCATAATAATGACCTGAAAAGTTGCCTGAAATGTGTTACCAAGTAGTATGAGTAAAGTACTTTCAAGTAGTATTTGTAATTTAGACACTAAACTAGTTGAATACATAATCAATGATTACATATATAGAATAACATATATAAAATACATTCATTTACTAATGTAAAAGACAAAATATAGAGAAAATTACAATTTTGTATAGAAGATTATACAAATATTATAATATATATATATATGTATATATATATATATATACGTATATATATATATATATATACGTATATATACGTATATATACGTATATATATATATATATATATATATATACGTATATATACGTATATATACGTATATAACCTTGGGGCCGTCAAGATCCTTACTAGATGGTCGTATATTCTCACTTCTCACTACAAATCCTTCACGTGCATAATACTGACGAATCATGTCCAGTATTGTGTGACCATTGCTGATCTTGAACTGTTATATCGGAGAGGTTAGGGGTTAGGGGTTAAGATACGGGGTAGAAATAATAGTGGAGATGGGGTAGAGGAGGGTGGATATAATAGTGGATATGGGGTAGAGGAGGGTGGATATAATAGTGGATATGGGGTAGAGGAGGGTAGATATAATAGTGGAGATGGGGTAGAGGAGGGTAGATATAATAGTGGAGATGGGGTAGAGGAGGGTGGATATAATAGTGGATATGGGGTAGAGGAGGGTAGATATAATAGTGGAGATGGGGTAGAGGAGGGTGGATATAATAGTGGGGATATAGGGTAGAGGAGGGTGGATGGGAAAATAGGAGAATAAAGGAGATGAATAGAAGAAGGAGGGGATCTGGAATTGAAAACGGTGATAATAAACGTGAGCACGGAGGTTAACGGGGATAGGGGTGGATGAGGGATAGGGGTGTATGAGGGATAGGGGTGGATGGGGGATAGGGGTGGATGAGAGATAGGGGTGGATGAGGGATAGGGGTGGATGAGAGATAGGGGTGGATGGGGGATAGGGGTGTATGAGGGATAGGGGTGGATGGGGGATAGGAGTGGATGAGGGATAGGGATGGATGATGGATAGGGGTGGATGAGGGATAGGGGTGGATGAGGGATAGGGGTGGATGAGAGATAGGGGTGGATGAGGGATAGGGGTGGATGGGGGATAGGAGTGGATGAGGGATAGGAGTGGATGAGGGATAGGGGTGGATGATGGATAGGGGTGGATGAGGGATAGGGGTGGATGATGGATAGGGATGGATGATGGATAGGGGTGGATGAGGGATAGGGGTGGATGATGGATAGGGATGGATGATGGATAGGGGTGGATGAGAGATAGGGGTGGATGAGGGATAGGGGTGGATGAGGGATATGGGTGGATGAGGGATAGTGGTGGATGAGGGATAGTGGTGGATGAGAGATAGGGGTGGATGAGGGATAGGGGTGGATGAGGGATAGGGGTGGATGAGAGATAGGGGTATATGGATATTTATAGATACGGGGAGATTAATATGAAGAATAGATAGAGAAGTTGATAGATAGAGGAATAGTTTGATAGTTTGTGATGAGGAGTGTATGGTGTGCGGTGAGCGGTTTGGAGTTAAGAGTGTGCGGTGAGCGGTTTGGAGTTAAGGGTGTGCGGTGAGCGGTTTGGAGTTAAGGGTGTGCGGTGAGCGGTTTGGAGTTAAGGGTGTGCGGTGAGCGGTTTGGGGTAACGGTGTATTCCACACAAAGAATAATACATAGTCATATTACACCCGTAAGCATTACGTCGTAAGGACACCGAACAGTGTACGGTGTAAAGTAACGCTGCAGGGGGCAGTGCTGGTGTTTAAGCTTACTTGTATAAGTGGACCAAGGTGCACACGTGACCACAACACATTCCCATATCCTCGTATAAATATAGAATACACCTCGTCGGATTTAATATCTATTATCAATTCGGGTAAACGCTGCCAATAAATGCACCGTATGCTTACCGTTTGATATGGTATTTTATAGCAGATGTAGAAGTGTATAAACAGGTATACACCTACGTCCAGTGACGACCGGACATGGGTGTATATCCTCGAATAATAGGATACACGATATAACTGATTAGGGCACAGTGCCTGGAGGTCGGATAATCACCGCTGATTAATTAATAAACGGTCGATAATTACCTTTGAAGTTGATATCCTACGGTATTTATATCCTACGATAATAGACAACCGTTACTTGGTAAATTAATATTAAATCATTTAGGGCGATACCATATAATGTGACATAATACAATACAGTATATTATGACGCAATTAATGTTAATTAACACCAATCAATGTATATGAAATATAATGTTAATGCGGATATTATAATCATTTTATTTCGTTATAATATTTGTGTCGCGATATATTATTTTTGTTGGTTCCCATGAATATTCTATTATAATTATTTATCATACAAGAACAATAACCGAATTGTTTTGTGCAATTAATTGTAAAATACTAACATTGCGTGACATAATCGCACCTTTAACATATTCATATGTCTTAATTATGTGAGTATTTTGCAGGTAATACAAGAATGTATCGTTAAATTATATATTGGTCATAGTTTTAATTTATAAATAAATACAATCACTAAATTAATAGTTTGTAAACGAAATTTTTAAAATATAGTATAATCTCTATATATATCGTATAATACTATTTAATCGCCACATAATGAATCTATTATTTCCTGAATATATAATACCATAATAATATACTAGTAATATAAAAATATATAATGTATCACTATAACACTATATTAACGTATCACTATGAATAATTATATATAATTATTCATATATGAATATATATATATATATATATATATATATATATGTGTGTGTGTGTGTGTGTGTGTGTGTGTGTGTGTGTGTGTGTGTGTGTGTGTGTGTGTGTGTGTGTGTTAGTATTTATATGTGTGTGTGTGTGTGTGTATGTATATATATATATATATAATAGAATATAATTTACGTAGACGATAAATATCATGAGTTAAATTCAAATAGATAATTTCATATATTAACTATAGTTTATATTATTTGCAACATTAGATACGTCAATGTAAATAGTGTTATGCATACCTGTATATCAATTCTAATTCGAGATATTGTCATCGATAACGTGTGCCATTGATAAACAATGCTACCTGTAGAACCTATGTAGTAACCTAGTTCCCTGAACCCCGTTTAAAACGGCTAAACCCGCTACAAACACTAAACGAACCTAATTCACATAACACTATGATCATGTATGTAAGGGGTGTTCAATGAACATTGTTCATACTTTGACGATTTTATATTAAAATCCGAGATTTCTCAAATACTATTATAAAAATCGACTGCATGTATAAGTTTTTAAAATATATTGAGTATTTATATCCATATATTGTTTTTTTAGAGAAAGTGAAAGTAAATTTACATTAATTATACAAATAAATATTTATAGTTAGTTTTTTTAGAGAAAGTGTGTTCACAATTAAACGATTTTTAATTAGTCTGAACTTTGTAAACTTACATTAATTATACAAATAAATATTTACAGTTATTATATAAACTTAGTTTATTACAGTAATCGAATTATATGGGTGACATATATTTATTATCAATAACAATAGAATAAGTTTATATTATAAAATTAAAATGTTTACTTCTGATACCAGTGAAATTCATCAATTTTCATCAAACTTATTTAGATTATAATTTATAAAATAATATTGATTTTTATTAATATTTTATAATATAATCAGATATATTAATTACCAGAGATATTATCGGATGAAAACACAACATACGCAATTCAAATAAAATACTGTTATACAGATATATTAATGCATAACATAAGAATATCATACGTTTACTATCTGCCAGAACCGGATAATAGTTTATATTATATTTAAACGATGTTTTATTATTGATATTGCAAATACTATTTAGTAATCATATGAATTAAGAGAATTAATAGATACTTATATTAAAGCATAGGTGTAACATGCCTCTTAAAAGGTGTTAACAGATAGTTAATGGTTATAATCGATTATATATGTTAATGGTAATTAAATATGTGCTTTACAGATACATATATATTATCATATCCCTGGAAGTGATGGTATATTTGCACACGCACGTCGTGCGATGTGTAGCAATGTACAATACGATAACATATGTATATATACGTATATATACATATATATACATATATATATATACGACCTGTTTACTCGCAGGTTTATAGAGTAATTACTTTAAACGATATAATTTAAAGTATCTAGTGATCAAGCTAGACATATTATATACGTGTTAAAACATATAAGGGTTATAAAAACAATCGATAACGAAATAACCCTGAGTAATACATGATAGGGTTTTGTGAACTTTATTGGTTTCACGGAATATTCACAGAAAACGCGGTGATGTAATAGTTTTGTAAAGTCATTTGATGTGCCAACGGAAATACGAAATAATATAAAAGAAATTATGCAATGCAACCAATGAAATTACCTGGAATATTTGCTGGGTAGTTACAATATATTGTCATATTATTATGCTATATTATGATTGTCGTAACTACTGTTGATTAAAAAAGTATTCTTATAATTTTGATGTTTTTTTGACTTATGAACTACAGTTTTAAGAAAATTATCAAGTAATTAATAATTTGTTATTACTTTATTTAACTCGTGTTTTATTTATTTCATACATTTATATATACTAATCCGTTTATATATAAAATCTGTTAATCATAAATTGTCACGGATCTAAATTAGGAATGGACCGTTTTGATCGATATTCTCACTTATTGATAGATTGTCAATCTATACGTATCTAAATATTAAAAACTACATTTTTCATTTATAATAAAATATTTATATATACAAATTCTTACTTAAATAATTATATAAAAATGTATTCTTACATTTTACTTTTATAAATGATATACTGGAAACAATTGATTATCACTATCGTAATAGTAGTATTACATAATACATAACATATTAATACTCAACTTTTATATAATATACCCTGACATCACATCTGCTCAAATAGCATTTGTTAAAATATTAATATAACTAATAAGTAAAGTAAATAATGAAAAAGTATACAACGTAAACAGTAAAAGGATTGCCAGTTATCAAATTAATCTGATTTCAATTGGATAACACGAACACTTCGAGTATTTAAAATATTCTCAATATTGCGCGATATGTGCATATATTATTGTAAATACAAATACGCAATAAGTGTTTATTTTTTAATTGCAGCTACTAAGTACCAAATATATATTAGTAATTTAAATATAATAGGTGTTACATTGTACTAAGTACAAGTAGATATTCAGACGATTAATTTAAAAGATTAGTTTATTAGTCAGCTGCAAATCATATCGTAAATAATACCAAAGATTGCGGGAGACGAATGTGGAAGTCATTACAATTGTAGATGTGAATCAAGTAAGATTGTATGTGTTATGCAGTCGGTGAAAACGATAAACTATGTGTTAGTAATTGTATTCATTTACTATAAGTAAGTTATATAAGTAATACATATTTAATAAAACATAATATTAGCACATTCTAATTATAAATAAATTATATAAATTATATATGTTAATGCATTATTAGTTTTCATATATACAGTTAAGTAATAGTAATAATACATTATTATTATTAATGATGCATATATTTATTATAGAATACAATCACATGCATATACTACGGAAGGTCATATAATGCTTACATATAACTATTATTATATCATGTATTACAGATTAAGGTTTGATATCACATATGATGTGAATATTGTAAAATGTAACAAAAAAACCAAATTATATGTTATTATCGAACGATAGGTCAAATAATAGGATATACTATATATATATATATATATATATATATATATATATATATACGTCTACGCGGAATCACTACCATGACTAGACGCCATCTTAAGATCTATTAAGATCCATCTTAAGATCATAATGTATAACATGTATGAAGCTAGTGTTCACAAATTAATAATTTCAATATATTTTAGCCCACTATTAGAATAACATTCATTCTTATATCGTGGCCATTTTTTTTCAAAAACACCTTATTAGATATTTTTACAGTATAATTTATAATCTTGATTGGATTGTGGATTTATTCGTATTGTGTATAGCATACCGTATAATGTACATTGAACAGTGAACAGTGTACACTGTACACTGTACAGTGTTGGATCGCAAACTCTTATGTATACAGACAAAGTCTCAGGTATTAATACATGGAATATGAATTATACATGGCCGCTTTTCTCGGAAAATCGCTAATTTATGATATTTAGGTTATCGCTAAACTATTGCGTCATTCTAGCGTTAACATTACGTAACAACTACTCGCAAATTGACGGTCAAGCCGAGGAATTTAATTCGATATTATCCGCGAGATTGTCTAGCGAGATATCGTTCACGATATCGTAACTATGAATCATTGCGAATTGATTATGGTATAGACGATTTAAAGGGAATACTTTATCATGTTGAAAAAATATGATTGCGTCATTTTATCATGTTTTTTTACACTATTCAGGGTTTCTAACGGAATGGATGATGTCACCAATTCTAATTTGAGCTCGCGACAGGTCAGTGTTATTACGTAATAAATATAAGAGATAGAGAAAGGGATGTGGAAATCGAGACGGAGTGTGAGATAATGGAGTAGTTCATATAAACACCCAGACACCTATACACATACACCGATATACATATATACATACAAACATATATATATATAAATATATATATATATATATATATATATATATATTCACTTTCATTCAAAATCTCCCCACCAGACCGCAATATTCCCTCATTCCTCCCTTCCCTCGCAACACACCCTGGAGCTGGTGTATATGAACACGCAGATGAACCTTCCCACTACCCGGACCCTTACTACATCCGCGATATACAATCACGCCACGTACACACCTTAGCCTATACCCACTAGCCTATACCCACTAGCCTATACCCACTAGCCTATACCCACTAGCCTATACCCACTAGCCTATACCCACTAGCCTATACCCACTAGCCTATACCCATTAGCCTATACCCACTAGCCTATACCCACTAGCCTATACCCACTAGCCTATACCCATTAGCCTATACCCACTAGCCTATACCCACTAGCCTATACCCACTAGCCTATACCCACTAGCCTATACCCATTAGCCTATACCCACTAGCCTATACCCATTAGCCTATACCCACTAGCCTATACCCACTAGCCTATACCCACTAGCCTATACCCATTAGCCTATACCCATTAGCCTATACCCACTAGCCTATACCCACTAGCCTATACCCATTAGCCTATACCCACTAGCCTATACCCACTAGCCTATACCCACTAGCCTATACCCACTAGCCTATACCCACTAGCCTATACCCACTAGCCTATACCCATTAGCCCGTAACCGCGAGGACCTCACGCAGAACCCTACCGATACTGAGAGAACAGCGTGGAACCTCATCGCCGTTTACCCCATAGGAGCCTTCATATATCTCTACATCTTCCCATTCGTCTGTTTCGCCGGGCTATTGGGTTAGCGTACGCAAAGCACCTCGTACGTAGAGCCCGCGATGACTCACCGAGTAACTCGAGGACTCATAGAGTACGCGACTACTCACCAGGCACGCTATGACTCACCGAGTACGCGATGACTCACCGAGTACGCGATGACTCACCGAGTACGCGACTACTCACCAGGCACGCGATGACTCACCGAGTACGCGACTACTCACCGAGTACGCGACTACTCACCGAGTACGCGATGACTCACCGAGTACGCGCTGACTCACCGAGTACGCGACTACTCACCAGGCACGCGATGACTCACCGAGTACGCGACTACTCACCGAGTACGCGACTACTCACCGAGTACGCGACTACTCACCAGTCACGCGATGACTCACCGAGTACGCGATGACTCACCGAGTACGCGCTGACTCACCGAGTACGCGACTACTCACCGAGTACGCGACTACTCACCGAGTACGCGACTACTCACCGAGTACGCGACTACTCACCAGGCACGCACTGACTCACCGAGTACTCGACTACTCACCAGGCACGTGATGACTCACCGAGTACTCGCTGACTCACCGAGTACGCGACTACTCACCGAGTACGCGATGACTCACCGAGTACGCGACTACTCACCGAGTACGCGACTACTCACCAGGCACGCGACTACTCACCAGGCACGCGGTGACTCACCAGGCACGCGACTACTCACCAGGCACGCGATGACTCACCGCTGCAACCGTAGCCATACGTTCTTAAGCCGTATATAGTGTTGAATTCATACTCTACGCGGTATCCATCTAATATACGATGCAAATGTAGACGTTCACGGTGGAGTAGCATAGCAGAACATACCTAGAAGTTAATGAAACCCATCAATCTAAAAGGTTTCCATAAAAAGTGCCTACTTCTTATAGACCTTATAAGGAAATTATCTAAATATAAGCTTTCAGATGATTATATGATGTTATCTTACAGCAGGTGTTGTATGAGGTCATATATGGGGGTAGTAGGTATTGTATAGGTCATGGAGGGGGTGTAGGTCTTGTATGATGCCCTAGAGGAGGTGTAGTAGGTCCTGTATAAGGACCTAGAGGGGATGTAGTAGGTCCTGGGTGAGGCCCTAGATGAGATGTAGTAGGTCCTGGGTGAGGCCCTGGATGAGATGTAGTAGGTCCTGGATGAGGCCCTGGATGAGATGTAGTAGGTCCTGTATGAGGCCCTGGATGAGATGTAGGAGGTCCTGGATGAGGCCCTGGATGAGGTGAGGTATCACCTATTGATACATCGTCACTTTATGATTTATTAACTTTTAGTTTATTAATTATTAACGATCAGTATTGTCCCGTAGTTGATTCATTAGCTAATAAGCCAGTTGCTGTTACATAATATATATATCGTATTCGTTAAACAATTTAAAAACTACTTAAGTTAATTGACTTGGATGATTTCTTGTCCAATACATTTACATACCAGAATACGTAATATGATATTAATCATATTATTAATATGTAAATATTATATATTAAAGTATTGTTCAAAACAAAAATAAAACAAACGAAGTATTTTTTAGTACGACCGTTACAATTAAACTCTGACCCCATTTAACTCTGTACTCATTAAACTATGTCCACATTAAACTATGTCCTCATTAAACTATGTCCCCATTAACCTATGTCCTCATTGAATTCTGACCCCATTAAACTCTGTCACTATGAAAACATTACCCAAGAAAGATCTCTTCACGACATTTGATATTAACATTCAAACGCCGTTTAATTCTACTTCCGTTGAACTCTGCGAAAACCTTGACCTATAACCCCGTAGGCAATACGTTGTCCGTACTGGTGATGTTATTGTCGCGAAACCGTAAGAGGTCGTTCACGTGGTACCTGGCAGGCCTAGCGGTAGCCGACAACATGTCTCTGCTTCCGGTCCGTTAGTTTAACGTAGACTTCGGTTCATATTTGCGGCAGTTGTATTAAACGCTCTTCAAACGACGGTAGGAGAGAGATGGCATACGGATATTTAAGTATCTATAGTCCTAGTTAATCTATCATTTGAATTTGCAGAACCCCAAACAAGTCTTCGACTAGCACATGCCGCCCCACCCAGCCCTACTTCCCGCCTTACTCAGTACCATGCTCCACACAGCCCTACGTCCCTCCCTAACCAGCCCCATGCCCTACATAGCCCCACTTCCCGCCCTACTCAGCCTCACCCCCGACCTACTCAACCCCATGCCTCATTACCGCCTTACTCAGCGCCAAGCCCCACCCAGTCCTACTCAGCCACACGCCCCGCCCCTCTCCCAGTCCTACTCAGCCACACGCCCCGCCCCTCTCCTCGCTCTACTCAGCCTCATTCCCCGCCCTACTCAGCCTCACTCCCCGACCTACTCAGCCCCATGCCTCATTACCGCCTTACTCAGCGCCAAGCCCCACCCAGCCCTACTCAGCGCCAAGCCCCACCCAGTCCTACTCAGCGCCAAGCCCCACCCAGCCCTACTCAGCCACACGCCCCGCCCCAGTCTCCGTCTGGGTCACGCTTTACGTACGACAAGAAAATTTAAGCGACACCCAGTGTCAGATTATCAAAGGCACGTTGAAAACTGCTCGACTCACCGGATACCTTCTAATTACTGCGATTACGGTGGACCGCGTTCTGGCCATAGCCAGACCGTTGCGGTCGCTCGCATGGTTAGTGGCACGGAGTCCGGTAGGCGTAGGTTATCCCCGGGCACCCCCGCCCCCACACATCGGCCCCGTAAGCGCCGCCCCGCCCTTCGCGAGTACCCCCACCATAAGCCCCTCCCACTTGTCAGGAGGAGCAAGAAAAAGGCGTGGCGAGTGATTATCTTGATTTACTTGTCGGCATTTTGCTTGTGTTGGCCGGACTTTGTGTGGAATAAATCGTCTGCACATGTCTGTATATTTAGCAAACCAGGTCAGCCTTTTTCATCGTAGACCTACTATGCAGACCTTCTTCATAGACACCCATCGCAGACACCCATCATAGACACCCATCTCATACACCCATCACAGACACCCATCATAGACACCTATCACATACACCCATCGCAGACACCCATCGCAGACACCCATCGCAGACACCCATCGCAGACACCCATCACAGACACCCATCACAGACACCCATCGCAGACAACCATCACAGACACCCATCACAGACACCCATCGCAGACAACCATCACAGACACCCATCGCAGACACCCATCACAGACACCCATCGCAGACACCCATCGCAGACACCCATCACAGACACCCATCACAGACACCCATCACAGACACCCATCACATACCTACTATACAGACACCCATCACAGACACCCATCGCATACCCCCATCGCAGACACCCATCGCAGACACTCATCACAGACCTACTATACAGACCGCCTTCATAGACCCCTATCACAGGACCCTATACAGACCCCTTCACAGACACCCATCGCAGACCTACTATACAGACCGCCTTCATAGACCCCTATCACAGGACCCTATACAGACCCCTTCACACCTCTCCATATTCAATAGGGCCCAATACCTCTCAGACATTGGATGCACTGACTCAACTGACCTCTGACCCCACAGGAGAACTATTCGCAGCTATATACACCTGGGCCCATTTCGTGTTGGACTTTTGCATACCCTTTATCACCATCACCGGCGGAAACGTGTTTATCGTCTACTCGCTACACAAAAGGTTTGCGAGTGACCTTTGACCTTTAACCTTTAACTTGCGTCAACTTTGACACGTTAATACGTCATTAACAACTACGAATTATTACTATAGCAAGTTAAACTATTCTCTTTATATCATACCAGTTATTCAAAATATAAATAAATTCATTTATAATAATTGTAATATTAAATTCATTCATCATAAATTAATTAATTTATATTTAATATCATTAAATAAGAAACTGCCCCAACTCTATTAGTTAGTGTATGGTACTGCAGTAACTGCTAGTACATTAAAACTTAAGTTTGTGTTTAAAAGAGCTCTGCAGTGGACCTAATCTTAACAATGGGGTACTAGGGCAATTAGCATTGTTAATAAGGGCGTAGTTAACTGGTATTGGGTAAGTACACGAGTATTGGGTGAGTACACGTATTGGACGAGTACACGCTGGTGCGTAGTATTGCTACCAGCGCAGGAGTTAGTGCAGTGCAGCCCAATAGGTAGTCGTGGGCGTGGCTTAGGTGGCGCATGACGTAATAAGCCACTCGGCGCACGCCACCGGATTACATCACGATTACTTATTGACCGACGCGTCATGAAGTTTATTTACAAAAGGACGTCGAGCGCTAATTGATCCGTTAACGTGTTGTCAATAGAGGGTAAAGTAGTAAATGTAATTACTACATATTACCTCATCACACCGCACACCGCACACCGCACACCGCACACCGCACACCGCAGGGGCAGGCCTGGATATTTCTTCAATAACTTGAGCATGGTATCTGATTCTTATAAGTTAGTACTACTTAATAATACCTAGTAATACTTAATAATACTTCATCTCTGCTATATTTTACACCGTTACAACATTGTTATTAAATATAGTATTTGGTGTGTCTGCATTCTTATATTTCTTATATAAATTCAACTTTGCGATTAAATCGTATAATTTATAAATACATTTTATAAAAGCCCGAGAAATAAAATCAAAAGTGTTTTCGCTGAAATCCCAAGTGAAGTAGTTTTTGTTTTTGTAACTCGGGTTAATCCTTCACTCAGAATCGAAGCTCTCGAACGGGGCAACTCCGGTGGTAGCGTAGACAATAGCGGGGTCAGAGATCACCGCGATGTGGCCCCGGGTAACACGAGCCGAACATCCAGCCAATACGCCGATGCAATCGGCGATATGACATCATCGGCTGCCGGTTACGCAATCGCAGCTCGGCCGGAACTCATAGAGCTGAGGTCTACCCGGAGCGTAGGCTCTACACGAAATAGTCGGGTGTCCGCTAACGCGTTAACCACGCCCTCGGCCACGACCCTAGACACGCCCTCGGCCACGACCCTAGACACGCCCCTAGACACGCCCTCGGCCACGCCCTCGGCCACGCCCCTCGACGCGGCATTCGCTTCGCCTACGTCGTCGGCGACGCTGCGGGTCGTCGAAGCCGCCCCTAGTCGGCCCCACCGCGTCGACCCCACAGTCTCCCGCTTCCGGCGTCGCGGCATAGACAGCAATACGGTGCGCATACTGCTGCTGGTTACGCTGAGCTTCCTGTTGTTGAATTCGCCGTTGGCGCTACTCGAAGCGGTGTTCTACACGCGGGCGGTTATGGGCGTGTCGTCGCGCGAAGGCGGAGTCTCGTCGCGGGAAGGCCCGCCCCCCGACCACGCGCAGGCCGTTTACTCGTTGGTGTTCGGCGTTTGCCACCTACTCGCCAACGTCAACAACGCCTGCAATTTCGCGCTCTACTGCCTGTCCGGCAAGAAATTCCGGGGAGAACTCCGCAATCTGTTTCGATTGCGCAACAAATCTATTTAGAGGCGTAGGCGTGGGAAAGAAATGAAGAGGAAGAATAGAAAAGGTAAGACACGGAAAAGGAAGAAGGGAAAGTGAAAGAAAAGGAGAGAAAGAAAAAGGAAATAAGAGAAGTTGAAGAAAGCCAAATTGGAAATACTTAAACAATACAAAATACAACAGTCAATATCTCGTCTTAGGTAACTCTACAATTGTAATGAACAGGTTTTGAGTAAGTGACATCTGGCACGTGGCACCCGAAGTCGACACCGCGCCGTAGCCAAATTTAGAACGAATGCCAGTAAGGGATGCGATTACGACAATTGCGATGAGTCATCGCAGGAGACAACTTTACAGTATTACATATTATGGAAAACTAGGTCAACCGAAGTCTACAGACTATTGTTGAGTAACGGTAGCGATGTGCTATTAATAGATCACCGCGCGACATTCGTGTATAATTATAACGTACGCGCGACTCTGTAGTGAATGTCTGCAAACCGTTAATTATCCATTCGCGTACGATTTAATAAATTCTATAAATGAAACCGCTTTCGTTATTCGATCTATTTACGACGTCGGGGGTGGAGTCCTTAAAGCCCCCCCTAGCCCCCCCCGCCTAGCCCCCCGCCTAGCCCCCGCCTAGCCCCCGTCTAGCCCCCCGCCTAGCCCCCGCCTAGCCCCCGCCTAGCCCCCCCCCTAGCCCCCGCCTAGCCCCCGCCTAGCCCCCGCCTAGCCCCCGTCTAGCCCCAGGTCTAACCCCGGTAAGGTCGCCAGTGAAATTGCCGTATCCGTTCCTCGAGTAGTTATATCCGCCGATGTAAACATCGTGTTTGCGGATCATGGGTACCAAGGGAACTTGAGGGTTCCACTGCATCTGCTTGCCGTCCACTGAAATAATAATCTGCAAACGGGCGGCAGGAGTTCAACGAAGGTCGGAGGTAACGTTGGGGGGGAGTGGTTGGAGAGGTCAGTAGTCGGGGGAGGGGGGGCGGGATAAAGTGGTTGGGGGGGTCAGTAGTCGGGGGAGGGAGGGCGGGGTAAAGTGGTTGGGGAGGTCAGTAGTCGGGGGAGGGGGGGCGGGGTAAAGTGGTTGGGGAGGTCAGTAGTCGGGGGAGGTCAGTAGTCGGGGGAGGGGGGGGCGGGAAAAAGTGGTTGGGGAGGTCAGTAGTCGGGGGAGGGGGTAAAGTGGTTGGGGAGGTCAGTAGTCGGGGGGGAGTGCGCGTATCTCTTTCTCAGCCTACATATCGGGGACGTCATCCTCGTGACCTCTGACCTTGTCGTTTTGCCTAGTAATCTTTACATCGTGCCAGTAATTGTCGTTCAGCCTAAAGTTGTTGAAGCTGAACACCTCCTGGCGGTTTCCGCGTTGGTTCGTGTACTTTAGAATCCCGTGCTACGGGGTTTGGGCACAATGTAGAACGAGGAGAGATAGGGAAGATAGGGAAGATAGGGAAGATAGTGAAAGCACAGATCAAAAAATGTACATTTAAGTAGATTATGTAACTCTTATAAATTTCTATTTCCTTATTTTAATTGTAATTTATTTCAAATTATTTTTAATGATATTATTTGAATTCATATTTTTATTATACATTTTTATAGTGAAATTTATACATTTATGTGAAATGTATACATTTATGTGAACTGTATACATTTATGTGAAATGTATACATTTCACATATATGAAATGGACAAAACCTCAAGTGTCAGAAAGATCTTATTTGAACCGTCCTCAGAAGAGTAAATCAACACTTTCTCGGTATTGTTTGTCCTTAATTTTATGTTGAAAGTGTCTTTCAACTGTAGTCATTTAGGGTGTAAGTATGGTGTAGATAAAGTATGAATATTGTAAAGGTGAAGGTATTATGTAAGTTTAGGTTAAGGGTTTTGTAGGGTTTGGGTTTGGATATTGTAGGGTTTGGGTTTGGATATTGTAGGGTTTAGATTAAGGGTGTTGTGAGGTTAAGTGTCATAATAATGAATACATTTCTTAGATTTTGATCAGAAATATTGTATATAATAATAAATAAGGCCTTTGTTGAAATTTTATATATTATTCAGTTTTATAAATGATTACAATTTTTTCATACAAAAAATTACACGGATATTTCAAATATCTCATAAATTACAAACAAAATTAGAATTAAAAAATAATTACGAAATTTCTATAACTAGTACTAGATATAGATATCATATTAAGTAAATAAATATTATAAATAATAAATCTTAATAATTTGTTCCTATAAATAATTACTAAGAATACATTTTTTAATATTTGCATTTTTATATAAAATATAGTTATTATTCATAAATAGTATAAAATAATATCTATAGATTTATTTAAATAAAAAACACGATTTGATTTTATATTCAATGAATGGAAGAATATTACTTATCTTTAGTGGTATTTTAATCCCAGAAATATTAATTTGTTTAATATTACATATTTGTTACCGAATACATATTTTCTAGTAGAAAAATAAAATGTATAGAAAAATAGTAAAAATTGCTTTAAAAATTGTGGAAATTTTAAATCCATTTCAAAGTGTCAATATTTTACAAATCGTGGTTTTTCTTTTCTAATTACAATTTGTCTAATAAAATGGGACGATGTAGGGCTATGTGGTATAGGGGCGAGGTAGGGCTATGTGGTATAGGGGTGATGTAGGGCTATGTGGTATAGGGGCGATGTAGGGCTATGTGGTATAGGTGCGATGTAGGGTTATGTGGTATAGGGTCGATGTAGGGTTGTGTGGTATAGGGGCAATGTAGGGATGTGTGGTATAGGTGCGATGTAGGGCTGTGTGGTATAGGGGCAATGTAGGGCTGTGTGGTATAGGTGCAATGTAGGGCTGTGTGGTATAGGGGCTATGTAGGGCTGCGTGGTATAGGGGCGATGTAGGGCTGTGTGGTATAGGGGCGATAGGGCATGAGTTGGCGTGGGTGAAGTCCAGTCTGAAGAACCAGTTGAAAAAAGTGAAAATATATTTATTTTATTCCGAAAAGGTGAATTTGAAATATTTTATATTAAAATTGCGAGACTCCGTTTTCTGGAGAACTCACTTCGGGAATTAGGGCACAAGGAAATCGTGAAAATAAACATAAAGTATCACCGTAAACAGAAACGAACCTTGCTCAAGAAGTTTTTCGACAGTCGGTTGTAGTTGTAGTAGATGTAGTTTCCAGAATTGAAATGCACGATTTTGTCTTCGTCGACGTTCACTTTATACTTAACTTGTACTGCGGAGGGATTCGCAGGATTCAGGAAAAGTAGAGTTGGGGACGCGGGAGATACGCGATATAGAAGTGCGGGGAGAGGCAGATGTCGCGGTGTAGAATACAGTACGCGACGTACGAGTAATGAGAAGGGGGCGTGGCTAGTAGCTAGTAAGGGGTGTGGCTAGTAGCTAGTAAGGGGTGTGGCTAGTAGCTAGTAAGGGGTGCAGCTAGTAGCTAGTAAGGGGTGTGGCTAGTAGCTAGTAAGGGGTGTGGCTATAGGCTTGGAAGGAGGCGTGGCTAGTAGCTAGTAATGGGTGTGGCTATAGACTTGGAAGGGGCGCGGCTATAGGCTTGGAAGGAGGCGTGGCTAGTAAGGGGTGTGGCTAGTAGCTAGTAAGGGGTGTGGCTATGGGCTTGGAAGGAGGCGTGGCTAGTAGCTAGTAAGGGGTTTGGCTATAGACTTGGAAGGAGGCGCGGCTAGTGCCCGAGACAGGGACGTGGCTAGTAGCTAGTAAGGGGTGTGGCTAGTAGCTAGTAAGGGGTGTGGCTAGTAGCTAGTAAGGGGTGTGGCTATAGACTTGGAAGAAGGCGCGGCTAGTGCCCGAGACAGGGGCGTGGCTAGTGCCCGAGACAGGGGCGTGGCTAACCTGGTGTAACATACTCGTTGGATACTAGGTACTTGCGGTTCGAGTACCAGTACTTGATGTCCGAAATGTACGTGTCGTATTCCTTGTTGGAGTCCCCGACGGTCATCTTTTTACTGATTTTCTCAGACGTCAGACGAGAGCTTCGGCTGGTGACTGTCGTGGAGGAATCAAAGGTCAAAGGTTAAGGAGTCGATATCAAATGTGATTCGTCAGTAGAGCACGTCAATCCACCCTCATTTGGATGAGGGGTAAAGTAGTTGGGTTAACTGGGTACGATGAACGCGACGTGATCATAACCATTATTCTATTGTTATCTATTGATGAGCATTGTACGAAGAGATTGCTTTTAAACAATAGAAATATGAATTTTTGAAATTGAATCTAAATTTCAAAATACTGCCGTTACGATTTATTAAATATCATATTTGCGTAGAGTTACGAGGTTTGAATCGAGGGTTGGTCCGATACCTTTAGTGCTGGCTTTCAGATGGTTGTCGATGAACAGCATTAATCCTAATTCAGGCGAGTAACTAACTTCAATGAAATGCCATGAATCTGCGTCCAGGTAATCGGAGGAAACCTGTTGTGTAAAGTGAGCTGTGATATACCATCACTAACACAACGGATATCTCTCTCACATTCTCCTCTCCTCTCCCCTCCCCTCCCCACCCCACCCCTCCCCTCCCCTCCCCTCCCCTCTCCTCTCCTCTCCTCTCCTCTCCTCTCCTCTCCTCTCCTCTCCTCTCCTCTCCTCTCCTCTCCTCTCCTCTCCTCTCCTCTCCTCTCCTCTCCTCTCCTCTCCTCTCCTCTCCTCTCCTCTCCTCTCCTCTCTTCTCCTCTCCTCTCCTCTCCTCTCCTCTCCTCTCCTCTCCACCCCACTCCTCTCCTCACCTTATAGATTTTGCCGTTCACTATAATCTCCACGTTCAACTTCAGGTCGACAAGTTGTACCAGGAGTGCTCGAGATCTGTGCAAAAGTGTGTTCACTCGACTGGAACGCCGAGTTAACACCCACATGCTTACAGTGAATCCGTGCAGGCACCTTCCGAGGTCGTTCAAGCACGACGCTTTCGATTGGTCCTCGATGGAGAGATGGGAAGTACCCTCTGCGAGGTGGGTGGGGTCTAGAATTAGAATCTAATAATCATGAAAATTAACATACATTTTAGTTGAAATTAAAAATTCAGATGAGTTTTAATAATTATGTTTTGAATTAATAATTTAGAAAACCATCCATCTAAAGGTCATTTGAATTTTGAGTTGTTATATAACAAAAATGAAATTATATTATATTTGAATTAAAAATAAATTCTGTATATTTTGTATTTAATAAGATTGCATAATAGTTACATTAATTATTTAATAATTATCATAAACTGGTTTCTCTTAAAACAAATTGTATTTAAAATTATAAATATCTGATTTATATTTAATAATTGTTTAATATCAAATTAATAAATAGTATTTCAAATGTATTATGTAAAACTATAATTGTATAACTTAATATTGTATAATTATAACATTAATTTTGATAGCAGTTTTTAGAGTTTTATAAATTGAAATTAATATATTAATATTAATATTAATATTAATAATAATCGTAACTTGTAATAATCTATAAATAAAAAATCACGACACGTTACATCATATGACATATTACATCATGATATGTTAATGACGTATTGTTCAATTATCGCTCAAATATACACAAGATCATTCTGCGATACTCTCGCACTACCTGTCAATCAATACGGAGCCATTAAAAGATGCCATTGGCCACTAACTGGACAGTTTGACCACTAACTGGACAGTTTGACCACTAACTGGACAGTTTGAGCACTAACTGGACAGTTTGACCACTAACTGGACAGTTTGACCACTAACTGGACAGTTTGACCACTAACTGGACAGTTTGACCACTAACTGGACAGTTTGACCACTAACTGGACAGTTTGACCACGTTGCTTTTGCCGAAGAAATTGCCCAATATTCTCACATTGCCGTAGACATCGATTACAAGCATTTCATGGTAAAGTCGGCTCCCGCGAGTACGCTCCATCTTGATGTAGTACAAGTAGGGTTTGTCTAGTGGGGGTGGGGTGGGGTTTAGGGGAGCGGTTGAAGTAGGGTTTATCTAGGGGGGGAGTGGGGTTTAGGGGAGCGGTTGAAGTTGGAGATTATCTGGGGGGGGTGTGGTTTAGGGGAGCGGTTGAAGTTGGAGATTATCTGGGGGGGGGTGGGGTTTAGGGGAGCGGTTGAAGTTGGAGATTATCTGGGGGGGGTGGGGTTTAGGGGAGCGGTTGAAGTTGGAGATTATCTGGGGGGGTGAGGTTTAGGGGAGAGGTTGAAGTAGGGTTTGTCTAGTGGGGGGGTGGGGTTTAGGGGAGAGGTTGAAGTTGGGGTTTATCTAGGGGGGGTGGTGTTTAGGGGAGCCGTTGAAGTTGGAGATTATCAGGGGAGTGGGGTTTAGGGGAGCGGTTGAAGTTGGGGTTTATCAGGGGGTGGGGTTTAGGGGAGAGGTTGAAGTAGGGGATTATCAGGGGGGTGGGGTTTAGGGGAGCGGTTGAAGTTGGGTTTTATCAGGGGGGTGGGGTTTAGGGGAGCGGTTGAAGTTGGGGATTATCAGGGGGGATGGGGTTTAGGGGAGCGGTTGAAGTTGGGGTTTATCAGGGGGGTGGGGTTTAGGGGAGCGGTTGAAGTTGGGGATTATCAGGGGGGTGGGGTTTAGGGGAGCGGTTGAAGTTGGGGTTTATCAGGGGGATGGGGTTTAGGGGAGCGGTTGAAGTTGGGGATTATCAGGGGGGTGGGGTTTAGGGGAGCGGTTGAAGTTGGGGTTTATCAGGGGAGTGGGGTTTATGGGAGCGGTTGAAGTTGGGGATTATCTAGGGGGGATGGGGTTTAGGGATTGTATGCGGGAGCGATAAAAGTAGTGCTTGTCCCGATGCGGGGTTCGGAGGCGTGGTTAAGGTAGACCCCTTTCCGGGGGACCTAGCACCTAGACCTTGCTACGGTGGCACCGATATCGCGGACAGTCCGTATGGTGACCACCGGACAGGCGATACAGGGGTCACACGGACACCGTCGCCCTCTATCGGGCCCTACCGACCTCTCTGGATGTAGTTGAAGGCCAGGAGGTACTCCCTTCGGTTCTCGTAGAATTCGAAGTGGTCGATCATGACGTCAGCATATTTCACATTGTTATCGGAGCCGTCTCCGCGGCCCAAGTAGAACAGGTCGTATTCAGGCTGCGAGTAGTGATCATGGGGTCAGAGATTATAATATGGGGCTATGGGGTCGGTGACTATAATATGGGGTTATGGGGTCGGTGACTATAATATGGGGTTATGGGGTCGGTAGCTATAATATGGGGCTATGGGGTCAGATTATAATATGGGGCTATGGGGTCAGAGATTATAATATGGGGCTATGGGGTCGGTAACTATAATATGGGGCTATGGGGTCAGATTATAATATGGGGCTATGGGGTCGGTGACTATAATATGGGGCTATGGGGTCGGTGACTATAATATGGGGCTATGGGGTCGGTGACTATAATATGGGGCTATAGGGTCGGTGACTATAATATGGGGCTATGGGGTCGGTGACTATAATATGGGGCTATGGGGTCGGTGACTATAATATGGGGCTATGGGGTCGGTGACTATAATATGGGGCTACGGGGTCGGTGACTATAATATGGGGCTATGGGGTCGGTGACTATAATATGGGGCTATGGAGTCGGTGACTATAATATGGGGCTATATAATATCAATTTCGGTGGGGATCGGAGGGGGTCAAAGGGGGTCGGGTCGTCGTGCGATTGTAACCTGGCTAATGTATCCAAGGTTCTTATTCTCCCTTTGATTGATTTTAAGTTCTTGGCTTACATGAATCTGATTCAAGTACAACGACACGATTTGTTTAATTGGGTCGAAGTCCACTTCCAGGAAATACCATTTGCCGGCTCTGCAAGGGTAATCACTAAGTAAGTACACCTGCACCTAACTACAGAGTAGTCGTGTACCTAACTACCGGATACTTGTGTACCTAACTACCGAGTAATCCTGTACCTAACTACCGGATACTTGTGTACCTAACTACCTAGTACTTGTGTACCTAACTACCTAGTACTTGTGTACCTAACTACCGGATACTTGTGTACCCAACTACCGAGTAATCATGTACCTAACTACCTAGTACTTGCGTATCTAACAATCGGGTACACGTGCACCTAACCACCGGGTACTCGTGTACCTGAGGAAGGACTTGGCCATGTTGCTGAGTCGGTAGACGCGTATCGTGGTGCGGGCGGTGACGTCAATCCGCCCGTTTGATTGGTAGACGACGCTGATGCCGTTACCCCCCGTCGAGATCAACTGCATATTGGCGTCGAGGCGCCGCGGGCTGAACCATACCGACAGCATGGCGCCATTGTGGCAGCGGTCGAGGTTGCCTGGGGTCGAAGGTCATGCGGAATTACGACGGCTGGCGGACGCGCCGTAAGAGCAACGGATATGAGCGTCGGTTGATAATGGCGTCGATAACCATAACAACGGTTGCTAACCATAACAATGGTTGCTAACCATAACAACGGTTGCTAACCATAATAATGGTTGCTAACCATAACAATGGTTGCTAACCATAACAATGGTTGCTAACCATAACAACGGTTGCTAACCATAATAATGGTTGCTAACCATAACAATGGTTGCTAACCATAACAATGGTTGATAACCATAACAACGGTTGCTAACCATAACAATGGTTGCTAAGCTTTCCGAAATCTACGTATTGTGTATTTCCGTTGAGTTGCAGGGAATTTCCCAGGCGACCTTGATTGATTATTCGGGGACTGTTGTGTAGACTGGAGAAGGGAATGGGTGGAGGTAAGGGGTTATGTCGGGAGAAGTTAGGGAGTTTATCGGGTGGGGTGATGATATTATCAGGGTGGGGGTTTGCGTCGGAAAGGGAGTAATGAGGATGAGGGATGGGATAGGGTGAAGGATACGGAATGAGATGTGGAGTGAAATGTGAGGTCAGAGGTGATAAGAGGTATTATGATAATATATAAGAAGCCAATTGCATTACAAACGTTATATCGTATTTCATCTCAGGGACATCGATGTGACTCAATGACGTGGCACTCAAAAGTTTGTCCATAGGGACAATATGGCTGCGAGGTTGTCCTGAGGTCAGGTGGGGTTAGAGGTCAGGAGTTTGTTGGAAATTATTCAAATTATAATTCCAAACACAAATGGCGCTGAATTAGACTTATACATATTTAGATGTAGTTATAGATATAGACTTATATTAATGTACTGAATTAATCTTATACTTAGATTTAGACTTATTTTCAGACTTATACGGGATGTAGATAACGCCGCCAGGAGGTCGGAGGTCGGTCCCAAAACCTCTGTTGATGAAATTGATTGCGATGAGAGAGTCTCGGTAAGCATTCCATACTTCCAGTTCATCTATAATCAGGTGGCCGTACTGTTGATTTGCATCACCGTTACCCGTGGCAACGGAGAACTGAGGTCTTTGCATGTAACCGACCGAGGGATGGATAACGGATTTGTTGAATGTTCGGGCGAACTGTGGGAGGTATTAAGGCTAAGGAGGGGATTGGATAGGTGGGTAGGTGTAGAGAGGGGATATGGAGGGGATATGGAGGGGAAGGGAGGGGAAGGGAGGGGATAATGAGGTATTGGGGGTCATTTAGAGAGTAGGTTGTAAGCGAGTTGAGGGGTATAAGGGACAAAGTTTAGGTGTTAGGAATGGTTTAGATAAGCGTGTAAGGAGGGGTAAAGAAATGGGTGTAAGGAGGGGTGTAGGGATGTTTACTTAAGTGGCATTTTTAAGATTATTAATAGAATGTTGTACACATACTACAATATTTTATACAAATATATCATTATTAATATAATGAGACATTATATAACATGATGCATTATAAATGATATGAATAACAAAGGAATAAGATGGGGTAATAACCAGTTCCTGGTCAATGTAGACGTAGAGACCGTGGGCGGGGTGCCATGTGATTTCAATGTACATCCACTTGTTCAGGGGAACGGCAACACCTGAGATAATAGCAAAGATAATGTAGAGACATTGAATAATAGATATATTAATATATTAAATACAAATATATTAAATAAAGAAATATTAAATAAAGATATATTAAATAAAGATATATTAAATAAAGATATATTAAATAAAGATATATTAAATAAAGATATATTAAACAAAGATATATTAAATACAAATATATTAAACAAAGATATATTAAACAAAGATATATTAAATAAAGATATATTAAATAAAGATATATTAAACAAAGATATATTAAATAAAGATATATTAAGTAAAGATATATTAACTAAAGATATATTAAATAAATATATATTAAATAAAGATATATTAAATAAAGATATATTAAACAAAGATATATTAAATAAAGATAATTTAAATAAAGATATATTAAATAAAGATATATTAAATAAAGATATATTAAATAAAGATATATTAAATAAAGATATATTAAATAAAGATATATTAAACAAAGATATATTAAATAAAGATATATTAAGTAAAGATATATTAACTAAAGATATATTAAATAAAGATATATTAAATAAAGACATATTAAATACAAATATATTAAACAAAGATATATTAAATAAAGATATATTAAATAAAGATATATTAAATAAAGATATATTAAACAAAGATATATTAAATAAAGATATATTAAGTAAAGATATATTAACTAAAGATATATTAAATAAAGATATATTAAATAAAGACATATTAAATACAAATATATTAAACAAAGATATATTAAATAAAGTTATATTAAACACAAATATATTAAATAAAGATATATTAAATAAAGATATATTAAATAAAGATATATTAAATAAAGATATATTAAATAAAGATATATTAAATAAAGATATATTATATAAAGATATTAAATACAAATATATTAAACAAAGATATATTAAATAAAGATATATTAAATAAAGATATATTAAATACAAATATATTAAACAAAGATATATTAAATAAAGATATATTAAATAAAGATATATTAAACAAAGATATATTAAATAAAGATATATTAAGTAAAGATATATTAACTAAAGATATATTAAATAAATATATATTAAATAAAGATATATTAAATAAAGATATATTAAATAAAGATATATTAAATAAAGATATATTAAACAAAGATATATTAAATACAAATATATTAAACAAAGATATATTAAATAAAGATATATTAAATAAAGATATATTAAATACAAATATATTAAACAAAGATATATTAAATAAAGATATATTAAATAAAGATATATTAAACAAAGATATATTAAATAAAGATATATTAAGTAAAGATATATTAACTAAAGATATATTAAATAAATATATATTAAATAAAGATATATTAAATAAAGATATATTAAATAAAGATATATTAAATAAAGATATATTAAACAAAGATATATTAAATACAAATATATTAAACAAAGATATATTAAATAAAGATATATTAAATAAAGATATATTAAATAAAGATATATTAAACAAAGATATATTAAATAAAGATATATTAAGTAAAGATATATTAACTAAAGATATATTAAATAAAGATATATTAAATAAAGACATATTAAATACAAATATATTAAACAAAGATATATTA
Organism: Osedax frankpressi; assembly: GCA_964035775.1. Lineage (NCBI taxonomy): Eukaryota > Metazoa > Annelida > Polychaeta > Sabellida > Siboglinidae > Osedax > Osedax frankpressi. The sequence goes on from OZ038316.1 coordinate 11,578,100, forward strand.
AATAAAGATAATTTAAATAAAGATATATTAAATAAAGATATATTAAATAAAGATATATTAAATAAAGATATATTAAATAAAGATATATTAAATAAAGATATATTAAACAAAGATATATTAAATAAAGATATATTAAGTAAAGATATATTAACTAAAGATATATTAAATAAAGATATATTAAATAAAGACATATTAAATACAAATATATTAAACAAAGATATATTAAATAAAGATATATTAAATAAAGATATATTAAATAAAGATATATTAAACAAAGATATATTAAATAAAGATATATTAAGTAAAGATATATTAACTAAAGATATATTAAATAAAGATATATTAAATAAAGACATATTAAATACAAATATATTAAACAAAGATATATTAAATAAAGTTATATTAAACACAAATATATTAAATAAAGATATATTAAATAAAGATATATTAAATAAAGATATATTAAATAAAGATATATTAAATAAAGATATATTAAATAAAGATATATTATATAAAGATATTAAATACAAATATATTAAACAAAGATATATTAAATAAAGATATATTAAATAAAGATATATTAAATACAAATATATTAAACAAAGATATATTAAATAAAGATATATTAAATAAAGACATATTAAATACAAATATATTAAACAAAGATATATTAAATAAAGATAATTTAAATAAAGATATATTAAATAAAGATATATTAAATAAAGATATATTAAATAAAGATATATTAAATAAAGATATATTAAGTAAAGATATATTAAATAAAGATATATTAAATAAAGATATATTAAATAAAGATATATTAAATAAAGATATATTAAATAAAGACATATTAAATAAATATATATTAAATAAAGATATATTAAATAAAGATATATTAAATAAAGATATATTAAATAAAGATATATTAAATAAGGATATATTAAATAAAGATATATTAAATAAAGACATATTAAATAAATATATATTAAATAAAGATATATTAAATAAAGATATATTAAATATAACAAATATATTAAATAAAGATATATTAAATAAAGATATATTAAATAAAGATATAGTAAGTAAAGATATATTAAATAAATATATATTAATTAAAGATATATTAAATAAAGATATAGCAAGTAAAGATATATTAAATAAAGATATATTAATTAAAGATATATTAAATAAAGATATAGCAAGTAAAGATATATTAACTAAATATATATTAAATAAATATATATTAAATAAAGATATATTATATAAAGATATATTAAATAAAGATATATTAAATAAAGATATATTAAATATAACAAATATATTAAATAAAGATATATTAAATAAAGATATATTAAATAAAGATATATTAAGTAAAGATATATTAAATAAATATATATTAATTAAAGATATATTAAAAAAGATATAGCAAGTAAAGATATATTAAATAAAGATATATTAATTAAAGATATATTAAATAAAGATATAGCAAGTAAAGATATATTAACTAAATATATATTAAATAAATATATATTAAATAAAGATATATTATATAAAGATATATTAAATAAAGATATATTAAATAAAGATATATTAAATATAACAAATATATTAAATAAAGATATATTAAATAAAGATATATTAAATAAAGATATAGTAAGTAAAGATATATTAAATAAATATATATTAATTAAAGATATATTAAATAAAGATATAGCAAGTAAAGATATATTAAATAAAGATATATTAATTAAAGATATATTAAATAAAGATATAGCAAGTAAAGATATATTAACTAAATATATATTAAATAAATATATATTAAATAAAGATATATTAATTAAAGATATATTAAATAAAGATATATTATATAAAGATATATTAAATAAAGATATATTAAATAAAGATATATTAAATATAACAAATATATTAAATAAAGATATATTAAATAAAGATATATTAAATAAAGATATATTAAGTAAAGATATATTAAATAAATATATATTAATTAAAGATATATTAAATAAAGATATAGCAAGTAAAGATATATTAAATAAAGATATATTAATTAAAGATATATTAAATAAAGATATAGCAAGTAAAGATATATTAACTAAATATATATTAAATAAATATATATTAAATAAAGATATATTATATAAAGATATATTAAATAAAGATATATTATATAAAGATATATTAAATAAAGATATATTATATAAAGATATATTAAATAAAGATATAGCAAGTAAAGATATATTAACTAAATATATATTAAATAAATATATATTAAATAAAGATATATTATATAAAGATATATTAAATAAAGATATATTATATAAAGATATATTAAATAAAGATATATTATATAAAGATATATTAAATAAAGGTATATTATATAAAGATATATTAAATAAAGATATAACCATTTCCGATCTGTTTTCTGATGTTCCAGACAAATGTGTTGTTGGCTGCTCTGAAATGCATACTGAAAACAAATCATCAAGTTAACTGTGAGAATACTTGAACTTTAAACATAAACTACCCCACATACAATAACTAGCCTCTCTAACTAGCCCCAACCATTAATTAGTCCCTCCCACTACTAACTAGCCCCAACCATTAATTAGTCCCTCCCACTACTAACTAGCCCCCCTGTTGGAACATCTGCAGACCTACGTTTTCCCCTCCAGTGCTCAGGTAATACATTCTGTCTCTATTACTCAAGAATTTCATCCATGCCGAGAAAGTGAAGCCGTTATCGCAATGGGTGAGATTACCGAAACACTTGTCATTCATACCCTCTGGTGATGGTTAAGGGCGTGGTTAAGGGCGTGGTTAAGGGCGTGGTTAAGGGGAAGTTTGGGCGTGGATAAAGGCATGATGAGGTGAAATTACCAAAGTGCATGGTAATCATTTGCCTAGTAGCAAGGTTAGTGGTTACGGAAGGGACTAGTGGAGGTATAAAGGTCTAGGAGGGGTTCGGTAACCAAAAGAATTATCATTCATACCATCTGGGGCTCGGTAGGGTTACGGAAGAGGTTCCTGGTAGGGTGAGTATACCAAAGCAATTATGATTACTATTAATCAGCTATTCGACCGTGCTGGCGGGGTTAGAGGTCAGGCGAGGTTACCGATCGCTCCCGTCTACGGGTGCGACCGGAAGAGCCGTCGAGGTCGTAACTAACTGTTGATTATGGCGTTATCGACACCGTCGAAGCGAACAGCTCCGCCGTACTTGCCCTTAGTAACGGACGGGTGTCCCAAGAGTTTGCTGTCCTTCAAACTATTGAATCCGTTCATGCTGAAGGAAAACTTGTAGAAACATCCTGCGGGAGGCGATATGGCCGTAAATGGAGGCAGGGGCTTATAGAGCAGAGGGGGTTAAGCGGGAGGGGGCGAGAGGGTGCCGTAAGAGGGTAAAGTGTTTGGGGAGGTCAGTAGTCGGGGAGGGGGCGAGCGGGTGCCGTAAGAGGGTTACGAGAGCCATGGAAAGGGCGTGGCTAGTTGAGCGGAGGCATGAGAGGGTATGACCCGGGGTGCGGAGATATCGCTGAAGAGCGAACGGCAAATGAACTAGTAGAGTAGCGGGCACTGGTAGGTGCCATTGGATATAATGTAGGGTTTTCACTACGAATCAACAGTCAGAGGGTGGGGGGGAGTGGATGGGGGAGGTCAGTAGTCGGGGGAGGGGGGGCGGGATAAAGTGGTTGGGGGAGGTCAGTAGTCGGGGGGGGGGGGGGGGGGGGGGTGGAGGGGTGGAGGGAAGTGGTTGGGGAGGTCAATAGTCGGGGAGGGGGGGAGTGTTTGGGGAGGTCAGTAGTTGGGGGGGTGGTTGGGGAGGTCAGTAGTCGGGGGAGGGGGCGGGATAAAGTGGTTGGGGGAGGTCAGTAGTCGGGGAGGAGGTCAGTAGTTGGGGGGAGGGGTGGAGGGAAGTGGTTGGGGAGGTCAGCAGTTGGAGGGGAGGTCAGTAGTTGGGGGGTGGGTGGTTGGGGGAGGTCAGTAGTCGGGGGGGGGTGGTGGTAAGTAGTCGGGGGGGGGGGTGGTTTGGGGAGGTCAGTAGTTGGGCGGGAGGTCAGTAGTCGGAGAGGAGGGGTGGAGGGAAGTGGTTGGGGAGGTCAGTAGTCGGGGGGGGGGGGGGGGGGGGTGGTAAGTAGTCGGGGGTGGTTTGGGGAGGTCAGTAGTTGGGGGGGAGGTCAGTAGTCGGGGGGGGGGGGTTGGTTTGGGGAGGTCAGTAGTTGGGTGGAGGGGTGGCGGTCAGTAGTCGGAGAGGAGGGGTGGAGGGAAGTGGTTGGGGAGGTCAGTAGTTGGGGGGAGGGGGGGAGGTCAGTAGTTGGGGGGGAGGTTTGGGGAGGTCAGTGGTTGGGTCGTCATCGCCAACCGATGACAAGGACTTCCTGATGCGATATCTTGCGTGGCCAGAACTGGAACTCGTCAATGAAGAAGGTAGTCGGTTGGGTTGTAGACACCGTAGTGCCGCCATCTCGATTGATGTCGTTGGCTCGACCAATCAGGAAAGAGTCGAAATCGCTGTTGATGTCAACGATATCCACGGAATTGAATCTCGCCGAGTCCTTGCCTTCAGTCTTCACACCTGGAGTGAGATGGGGGGAGATGGGGGATAGGAAGATGGGTATTTGTTGTGGGGCTCATCAGGTAGGATTAGGGATGAGTGTTGGGATGTGGGGATGGGATGGAAGCGGGGGTTTAGGAGGTGGAAGTTGGTGTGTGGGAGAAGTGGAATTGTTGGTGAAGGTCTGGTAGAGTGGATGTTATATAAATAGGTGTTGGTAGGGTTTGTAATATAACCCTAATGATCATAAGCTCACAGTATAATATACTCTAACCCTACTCTAACCCTACTTTAACTCTACTCTAACCCTACTCCAATCCTACTCTACCCCTGCTCTAACCCTAACTTTAATTTAACTTTACTCCAACCCTACTCTAACTCTAATCTAACCATACCCTATTTTATCCCTACTCTAATGCTTCTCAAACCTTACTCTAACCCTACTCTAATCCTATTATAAATCTATTATAAATCTACTCTAAATCTACTTCAACCCTACTCTGCCTCTACTATAACCCTAACCATACACTAACTCTACGTCAACCCTACTCTATTCCTACTATAACCCTAACCCTACTTTAACTCTACTCCAACCCTACTCTAATCCTACTATAACTCTACTCTAATCCTTCTTTAACCCTACTTTAACCTTATTCTAACCCTATTCTTACTCTACTCTAACCCTAATCTAATACTACTCTAACCCTACTTTAACTCTACTCCAACCCTACTCTAATCCTACTATAACTTTACTCTAATCTTTCTCTAACCCTACTTTAACCTTATTATAACCTTATTCTAACCCTATTCTTACTCTACTCTAACACTAATCTAATAATACTCTAACCCTACTTTAACTCTACTCCAACCCTACTCTAATCCTACTATAACTCTACTCTAATCCTTCTCTAACCCTACTTTAACCTTATTCTAAACTTATTCTAACCATATTCTAACTCTACTCTAACCCTAATCTAATACTACTCTAACCCTAATCTAATACTACTCTAACCCTACTTTAACTCTACTCCAACCCTACTCTAATCCTACTATAACTCTACTCTAATCCTTCTCTAACCCTACGTTAACCTTATTCTAACTCTATTCTAACTCTACTCTAATTCTAATCTAATACTACTCTAACCCAACTTTAACTCTACTCCAACCCTACTCTAACCCTACACTAACCCTACAATAACCCTAAGTTACACCTCACTACATAGATATGGAAGGTGATTGTCATTACTTGTATTGTAATAGTTGTAAACAATAATGTAAATGTGTCATTTGAAAATTTAAAACTAATTATAAATATTTAACAAATATTTTGAATGTAAAATATATGTAAATAATGTAAAATGTAAAATATAATAAATAACTGTTTTCTATACACATTATACATTATTAATATAATTATGATTATCTTATAGACATTATATAACTACATAGTAATTAAATATAATTAAATTTGCTGTTATTGCTGTTTTGCTTTTTATAATATATATCATAATAATATAAACAGACAGTCTAATTATAATACAGTTGTAAGTCACACATTGTAAATTGTTTATAAATGATACAACATATTACATTGTAATATCTCATATAGGGTAAGATGTATTTACATCTTATGTAAGATATACTACCAAAGATTATGAAATATTTAAAAGTAAAAAATAAGTTTAATATATAAAATACATTATAAAATTTCGTGAACTTGAATTTATTCGGAAATCTATCTTAAAATTGTAAAATCAAAAGTTGACAAATTATGAAATAAATAAAAATATATCGATATCTGAAATAACATTCAGATTATTAGGGGATTTATTATAAATTTATATTTAGATAAGAGTAGGAATAGAGTTTTTAATTAGTTATGGAATAACTATCAAAATATAATTTATACTATTAATAATTAAGTTAATAATATAATTGTTATTGAAATAAAATATTTGTACAAATTATTTATAATGGTCAAAAATAAAAATTAATAGTATTAATATAATAGCCATTGTTCTCTGGTAGTCGTATAGTAATGTAATGACAATAATAGATATTAATAAGTTGATTTAAAAAAGATTCATTCGAAAACTTTATCTATTCAAATCGTCATATTGAAACGAAAAGATTGACCTTCCCCTACGGTAAGTCTTGCACTAGCCCTACTCTAGCTCTAGCCCTACTCTGGCTCTAGCCCTACTCTAGATCTAGCCCTACTCCGGCTCTAGCCCTATTCTAGCTCTAGCCCTACTCCGGCTCTAGCCCTACTCTAGCTCTAGCCCTACTCTAGCTCTAGCCCTACTCTAGCTCTAACCCTACTCTAGCTCTAGCCCTACTCCGGCTCTAGCCCTACTCTAGCTCTAGCCCTACTCTAGCTCTAGCCCTACTCTAGCTCTAGCCCTACGCTAGCTCTAGCCCTACTCTAGCTCTAGCCCTACTCCAGCTCTAGCCCTACTCTAGCTCTAGCCCTACTCTAGCTCTAGCCCTACTCTAGCTCTAGCCCTACTCTAGCTCTAGCCCTACGCTAGCTCTAGCCCTACTCTAGCTCTAGCCCTACTCCAGCTCTAGCCCTACTCTAGCTCTAGCCCTACTCTAGCTCTAGCCCTACTCTAGCTCTAGCCCTACTCTAGCTCTAGCCCTACTCTACCTCTAGCTCTACTCCGGCTCTAGCCCTACTCTAGCTCTAGCCCTACTCCGGCTCTAGCCCTACTCTAGCTCTACTCTAGCTCTAGCCCTACTCCGACTCTAACCCTACTCTACACCCTAACCGTTCAGGTACATCGAGATGCTCTGTTTGTTCTGCCACGTAATCACCACGTGGTACCAACGAGTTGGCATCACGTAACTGTACTCGCTCTTCCATTCGCGGCCGTCGTAACGCCGGAAACGGGCCTTCAGGGTACCGCGGTCGTAGGTTATGGCGATGCCGTGGGACAAGTAGGTGTGGCCACCATTGCTCATCAGCACGGTTTCGCCTTCGATCACCGTATCCACGCGCAGCCAAAAGGCGAGCGTGTAGCCTGCGAAGGTCGAGTGGGGTCACGAGGGTGTAGCCTGCGAAGGTCGAGTGGGGTCGCGAGGGTGTTGTCTGCGTAAGTCTAGTGAGGTCACGAGGGTGTTGCCTGCGTAAGTCTAGTGAGGTCGCGAGGGTGTAGTCTGCGTAGGTCTAGTGAGGTCGCGAGGGTGTAGCCTGCGTAAGTCTAGTGAGGTCACGAGAGTGTTGCCTGCGTAGGTCTAGTTAGGTCACGAGGGTATTGTCCTCGCAGGTCAAGTGAGGTCACGAGGTCGTTCCCTTAACGAATTATTTTCTAATTCGCGATAAAAAGGCTAGATAAAAAGTGTCTTACCGGGGAACCTAAAATCTAGACCAATCACAGCACTTTCTAGATAATTATTATTATTGTTTACATAATCATTGTTACATCATCAACATAATTGCATTTAGGGGTAAGGTGTAGGGGTGTGTACGGGGAGTGGGGGTGGGGGTGGGGTGCGGAGTGTAGAAGTTGGGGCTTACCATCTTTACATAGAGAGATATCGCCAAGACATTCACGTCTATGTGCAGGACCAGTAACTTGAATCCACGAGTTCACTCCATCCAACTTAATCGCATTTCCTGGGGTGGGGTGGGGATATGGGGAGTAGGGGGAGTTGGGAGTAGTAGGAGAGTGGGGGATAGAGGGAGAGTGGGAGTAGGGGGAGATGGTGATATGGGGAGTAGGGGGAGTTGGGAGTAGTGGGAGAGTGGGGGATAGGGGGAGGTAGAGATAGAGGACGTAGACGTAGACGGAGTTGGGGATAGGGGGAGAGTGGGATTAGTGGGAGAGTGTGGGATAGGGGGAGGTAGATATAGGGGGCGTAGACTGAGTTGGGGATAGGGAGAGAGTGGGAGTAGTGGGAGAGTGGGGGAGTAGAGGGAGGTAGATATAGGGGACGTAGACAGATTTGGGAATAGGGGGGAGTGAGAGTAGGGGGAGATGGGGATAGGGGGAGTAGGGGGAGTTGGGAGTAGGGGAGAGTGGGGGATAGGGGGAGTAGAGGGAGGTAGAGATAGGGGTCGTAGACGGAGTTGGGGATAGGGGGAGAGAGGGAGTAGGGGGATATGGGGATAGGGGGAGTAGGGAGAGTGGGAGTAGGGGGAGATGGGGATAGGGGGAGTAGAAGGAGCTAGAGATAGGGGACGTAGACGGAGATGGGGATAGGGGAGAGTGGGAGTAGGGGGATATGGGGATAGGGGGAGTAGGGGGAGTTGGGAGTAGGGGAGAGTGGGGGATAGGGGGAGTAGAGGTAGGTAGAGATAGGGGACGTAGACGGAGTTGGGGATAGGGGAGAGTGGGAGTAGGGGGATATGGGGATAGGGGGAGTAGGGGGAGTTGGGAGTAGGGGAGAGTGGGGGATAGGGGGAGTAGAGGTAGGTAGAGATAGGGTACGTAGACGGAGTTGGGGATAGGGGGAGAGTGGGCGTTACATACCTTTAATACCGGGCACCAATAGAGATTTGGCATCGACGCCTGGCTCCGTAAACAAGATTGCGTCCAAACCCGAGGGGTTGTCAATGGAATGACCCTTGAGAATCAAGGAGAGCGAATCCATGGGCAAGATGAATTTCTTATCTTCTGTGGGGGTCGCCAAGGATACGAGGTCAAGAGGTGAACTATGATATGGTGTTGCGAGTAACTACTGAGACATTGTAAACTGATTCTAATACTCGTAGTTAACTGTTGGCTCAATAGGTGGCTACTCTGTTGTTTCATCGGAGTTTTTCAACGCGGATAGATTTGGTTACATTCTACAATTAAGTAGCGTTTGGTGTGACGAGAATTGTAATTGAGTAGTTATTCATTTTAAGGGTTACTCATGTCGTCGGTCCCGTGTGAAGTTAAGTAGTTGAGAAGCTACTAACTCTGGTGGGTTAGCTATGCAGTTGGATATAAGTATTTGCTACACATGAAACTCACCTACATATACATAAAATATTGAAATATATTTCGTTAAAAAAGTATGCACTGTTTTCAGAATGATTTGGTGTTACGAATTTCTGTTATAATTTAAATTTAACTTATTACATTGTAGTTATGAGTTATTTAGTTATTTAACATATATGTATATATATAGCTGTATATATATATATATATATATATATATATATATATATATAGCTGTATAGGTATATTAGGGGTATATTAGGTCTTATTAAATAACTCATAACTACAATGTAATAAGTTAAATTTAAATTATAATAGAAATTCGTAACACAAAAACAAAATCATTCTGAAATCAGTTCATACTTTTTTAACGAAATTATTATTTTTGTAAACATCAAAATCTATAAAAAACTTCATATCGTCTGATAAACATACGTGAGTGACATGGTTAAGCTGACTATCTGTTTATTTAGTATAGTGGTCAGTGTAGATATTGGTATAGTGATCAATAGAATGGTCAAGGTATCGGACAGTGAGGTATTAATTGAGACATGTGATTCACCGGTTATGAAGTGTTCACAGTTATAAATGAAGTGTCCAGTGACCATTGGTCAGTTTGATGTACTGGTTAGGGTAGCAAGCTAATTAATGGTGAATATTAATTTCTTATCTGGATAATGAAAAATCATAAACAAATAAACGCATAAATTAAAGTATGCAAATTATGACATGGGGAATGTGTGTACATTGTACACTGTATAGTACACTGTCAATTGTATAGTACATTGTACACTATACATTGTATAGTACACTGTACACGTTACTACTTTACAATGCATTCATTATTATCTTCCTCTCCACTTCCCCGGAGTAAACCCGTTGATCTAATGAAAAAACTTCGCATTACAAATCAAGATATTACTGTATATTAATTTACTTTTAATAAGTACGAGGTTACTATAACGCCAACAACCGACTAGTCGATGAATCATGTCGAGTATCCGGTAGTATGAGTCACTGAAGTGATCCGGGTAAGCGAACTAACCAATCAAAGTACAGAAACATAAAAATAACTCGGAATAAATCAAATAAATCAGACTATGTATTGGACTACATGTCCATATACATAGAACATGTGTAATATATATATATATATATATATATATATATTCTATCTAAACTGAACCATCAATCTTCAGTTAACTGTTAACCCTACGAAACAACAGTAGAATGTTATATAATTTACATTCGAATTACGCACATCGGGTCCTTGATAGAATGTGGACATCAGTACAATGTACATTGTACATTGTACAATGTACATGTACAATGTACATGTATATACGAGTATGAGTGGGAATGGTATTGGGAACAATGGAGCGGGCAACGGTAGCGTATTGGGGAGGAGTTCTGTAAGGAGTAGAAGATAGGTATTCACCAAAACCCTACACCGTGAGATCTAAAGCATTACCCCTTCCCCGGATTCTATAAATAGAATGGATATAAAAATAAATTAGGATATGAATCTGTTCTCTTGAGAAAGAGTTATATGCTATACGACTAACTGTGTGTATGTTCTGAGTAGTGGAGAAACCAGCTGTTACGTGGCATATAGTAGATATGCTATAGAAGTATATATATATATATATTATATATATATATATATATATATATATATATATATATTATATATATATATATATATATATATATTAGACTAGAGAGGTCAGTAATATGTAGCACCTCCGTACACCAGCATTAGGGTCTACAGATTTTATTGGAATCGGTCAAACACTGTAATATAATGTATGTATTGGATACCCCAGTACTTATACCCTAAACCATACGCCAGTACACGAGGTCACCGTGAGTTCAACTCATGGTGACCTCGTGTGACCTCTGAGTTTATATTCAGACATGTCTAACGTCTAAGTGACGTTATTAATAAAATGATATACAATACGATTTTAATTCTTTACAATTCTAAAATGAAAATATATTCCTTACCGGCCATAGGTATTTACCACAATGTAGAGATACGTTTAGAGCTTAGTATAAGACTAGTAGATCTTAGTAAAGAGCTTAGTAAAGAACTTAGTGTGGATCTTAGTGTAGATCTTAGTGTAGATCTTAGTGTAGATCTTAGTGTAGAGCTTAGTGTAGAACTTAGTGTAGAGCTTAGTGTAGAACTTAGTGTAGGTCTTAGTGTAGATCTTAGTGTAGAACTTAGTGTAGATCTTAGTGTAGATCTTAGTGTAGATCTTAGTGTAGAACTTAGAGTAGAAATTAGTGTAGAGCTTATTGTAGAACTTAGTGTAGGATTTAGTGTAGATCTTAGTGTAGCTCTTAGTGTAGATCTTAGTGTAGAACTTAGTGTAGATCTTAGTGTAGATCTTAGTGTAGATCTTAGTGTAGAACTTAGATTAGAAATTAGTGTAGATCTTAGTGTAAAACTTAGTGTAGACACTACATTTTATAAGATTTACAGTATTGATAAACTTGATAACAGTTTAAAATAACTTGATAATAGCAGTATTTGCATATGTTCTAATATAATATACTATAATATACTATAATATACTATAATATAAAATATCTCTAATATACTATAATATTAAATATCTATAACATGATATAATAAAATAATAAATAGTTTAGTATGTTTTGACAATATACTAAATAATACTTAAACTAGAAATAAAATGTATTAATATTTATATAACTAATAAATTATTAAAATTATTATTTACTAATTATTAATTATCGTTTTCAATTCTAGTTATTAAAATTGTTACCGTAATTAGTTTTTTTTTTTACAAAAAATCAACATTAAAGTTTCTCATAGTTATAATATTAAAATTTACTTAAATTTACTTAAATGTACTTAAACTGTAGGGTAATAATATTAAAATGTAAAGTTACTTAAACTGTAGGGTAATAATATTAAATATATAATTACTAGAAATGATAGATTCATATTTTAAAATTTTAAATAAAATAAATTCATATTTTCACCATTTTAGATACTTTCAGGTTATTTTCAATAATGAAACAAATTAATGAATATGTCCAAATTTATACCAGGATAGATAGATGCTCATTTTGCAATCAACAAATGATCAGAGAGCCACCCCCGTATTGTTCTATAGAACAAAGAAATACATTGTAATGTTGGTTAAACACTAGATTTATTATCTTTTCTGTATCTAAAAGTATAAATTTCATAAATAACATGTGAATATAATCAGGTGAACTAATCACTATACTTTACTCAGTTTAGACTAAACAAAGACCTTAAGAAACCTCAGATAATATCTAGATCTATTGATGAATGGTGCTAATCATAATAGACAAAATGTAGTAATGTGAGTGTGGTAATAATAATCTAAATATCTATTATCATATCTATTATATATCTATTATAATATCTATTATAATATATATTATCATACCTATTATAATATCTATTATAATAGATATTATAATATCTATTATTATATCTATTATCATATCTATTATAATATCTATTATAATATATATTATAATATATATTATAATATCTATTATTATATCTATTATTATATCTATTATTATATCTATTATAATATATATTATTATATCTATTATCAAATGTATTAATATATATATTATTATATCTATTATTATATCTAAAATCATATCTATTATTATATATATTATCCCTCACTCATGACAAACAATGAACAATTAATGTTATTTATACCATCCTTATAATGAAGATATAATACAAATATCACACACATCAATATACCGAATGCTAAATGCTTCAAAAATGTTCAAATAATTTATTCGTTTTGAATTCAAATGTATTAAACATATTTTGAAATTTAAAACATCAACAATTAAAATGTCCGATTTTTAATTTAATTAATTTATCATTCTCAAAAAAATCTTAAATATTTCCCTTGTCAATAATATATTGGCTGCTACAATATTTATAAATAATCTATCAATTGGTCTATGAATAAATATAATGTTATAGTATTATTGGGGATAGAAATCATTTTAATAACATTATTATTTACATTCACACATTTCAAAATGTGTATTAATCAAGTCTAAAGCAAAGAGGATTGATCAGAGATAACTTAATGTGAACGATAACGGGTGACAGTTTATGAAATAGGATACACGTGAATCTATTTTACTCCATATAGAAATAGCAACGAGAATATTACATATACACTTTCATAGATGCACGAACTAGACATAGGAATTACACAAGTAAGCTGTGTCTTAGGGATTCGAGTTAGCGGAGAATAGTTTATACTCCGAGAGAACGAGAAACTAAAGACACACGCATAAAAAGTCAACTTAGACAGCTATGTAGACGCAGGAACATGCTATAATATAGTATATCTTATGCTATGAATCATAGAGGTTGTATTCTGTAAATCAGAGATTTGTATATGCCTATGGAGTTTTTATAATTGAACCTCCGCAATATTATATAACGTGTGTGTAATGTAATATTACGTAAACAATTCTATAATCGATGTTATATTATT
>OZ038316.1:11592344-11734144 GCA_964035775.1 Osedax frankpressi
CACACGCATACAAACACGTACACACACATACACACACACACACACACACACACACACACACACACACACACACATACACATATAGTAGATAGTGATAAGATTGCATGTGAAATAAAAATCTGTTGCTAATATCGTTTAGTATTATATCATTTAGAAGATTTAAATAAAGAGTAAACAGCAAATTGCCGAGTAGTTAATTAAAGATGGAATTGTAAATGAATTTCGGAAACACCAATATATATATATATATATATATATATATATATATATATATATATATATAGCGAAGGTAATAACATGATTAGATAGTATTAATATGAAACATAGAGGTCGATGCGAGTTAAACGTGTAAAAATAGGAACTAGAAATTAACATTGCGTTATTGAGTAATAGATAGTTAGGCAAGGAACACAATTATGTCTAAGAAGATGTATTTTCAAATTTCAGAATAAAGATGACAAATTTAGAATGCGAGTACCTAAATTGAGAATGTGTTAAATCGTGAGACGATCCCGAGCGAATGATTTATGAAAAATAGAGTAATGTCAATAATTTGTTAGCAGTGAAGTAACAATGAAGGATGAAATAAATGGATCTAAGAAGAGTATGGAGAGAAGCATAGTTGGTAATAAATGGATACGATTCAAGATAAATACAAATGCGTATAGTGGAGTTATGAAGAAGTGATGTAACATAGATTGATTGACGTACAACAAAACTGACGGGAACAACATTAATGTACAGACAAAGGTAATGGGTGAATGTGGGGCATAGAAAATCACGGAAACATTCTGCATATCTGCATGTTATATATAACATATATTAGAGTGTGGAGACTGTGTAGCGGAGAAAACTAAATGATAATTCAGGTGAAAAGTAGGAATATATATATGACAAACCATAGTGGATATGGAATGTAGCGTAAATAAACGAGACAGTGAAGATAGTAGCGGAGCCATGCGGTGAATGAAAACAGAATGTGTCAATGTTTTGTTAAAGTAGAATTATAATTAAACTTTCGAAATATGATAACATTGGAAGATATGGTAAATAATATATACATATATTTATATAATAATATATAAATATATAATAATATATAAATATATTTATATATTAATATATAAATATATTTATATAAATATTTATATAATATATAAATATATTTATATAATAATATATAAATATATTTATATATTAATATATAAATATAGTTATATAATAATATATAAATTTATATAAATATATTATTAATATGTATCATGGATATATTAATTATATCAAAATAATAACCTCCTGTTTTTAAAATATAATGTATTCATCATATAACTTAATTAATTATACTTATATAACTTAATACCCGGAAGAGGGTTTCATATGACGATAGCGTTAGAGAAAAAAGTGTTATGTAATGCGAATATATATATCGAGTGAAATACGCATATCTAGCGGTCAACTTGACCAATAGATAAGGGCGTTAATTCGATATGCTTCACGGATGATTATAACACGCCTACCGTTTAGCTACAATGGGGATTACGCGGAGATCATTGCGTTTTCACATTGTTATACTATTGTTGCGACGGTGACCGTATTCATCGTATTGTTATGGGTATGACAGGGGCGTATTACATTGATAATGTAATTCGATAAAAATGGACTCCCAAATAGATATATTATTTATTAACGTTGTACACTACGCACTGCATACAGTTCAGTATATCCTAATCTCAACACTACAATTTCGTTATAATGTAACAGTATTCTGATATGTAGTATGTTTGATATAAAATCGAGATTCCAATGATATATATAAATAATTTTTTCCCTGGATATCGGGTTTGTAAAAATATACGTAAAACATGTATACATTTGTATTAGGATATATCATAATCCAAATATGCGAAAACAAGATATATTTTATATAGATTATAAGTTATGTTTAGTAAATATATATATATATTTAATCTATCTACCTATAGGTAATTTGTTGTCATAATTTATAAAATATGTGTTATTGTTTTTGTTAAACAAATATTTATCCTTGGGTATTACTTATTTAATTAGTAAATAATAATTTTCCGAACAATTATGTTATTTATATTTATCGTACCAGTAATTTCATGTATAATAAATAATATAAAATAATAATATAATAGTATAATTAGTAATAATTCACAATTTTCCTTAAATAAACTTAGAATAGATCCGTGTTCAATTATTTTTTTATAATACAACACTTATTTATTAATAAGATTTACTTATAACTAATAAGTTCCTATACAAATAAATAGCATATACTATATATATATGGAAAGCATATATAATACATATATATATATATATATATATATATATATATATATATATATATATATATATATATATATAGATATATGTACTAATATATGTACTAATATTCTTTCCAATATAATATGTTATATTATATATGTTTATATATGAATTGATTTGTGTCCTAGAATACCTTTATTCAACGAGTGTACACCGTACACTGTACGCCGTACATTATACGCCGTACACTGTACGCCGTACATTGTACGCCGTACACTGTACGCCGTACATTGTACGGTTATGGCAATGTGTTATTATGGCAATGTGTTATGGCAATATTACATTCTTTAAATTAACTACTATACAATATACACTCATGATTAACCCCTGCGATTAGAAATAATCCTATATTGATTTTAAATATAAGAACACGTATATAACGTTAACAGTCTATAGAATTATTTTTATAAGTCTTATCATTTAAACTCCTACTCAGATATGTTACTGATTGGAATACAGTATACTGTATACCTTATACACTTTAATAAACTGAACGAAGGTAATATAGCCTAATCAATTGAAATCCTATACATATCCTGAATAATATTATTATAATAAAAATAAATAATTAAAAGCCAACAATTATAATATATATATGACAAGTAGATAGCTCTAGATAGTCTACGACAAGAGGGCATTTCAGTGCCCTGTGTTGATATACTGAAATACCCGGATATAGAATCAACACAGGGCATTTCTGTGCCCTGTGTTGATATACTGAAATACCCGGATATAGAATCGTGATGTAATCAGCAGTATTTCAAGTTAGGGTGTAAACAGAATTCATGGTATATCTATGATTGCCTCCTCATTTATACGAATTTGTGAGTTTTGGTAATTGTACTTATGAAAAATGATCGTCTGTTTGTGCGTGTATATCAAATGCATGTACAGTGTATACTGTGCAGTGCGCACGGACCTTTACATACATATACATTGTACAGTGCAATTGTATTTGTGTATATATATACAATGCAAAACGCACAGACAATTAAAATAAGTGCATTGTTACCTATAGACACAGATAGTGTATATTATGCGTGTATGTTCATAATGATCGCACTGAACACTTGACTTTGTATTAATTTGACCTTCGTCAAGGTATTCGCCTATAGACGTATAGTTCAAGACCGACTCGGTGTGGTTGTTTACATTACAATCCAACCCGCGTTGTCTACCACAATGAAATGCCTAGAAAATACTGCACATGAATAGAATACTGAATTCAAGCCGATGTGTATACATATCGATTGCCAAATCAAGAATAATAAATAATAATATAATAACTATGTCGGATATGTTGTTTATATATATTTATATATATATATATATAAATATATATATATATATATATATATATATATATATATATATTTGTATTTAATTTATAATAATTACACTATCATTTTTACTGGGTTTAATTAGTAACTTCTAGTTATTCCTTGCATAATATACAATTAATAATTAATTAATACTATATACGATATCTATGGTATAATTGGTCGTACTGTGTAAACCAGAGTATACATACTGATAAAGTGTGTATTCGTGAATAGAACGAACTTACGTACAATTATGGGTAACGAGACACTGACCTGCAATCCTTCCTATGGTAGCCTACTTAGTACAATTAACGATTGCCGAGTGGAGTGTCCTGTGATACGGTGGGCGAGCGATGAAGCGTTGCGAGTTATAGATAGAAAGAGTCGAAGATGTGAGAAGAGAGATGAACGAGCCGGCCGTTGAGATACGTGTGCCGAGTTGTTTACGTTATGTTGCCTAGGGTAACGCGCCACCTGGCGACCGCGAAACGCAAGCCTCGTTATCGACTCCTTCTCTCGCGCTCGATCGCTCCTTAAAGTAATTTCTCAGAGTTTTATAGCGTTGCGAGTCTCTCAGATGTCGTAGGGTCAAGTGTCAACATTGTAAACTACAAATTCACACATAGGTGAATAGTTTATCATTCGTTACTAATTTACCCTCATAATAAATTAAATTAAATAATTAACAGTATTATATATATATATATATATATATATATATATATATATATAATTATTGATTTGTGTTTAATTATGTACATGGTTTTTTCTTTTTTAAGATTTTATATTATTATAAAAAAATTAATATCGGGAACATATTAAAACTACATATTGAATAACGTTATGTTAGCTATTACATATATAATAATAACAAAAAACGGTATTAATACACCACATTTAATAACCGAATAACCATCGGGTTAAGTAATGGCTTCGGTGAAATTGTACGACTATGTACAATAACAATTATAAATGTATCAATACATTTATTCTATGGCATCATTTCTCTTTTATTCACATACTTTTTTATATATTCTTTCCCTTTAAACACAAATAGGACTTGAAAATTGTCTTTTACTTTCAAAGGGTTACTTTAAAAAAAGTTGAAACTGTTTCCTAAGTTGATGTACTCATCATTTGATACTGAATATACTACTACATCTACAAATATAATTGTTTGAACAGGGGATCCACCTATAACAACGACGTCTTATTTTTATATTATTATCTTCGAATAAAACTATATTAAGGAATTCTCGAATGGTGAGTTTTTAAATTTTCTAAATATTTAGAAGATTTTTTAAAAATAGACCTGGATTGATGAATTAAATGAAGTATTGGAATATTGTGTTGGCGTAGGTAGGTGGTAGTTTACGGCAGTATAGGCAGTGTATGCAGTGTAGGCAGACGTGGGTGTTTTATCGAGGTTTTTTAAATCGTTTCAATTAAATTACAATCAAAACTCCGATTGCACATTCATATGTGGTCGCGGTGTATCATCTACATAAAACGCCTTAAGTCCGAGTACAACCACTCCGTAACTATACATTAAGATTACGCGACTCCAAAAAACCCATTCGCACGCACCCCACCACCACTAAAGCTCCTCGTTACTTCATACAATACCCACAGGCCCCGTGTCGAACTCGTGTATGACTTAGTAGAGTATTACTTCACAACTGCCAATTTCCGTTTCCGGTACACCATAGAACTCATCACAGCTTCCACCCTTTAGATATTTGCTCTAGGAAAAATAGACAATTCAATCATTTAAACTAGAATTCGATTACATATAGTCGGGAAATTAGAAATATAGGACACATTATTAGTCTTCAATGTACTTTAAATATTAATATTAACTCACAAAATAATATTACCATACAATTAGAAAATAGCTACCGAATCTATAGTTGTTCATAAATAAACTATTTTTGTTTACATAGAAATTGAATAGCTAGAACTATAAGATCAGACATTGTATCATGTTTACGTGAATACCAATATATCTTGGAGTATCTCATCTATTCATCATATCTCTTCGAATAAATGAGTCTTTCAAACGTATATACGAATAAACGAACATCATTAGATAATTATCGATTCCATAATAAACATTCATAATCGTTTATTTTTTCAAATTACTTTTCCTGTTCAATTCCTGTCACTTGGAACAAGTTTCCTCTGTACATTATATCTATATCTTATCACTTTTAAAGGCTTTTTAATTTACTTTTAAAAGGCTACTAAAATATATTTTTGGTCTATCTTATTCATATTATTAATGACTCATATTATTATGACTCATATTATTAATGACTCATATTATTAATTACTAATATTATTAATGACTTGTATATTTCATAATAAATAATCAAATCAACATTATATCAATATTTCTCTATATTTATTTCTCAACAATTACGATTATTAAAATTGTATAATATTATTATAATAACATTTATGTATACACATATATAATATTGTATTATCATAATAAGAAATTGTATATTTAGTATACTATTTTTGATAGTATGCGTATTCTGGTATTATTAGTAGTTGTAGTAGTAGTAGTAGTAGTAGTAGTAGTAGTAGTAGTAGTAGTAGTAGTAGTAGTAGTAGTAGTAGTAGTAGTAGTAGTAGTAGTAGTAACCTTGTAACCTTGTAACCAATTGGGTTTATTCACTTCCATCAACTTCAATGTGGAGTTTTCGGCCGTGATTTTTAGTTATTGATAGGCGATGGAGAATAAATAAGTTTTTAATTTTCGTTTAAAGGAAGGAGTGGACGATAAGGATCTGAGCGAAGTTGGTAGGCTATTCCATAGTTTGGGAGCAGCAATAGAGAAGGCAGATTGTTGTTTTATTGTGAGGTTTGTGCAGTTGTGTGTGTGTAATTTATATTGGTTTTCAGTACGTTGGGATCTGGAGGGATTGTAGTCAGTAGTCTGGTTTATTGTGATGTGTAGCTAGATGAGTGAGAAGTATAATTTTGTATTGGATTCGCTGTGTGATGGGTAGCCAGTGTAGTATTTTGAGATATGGAGTTATATGAGTTCTGGAGTATTTAGGGATGCGGTAAACTATGCGTGCGGCGGAATATAGTAGTTTGGTGAAAGGAATTATAGAATTTCGGGGAAGTCTGTGTAGTGTAGAGTTGCAGTAGTCGATTCTAGGCAGTATTAGGGATGTAACAAGCAGTTGGGCGAGCTTGGTGGTAATGGAGGGTCTAATTAGACGGATAGTGTGGAGTGTTCGATTAATGGATTTTGATAAGGAAGTTGTGTATTGAGAGAAAGATAGTTTTTGATCGAAGATTATACCAAGGTTTTGAGCGGTGGAAGAGTATTTAATTATTTGGTTATTGATCCGAATTGAAGGTATATTTGTGAAAGTTGTAGGGGATTTAATTAGTAGTACAGTTGTTTTGTTAGTATTTAGGGAAAGAGAGTTGGAAGCAAGCCAACCACTAATTTCGTCTAAGCAGTTGTTTAGTATAGATATGTTAGTAGAGGGATCTGGTAAGCTACAGTATATTTGAATGTCGTCAGCGTATGTATGGAAATTGATGTCAGGGTATCTGTCGAATATGTCAAGTAGAGGTGCTAGGTATATGTTAAACAGTATTGGAGCGAGAACAGAGCCCTGAGGAACTCCGTGAGAGATTATGCGTGGTTTAGTTTTATATGAGTCAATGCATACTGAGTATGTGCGACTTTCAAGGTAGGATGTAAACCAATCTAGTGCAGTGCCTGTAATTCCGATACACTGCAGCCGACGGATTAGCAAGCTGTGGTCTATGGTGTCGAAAGCAGCGGAGAGGTCGAGGAAAATAATAATGGAGCAGTGTTTTGTTGGATGGAGTAGTATATTATTTAGTACATGTGTTAGTGCGGTTTCAGTACTCTTGTAAGTCGTATAGGCACTTTGGAATTGGTTCAGTATGTTATTGTTGTCGAGATAGTCGTGTAGTTGGGAAGATACAATTCTTTCAAGAGTTTTGGATATATATGATAGATTGGAAATTGGACGGTAGTTGGAGAGATCAGATTTATCATGTGGGTTATTTTTTTTTAGTATAGGAGTGACATGTGCATTTTTCATATGAGCGGGAACTTTGCCAGAGATGAGGGAGAGGTCGATTATTTGTTTGTATAATGGAGAGAGTAGTGTAGTTAGTTTGTTTAGGAATATTAAAGGTATCGGATCTAGCATGCATACTGATTTTACTGAGAGGAGGAGATTATTGATGGATGCTATGGAGGGGGTTTTGAAGGAGTCAAGTGAATATGATGGAGTTAACAGGGATGGCAATGTTGGACTAGGAAGTGAGTTTATTATATTAATTATTTTGTTGTTGAAGTAGTTGTCGAAGTTGGCTGAGTTTGTGGATGCAGGACAATCGGGAAGTATGCGGGGAGTAGTGCGTCCGAGTAGAGAATTCGATATTTGATATAGTTTTTTAGCATTGTTACCGGCGGCTGTTATAGTATCGGTGTAGTATTCACGTTTCGCCTTCTTAATCAGTTGTCTATATTTACTAGAGAGTTGTTTGAAACTAGTGAGGTTTTCTTCGCTTTTATGCTTTCTCCATTTTTTTTTCTGTATATCGAAGCTGACGTTTAGTAAGCGATAGATTACGGTTGAACCATTTAGTGTTAAGTCGAGGGGTAATTGTTTTTGTCAAGGTTGGAGCTAGTCTATTTAGTGTTTTTAGTAGTGAGGAGTCAAGGGAGTTTATGTCTGGATAGTCGACAAAGGTTGATAGGTGGGACATCAAGTCATTGGTGAAGTCAGTAATGGTAATATTATTTGTTTTTCTGAATTGAATAGTTTTAGTAAGTCGTTTGGATCTGGGGAACTGTAGGTTAAATGTTATGATAAGATGATCAGTAACTAAAGATATAACGGATGTATTTAGTATAATGTTAGGTGTGTTGAGTGCTATTATTAGGTCAAGGATATTTCCGGATGTGTGAGTAGGTGAATTCACATATTGGGAACAGTTATTAGAGTCAATCGCATGTAGAAATATTTTTAATATTTAGAAATATTTATACTACTAGTAGTAGTAGTAGTAGTAGTAGTAGTAGTAGTAGTAGTAGTAGTAGTAGTAGTAGTAGTAGTAGTAGTAGTAGTAGTAGTAGTAGTAGTAGTAGTAGTAGTAGTAGTAGTAGTAGTAGTAGTAGTAGTAGTAGTAGTAGTAGTAGTAGTAGTAGTAGTAGTAGTAGTAGTAGTAGTAGTAGTAGTAGTAGTAGTAGTAGTAGTAGTAGTAGTAGTAGTAGTAGTAGTAGTAGTAGTAGTAGTAGTAGTAGTAGTAGTAGTAGTAGTAGTAGTAGTAGTAGTAGTAGTAGTAGTAGTAGTAGTAGTAGTAGTAGTAGTAGTAGTAGTAGTAGTAGTAGTAGTAGTAGTAGTAGTAGTAGTAGTAGTAGTAGTAGTAGTAGTAGTAGTAGTAGTAGTAGTAGTAGTAGTAGTAGTAGTAGTAGTAGTAGTAGTAGTAGTAGTAGTAGTAGTAGTAGTAGTAGTAGTAGTAGTAGTAGTAGTAGTAGTAGTAGTAGTAGTAGTAGTAGTAGTAGTAGTAGTAGTAGTAGTAGTAGTAGTAGTAGTAGTAGTAGTAGTAGTAGTAGTAGTAGTAGTAGTAGTAGTAGTAGTAGTAGTAGTAGTAGTAGTAGTAGTAGTAGTAGTAGTAGTAGTAGTAGTAGTAGTAGTAGTAGTAGTAGTAGTAGTAGTAGTAGTAGTAGTAGTAGTAGTAGTAGTAGTAGTAGTAGTAGTAGTAGTAGTAGTAGTAGTAGTAGTAGTAGTAGTAGTAGTAGTAGTAGTAGTAGTAGTAGTAGTAGTAGTAGTAGTAGTAGTAGTAGTAGTAGTAGTAGTAGTAGTAGTAGTAGTAGTAGTAGTAGTAGTAGTAGTAGTAGTAGTAGTAGTAGTAGTAGTAGTAGTAGTAGTAGTAGTAGTAGTAGTAGTAGTAGTAGTAGTAGTAGTAGTAGTAGTAGTAGTAGTAGTAGTAGTAGTAGTAGTAGTAGTAGTAGTAGTAGTAGTAGTAGTAGTAGTAGTAGTAGTAGTAGTAGTAGTAGTAGTAGTAGTAGTAGTAGTAGTAGTAGTAGTAGTAGTAGTAGTAGTAGTAGTAGTAGTAGTAGTAGTAGTAGTAGTAGTAGTAGTAGTAGTAGTAGTAGTAGTAGTAGTAGTAGTAGTAGTAGTAGTAGTAGTAGTAGTAGTAGTAGTAGTAGTAGTAGTAGTAGTAGTAGTAGTAGTAGTAGTAGTAGTAGTAGTAGTAGTAGTAGTAGTAGTAGTAGTAGTAGTAGTAGTAGTAGTAGTAGTAGTAGTAGTAGTAGTAGTAGTAGTAGTAGTAGTAGTAGTAGTAGTAGTAGTAGTAGTAGTAGTAGTAGTAGTAGTAGTAGTAGTAGTAGTAGTAGTAGTAGTAGTAGTAGTAGTAGTAGTAGTAGTAGTAGTAGTAGTAGTAGTAGTAGTAGTAGTAGTAGTAGTAGTAGTAGTAGTAGTAGTAGTAGTAGTAGTAGTAGTAGTAGTAGTAGTAGTAGTAGTAGTAGTAGTAGTAGTAGTAGTAGTAGTAGTAGTAGTAGTAGTAGTAGTAGTAGTAGTAGTAGTAGTAGTAGTAGTAGTAGTAGTAGTAGTAGTAGTAGTAGTAGTAGTAGTAGTAGTAGTAGTAGTAGTAGTAGTAGTAGTAGTAGTAGTAGTAGTAGTAGTAGTAGTAGTAGTAGTAGTAGTAGTAGTAGTAGTAGTAGTAGTAGTAGTAGTAGTAGTAGTAGTAGTAGTAGTAGTAGTAGTAGTAGTAGTAGTAGTAGTAGTAGTAGTAGTAGTAGTAGTAGTAGTAGTAGTAGTAGTAGTAGTAGTAGTAGTAGTAGTAGTAGTAGTAGTAGTAGTAGTAGTAGTAGTAGTAGTAGTAGTAGTAGTAGTAGTAGTAGTAGTAGTAGTAGTAGTAGTAGTAGTAGTAGTAGTAGTAGTAGTAGTAGTAGTAGTAGTAGTAGTAGTAGTAGTAGTAGTAGTAGTAGTAGTAGTAGTAGTAGTAGTAGTAGTAGTAGTAGTAGTAGTAGTAGTAGTAGTAGTAGTAGTAGTAGTAGTAGTAGTAGTAGTAGTAGTAGTAGTAGTAGTAGTAGTAGTAGTAGTAGTAGTAGTAGTAGTAGTAGTAGTAGTAGTAGTAGTAGTAGTAGTAGTAGTAGTAGTAGTAGTAGTAGTAGTAGTAGTAGTAGTAGTAGTAGTAGTAGTAGTAGTAGTAGTAGTAGTAGTAGTAGTAGTAGTAGTAGTAGTAGTAGTAGTAGTAGTAGTAGTAGTAGTAGTAGTAGTAGTAGTAGTAGTAGTAGTAGTAGTAGTAGTAGTAGTAGTAGTAGTAGTAGTAGTAGTAGTAGTAGTAGTAGTAGTAGTAGTAGTAGTAGTAGTAGTAGTAGTAGTAGTAGTAGTAGTAGTAGTAGTAGTAGTAGTAGTAGTAGTAGTAGTAGTAGTAGTAGTAGTAGTAGTAGTAGTAGTAGTAGTAGTAGTAGTAGTAGTAGTAGTAGTAGTAGTAGTAGTAGTAGTAGTAGTAGTAGTAGTAGTAGTAGTAGTAGTAGTAGTAGTAGTAGTAGTAGTAGTAGTAGTAGTAGTAGTAGTAGTAGTAGTAGTAGTAGTAGTAGTAGTAGTAGTAGTAGTAGTAGTAGTAGTAGTAGTAGTAGTAGTAGTAGTAGTAGTAGTAGTAGTAGTAGTAGTAGTAGTAGTAGTAGTAGTAGTAGTAGTAGTAGTAGTAGTAGTAGTAGTAGTAGTAGTAGTAGTAGTAGTAGTAGTAGTAGTAGTAGTAGTAGTAGTAGTAGTAGTAGTAGTAGTAGTAGTAGTAGTAGTAGTAGTAGTAGTAGTAGTAGTAGTAGTAGTAGTAGTAGTAGTAGTAGTAGTAGTAGTAGTAGTAGTAGTAGTAGTAGTAGTAGTAGTAGTAGTAGTAGTAGTAGTAGTAGTAGTAGTAGTAGTAGTAGTAGTAGTAGTAGTAGTAGTAGTAGTAGTAGTAGTAGTAGTAGTAGTAGTAGTAGTAGTAGTAGTAGTAGTAGTAGTAGTAGTAGTAGTAGTAGTAGTAGTAGTAGTAGTAGTAGTAGTAGTAGTAGTAGTAGTAGTAGTAGTAGTAGTAGTAGTAGTAGTAGTAGTAGTAGTAGTAGTAGTAGTAGTAGTAGTAGTAGTAGTAGTAGTAGTAGTAGTAGTAGTAGTAGTAGTAGTAGTAGTAGTAGTAGTAGTAGTAGTAGTAGTAGTAGTAGTAGTAGTAGTAGTAGTAGTAGTAGTAGTAGTAGTAGTAGTAGTAGTAGTAGTAGTAGTAGTAGTAGTAGTAGTAGTAGTAGTAGTAGTAGTAGTAGTAGTAGTAGTAGTAGTAGTAGTAGTAGTAGTAGTAGTAGTAGTAGTAGTAGTAGTAGTAGTAGTAGTAGTAGTAGTAGTAGTAGTAGTAGTAGTAGTAGTAGTAGTAGTAGTAGTAGTAGTAGTAGTAGTAGTAGTAGTAGTAGTAGTAGTAGTAGTAGTAGTAGTAGTAGTAGTAGTAGTAGTAGTAGTAGTAGTAGTAGTAGTAGTAGTAGTAGTAGTAGTAGTAGTAGTAGTAGTAGTAGTAGTAGTAGTAGTAGTAGTAGTAGTAGTAGTAGTAGTAGTAGTAGTAGTAGTAGTAGTAGTAGTAGTAGTAGTAGTAGTAGTAGTAGTAGTAGTAGTAGTAGTAGTAGTAGTAGTAGTAGTAGTAGTAGTAGTAGTAGTAGTAGTAGTAGTAGTAGTAGTAGTAGTAGTAGTAGTAGTAGTAGTAGTAGTAGTAGTAGTAGTAGTAGTAGTAGTAGTAGTAGTAGTAGTAGTAGTAGTAGTAGTAGTAGTAGTAGAAGTAGTAGTAGTAGTAGTAGTAGTAGTAGTAGTAGTAGTAGTAGTAGTAGTAGTAGTAGTATTTGAAAAATTACTACCAAGTTACCAGTTTTTCTATTAATAGCAATTATTACTAATCTATGCTATTAGTTGGAATTGCTACCAACAGTTTTTATAATATAAAGTGGCAGTTGTTCACTTTGTTTTGTTAATAAAATTGAAATAAAGACTAAACGTTAAGAAATGCTAGCCAATGTAATGTATCAGAATTACATTATAAATGATTAATATGTCGGGTAATTGAGTTTTATTTATGTAAACTATCAATAAATATCGATGAACCAGCTAGCACATCTAGTTACATGCATGTTATTACTGCCATAACTACTTTTTTAATATACTATTTTCTCTTTTCAATTAATGGTATTTATAAATACTATATAATATAGTTTATACTATAGTATATCGGTATAATAATCATAGTTATAAAATAAATTCATACACCTTGTATATATATTTATATATAATAATAGTTACATTAATGGTATATATATATATATATATATATATATATATATATATATCTGTATATATAGGAAAGGAATGGCTTTTGGTTAACTACCCCAGGAAGCTTGTATCGGTACTATATCGAGAGGTCTCTAGTTACTATCTTCTAAAGATAATGAGAACGGTGTCCTATTGTTCTATAGATAACAGGTGCAAATCTATAGAAAAATGTTCGCTCTACGACTTCTATAATAGATATCAGCATTGATATATTCGACAAAAATAATTCGTCGATAATATGTTTTGTATTCCATCAAAGATTGCCAGAACTCTACGAGTTGCGATAAGATCAAAGGATCGATCGGCATTATTCAAAAGAATAGAAAAATAAGGCAATTTGTAACGGTGTCTTAGCGAAATGAGAAGTGGGAAGACATCAAAATGGTCGACATTGTCTTTTAATTCTTGTAAATACTGATACAGAGTTAAGCTAGACCTACTAATAATAACATTTTCATAGATCTATTGATACATATTGCAGAATATGTTCGATATATTTTGAAACATCGCTTCGCATATTGAATGCTTCTCCCGTTACGCTAAACAAATCTACCAGCAGACATGATGATAACAAAAACTTATTTTAGAACTTTTGAAATAAAGCACTTCTTCTAATCATATTCACGAAAGAAAACTCGAATCTAACGGATTAGTTCATGATGTACTTACACATATGAATATCTTTTGTTATAAATTGGTGTTACTCTTCCATGTGATAACGGTGTAAATATTGAGAACGCAGCACGACAGAACAATATGATATATATAGAACTTGGTTTGTCTTTACCTCTGATCATAGTGTCACTTGGCCAGTGGTATCCTGATAATGAAGATATAAGAACACATTTGAAAATAAAGAAGAAATGATGGAATATATTCATATCCGAATGCGTTAAAGAATCATTTGAATATTCAATACAAATATTTAAATTATTCTCGGAAATCTAGCCAATATTTTTCATTTCAATATTCTCATTATATAATATATAAGATATTATTTATATATTTTAGACTAGTTTTTATATTTTATCTTTATATTGTATTTATTTCCTCATTTTTTTTTAAACACTTTATATATTTCCATTATTTGTTTTCAATTATTTTAAAATTTATTTAAAAAAAGTGTATTTCATTTGTTTTGCATATTTACAAGTTTATATCTTATTTTTACTTTTATCTATGATTTTATCGATTCATGGTAAATAATAAAGGTTAGGAGATTAAACATATATGTTTAATTGATACTACGATATTACCTTTCTATATTAATATATATGCAAATCTATTAAACTAGTTGGTATATCTATCGACCTATCATTTAGGAACCATTGTGTAATTGAAATGATAAACAGATAACTACATATCACAAATATATCATTTATAGAAACAAATTAAATTAGACGTTGATTTTCTTCCGATAAATCAATTTTCTGCACTTTTGGATTTCAGATTCTACTCATCTATGAAAATGGAATTTTTCCCATTTTTTACAATATAAAATAACATACATTTACTATATCAATTAATAAAACAAGAGGTTCTCCGAATTTACCAACTAATAAGTATAATTCTCTTGACTGAATACATTTGAAAGTAGTTGATCGACTATCGACAACTTGATCAGAGATGAATTGTAGTTTCACAGTGTTTTCAATTGGTTTAATTATATTCTGCTTATTTATAAGGTTTTAAAATTTTTTTAATAGGACTAATTTTATTCTGTTAAATTATATTTTATTATTCCTACTCCAATAATGATAGTCACGACTTTAATAACCTAAATATTTCATTTATTTTCAATGAGATTAGAATAACTGAAATACCATTATATATATATATATATATATATATATATATATATATATTTCTAATATAAGTTTAGGTACGAATAAGGAGAATGATAAAGCGGAGCTTATCAGGTAATTATCATAAATACTTCGTGTTGCAATTGACGTTATCCATTGACGATTATTTTAATTATAATATATACGAATATATTATTTAAATTCTATGTAATTCATTATGTAATACAATTACAAATGTGAATATATTATTGTAGTAACCTCAATTAAGCGTCCAGTTAATTTTAATAATAAATCAACTTTTGATAAAAAAATATCTTTTTAATAATAATATTATCTTCTGTGAAATTTAATTTAAATTTATTTAATTTTATTATAACAATATTATAAATAAAATTAGTTATTTCTAAAATATTTATACATTTAGTTGGCAGTAGTTTATTCATATGTTATTCGTATGTTACTTATAGATATGTAATTATTTAAAAATAATTGTAACTAATTAAACCCTAAATTACTTTATACCAAGTATTATAATAGATATGATAATATAAGAATATTGTACGCCATCTCTAGTGAACGTAATTGCAATAACGAGAATTTCTGAAAAGAAAACTTTAGAAAAAATATATTTAATGCATAGTTTTTTAAATGGGTGCTAAATATTCTAATATCTGTAAATTATTAAAATGCTTTGTCTGAATATACTAGCAATGCAATATTTTATAATTTGGTAAATAAATATTGACACAAATTAGAAACCAACGATATATTTATAAATGTATATGATATAGGTGGTATATAATATAATAAGGCTAATTTTAATGAGAGTTTGTACATTATAGACGTTCTAACATGTGTTTAGTGGTTATAATTTGGTATATACGATGTCAATAATATACAAACTTTAATAAGAAAAACGATATTAGATTCACATTGAAGAACGGATCAAAAATAAGTGTACATATAATTAGCAGATAGTAATCGAAGGCATTTCTATAAATGCCTTCAATTACTAATTCAGGGTATCGATGGTGTTGTCTTGGCATTGTATCATCTGGGAGTTTATACTACCCACCAACAAAGTGCCTCGATAGCCGACCGCAATGGAACATCCGGAAAACCGGTTTCCGTCATCGCTGAAAATCACCAGGGCATCAGATTTCTGGAATAAACCAGTTACAGAGTCCACGTGTATCTTGATCACCTTAAGGGGTAGTTCGACGTATTGAATGCATTATTACAGGAGAACAACGAGGTAGTAAAGAGAAATAAGATAATGAGATAATGGGGAAATAAACCCAACAAACATATATGACATGTATGTTTGTATAAAATATTTATAATTTAAATAGATCCTAGATATTTTCAAATATAAAAAAATTATTAAACATTTTATTAAAAACTATAGTGGACAATGCTAAAATGTATGGAAGTATGGATGTATGGACATAATTGGAAAATGGAAATAACTAAATAAATAAACTTGAAAGTGTAAATTTTTGTCGATATTCATTTCGTTATTGATTAACAAAAGAACTAGAAGATGAATAAGATAAAT
Source organism: Osedax frankpressi (assembly GCA_964035775.1). Taxonomy (NCBI): domain Eukaryota; kingdom Metazoa; phylum Annelida; class Polychaeta; order Sabellida; family Siboglinidae; genus Osedax; species Osedax frankpressi. The sequence continues at coordinate 11,608,741 of OZ038316.1, forward strand.
AAGAGACAATATCTAAGATGAATATACATAATCTCATATGTCATAATACTGAAGAGTAATACTATCTTAATTCATGCAAAGAAGCAGAGACAATTGTCATTAACCATAGAACCGGAAGTCGCGTCGTGTGGATATTTTAAATATTCGATGCACTCCCATATAGAGGTGTGCCCGGCTAGAAGCAGTGTGTAATTAGAGTTGTTCACGTCGCCGACGAATTCGTCGTCACCCTCCACGATGTTGTCGTTGTTGGGGATTTCGATAACCAAAGGAATTACGGTACCGATGTTGTCCAGGTAGAGATTCATCTCTTCTCTCTAATAAAGTGTAGCGGACGTTACCGAATTCTGTTACGATATATTACCCAGCATCGTCAGCGGCTGGGTATGCCGGAGCGATAACGCGCATTACGTAGAAAGTACGTAGAAAGTACGTGGAAAGTACGTAGAAAGTACGTAGAAAGTACGTAGAAAGTACGTAGAAAGTACGTAGAAAGTACGTAGAAAGTACGTAGAAAGTACGTAGAAAGTACGTAGAAAGTACGTAGAAAGTACGTAGAAAGTACGTAGAAAGTACGTAGAAAGTACGTAGAAAGTACGTAGAAAGTATGTAGAAAGTACGTAGAAAGTACGTAGAAAGTACGTAGAAAGTACGTAGAAAGTACGTAGAAAGTTCGTAGAAAGTACGTAGAAAGTACGTAGAAAGTACGTAGAAAGTACGTAGAAAGTACGTAGAAAGTACGTAGAAAGTACCTACAAAGTACGTACAAAGTACGTATAAAGTACGTAGAAATTACGTAGAAAGTACGTAGAAAGTACGTAGAAAGTACGTAGAAAGTACGTAGAAAATACGTAGAAAGTACGTAGAAAGTACGTAGAAAATACGTACAAAGTACGTACAAAGTACGTACAAAGTACGTACAAAGTACGTACAAAGTACGTACAAAGTACGTACAAAGTACGTACAAAGTACGTACAAAGCACGTACAAAGTACGTAGAAAGTACGTAGAAAGTACGTAGAAAGTACGTAGAAAGTACGTAGAAAGTACGTAGAAAGTACGTAGAAAGTACGTAGAAAGTACGTAGAGAGTACGTAGAAAGAACGTAGAAAGTACGTAGAGAGTACGTTAGATGTTGTACTATGTATGTTTAGATATATGTGTTCGCCATGCATATCTAAATATAAAGTGTCGATAGTTTGTACTACTCGAAAATCACGTACAATATAATTGTGTACCATATAAGGTCACATATATCGTGTATTCTATAGATGTTGGATTTGTATATTAACATTTAAGGTAAATAAGTGGATCTAATATTTACAACGGTTTTGTTTCAAATCAAAATGAGTGATAACGTATTGAAACAGGAAACAGCACCGTGAGATGTTACGCGAATTATAAACAAATAACCTGTATTAGTTCCAAAGACATATCTTTTGGGTGAATGGAATACGTACGAAATTCACCATCTATGGTTGTTGTCATATGTAGGAACCTAGACAACGAATATAACCATCGGAGTAATTAAATATAGATGCAAAAATAGTAATGAATCATGATAAATTCCGATTATAAATATACAAAATACGTTACAAATTACTAAAATCTCAATGATAACTATAGTTTCTTTATGATAAGATTATGCAACGATTATAAATTGTTATATAATTATCTTAAATAAATCATAATATTTTAATACACAGATATTTGTACTTATGTTACTAATATATTAAATTGCCTTGAAGTTTGCATATGTTTCAACTAATTCCATTGGCGCATTTACATCCGTAAAGCTAGCGTTATGCTGAGTAGGAGGCTATGCACCTTCTACAGGGGCTCACCAAAACCCCATTAGGGAAGACCATGTCCTCGAGGACAAGGCGAGATGACGAAGGAGTCTGGTAGCCCAAGGAACCCTTCTTTACGTTTCCGTAGAGCTCGAAGATCGGCACGCGAATGAAGTAGTTTAAATTCGTGAAGTAGAAACTGTCGGGGCCGGTTGCCGCAACGTCGTTCAGACTGGACGAGGAGCGGGTAATCACCGGGGTCAGAGGTCAGTTAATGCGCGCGTAAGCAAACCCCAAAGACGGTGTTCGCTCCCCGCAAGTATATGATATTTCTAAGATACTTATGTTACAATGGTTTCTTATATGTAACAAATATTAGAATTCTATTACATAATGCATTTTAGAGATAACTTGTGATAACTAATATATGTGGGGGGGCAAACAATTTAACTTAATGGATTAGGTCTAACTTATATTAGTGGGAGGAGTTAACTTGTAGTACGGGTGGGAGGAGTTAACTTGTAGTACGGGGTGGGAGGAGTTAACTTGTAGTGAGAGGTGGGAGGAGTTAACTTGTAGTACGGGGTGGGAGGAGTTAACTTGTAGTACGGGGTGGGAGGAGTTAACTTGTAGTGAGAGGTGGGAGGAGTTAACTTGTAGTACGGGGTGGGAGGAGTTAACTTGTAGTGAGAGGTGGGAGGAGTTAATTTATAGTACGGGGTGGGAGGAGTTAACTTGTAGTACGGGGTGGGAGGAGTTAACTTGTAGTACGGGGTGGGAGGAGTTAACTTGTAGTACGGGGTGGGAGGAGTTAACTTGTAGTACGGGGTGGGAGGAGTTAACTTGTAGTACGGGGTGGGAGGAGTTAACTTGTAGTACGGGGTGGGAGGAATTAACTTGTAGTGAGAGGTGGGAGGAGTTAACTTGTAGTACGGGGTGGGAGGAGTTAACTTGTAGTGAGAGGTGGGAGGAGTTAATTTATAGTACGGGGTGGGAGGAGTTAACTTGTAGTACGGGGTGGGAGGAGTTAACTTGTAGTACGGGGTGGGAGGAGTTAACTTGTAGTACGGGGTGGGAGGAGTTAACTTGTAGTGAGAGGTGGGAGGAGTTAACTTGTAGTATGGGGTGGGAGGAGTTAACTTGTAGTACGGGGTGGGAGGAGTTAACTTGTAGTACGGGGTGGGAGGAGTTAACTTGTAGTGAGAGGTGGGAGGAATTAACTTGTAGTGAGAGGTGGGAGGAGTTAACTTGTAGTACGGGGTGGGAGGAGTTAACTTGTAGTACGGGGTAGGAGGAGTTAACTAGTAGTACGGGGTGGGAGGAATTAACTTGTAGTGAGAGGTGGGAGGAGTTAACTTGTAGTACGGGGTGGGAGGAGTTAACTTGTAGTGAGAGGTGGGAGGAGTTAACTTGTAGTACGGGGTGGGAGGAGTTAACTTGTAGTGAGAGGTGGGAGGAGTTAACTTGTAGTACGGGGTGGGAGGAGTTAACTTGTAGTACGGGGTGGGAGGAGTTAACTTGTAGTACGGGGTGGGAGGAGTTAACTTGTAGTACGGGGTGGGAGGAGTTAACTTGTAGTACGGGGTGGGAGGAGTTAACTTGTAGTACGGGTGGGAGGAATTAACTTGTAGTACGGGGTGGGAGGAGTTAACTTGTAGTACGGGGTGGGAGGAGTTAACTTGTAGTACGGGGTGGGAGGAGTTAACTTGTAGTACGGGGTGGGAGGAGTTAACTTGTAGTACGGGGTGGGAGGAGTTAACTTGTAGTACGGGGTGGGAGGAGTTAACTTGTAGTACGGGGTGGGAGGAGTTAACTTGTAGTACGGGGTGGGAGGAGTTAACTTGTAGTACGGGGTGGGAGGAGTTAACTTGTAGTGAGAGGTGGGAGGAGTTAACTTGTAGTACGGGGTGGGAGGAATTAACTTGTAGTGAGAGGTGGGAGGAGTTAATATGTAGTGAGAGGTGAGAGGAGTTAACTTGTAGTACGGGGTGGGAGAAGTTAACTTGTAGTACGGGGTGGGAGGAGTTAACTTGTAGTACGGGGTGGGAGGAGTTAACTTGTAGTACGGGGTGGGAGGAGTTAACTTGTAGTGAGAGGTGGGAGGAGTTAACTTGTAGTACGGGGTGGGAGGAATTAACTTGTAGTGAGAGGTGGGAGGAGTTAATATGTAGTGAGAGGTGAGAGGAGTTAACTTGTAGTACGGGTTGGGAGGAGTTAACTTGTAGTACGGGGTGGGAGGAGTTAACTTGTAGTACGGGGTGGGAGGAGTTAACTTGTAGTATGGGGTGGGAGGAGTTAACTTGTAATACGGGGTGGGAGGAGTTAACTTGTAGTGAGAGGTGGGAGGAGTTAACTTGTAGTACGGGGTGGGAGGAGTTAACTTGTAGTACGGGGTGGGAGGAGTTAACTTGTAGTACGGGGTGGGAGGAGTTAACTTGTAGTACGGGGTGGGAGGAGTTAACTTGTAGTACGGGGTGGGAGGAGTTAACTTGTAGTACGGGGTGGGAGGAGTTAACTTGTAGTGAGAGGTGGGAGGAGTCAACTTGTAGTGAGAGGTGGGAGGAGTTAACTTGTAGTACGGGGTGGGAGGAGTTAACTTGTAGTACGGGGTGGGAGGAGTTAACTTGTAGTACGGGGTGGGAGGAGTTAACTTGTAGTACGGGGTGGGAGGAGTTAACTTGTAGTACGGGGTGGAAGGAGTTAACTTGTAGTACGGGGTGGGAGGAGTTAACTTGTAGTACGGGGTGGGAGGAGTTAACTTGTAGTACGGGGTGAGAGGAGTTAACTTGTAGTACGATGTGGGAGGAGTTAACTTGTAGTAAGGGGTGGAAGGAGTTAACTTGTAGTACGGGGTGGGAGGAGTTAACTTGTAGTACGGGGTGGGAGGAGATAACTTGTAGTACGGGGTGGGAGGAGTTAACTTGCAGTGAGAGGTGGGAGGAGTTAACTTGTAGTGAGAGGTGGGAGTGGCTAACTTGTAGTGAGAGGTGGGAGTGGTTAACTTGTAGTAAGAGGTGGGAGTGGCTAACTTATAGTAAGAGGTGGGAGTGGCTAACTTATAGTGAGAGGTGGGAGTGGCTAACTTGTAGTAAGAGGTGGGAGTGGTTAACTTGTAGTGAGAGGTGGGAGTGGCTAACTTGTAGCGAGAGGTGGGAGTTGCTAACTTGTAGTGAGAGGTGGGAGTGGTTAACTTGTAGTGAGAGGTGGGAATGGCTAACTTATAGTAAGAGGTGGGAGTGGTTAACTTGTAGTGAGAGGTGGGAGTGGCTAGCTTATAGTGAGAGGTGGGAGTGGCTAACTTGTAGTAAGAGGTGGGAGTGGCTAACTTGTAGTGAGAGGTGGGAGTGGCTAACTTGTAGTGAGAGGTGGGAGTGGCTAACTTATAGTAAGAGGTGGGAGTGGCTAACTTATAGTGAGAGGTGGGAGTGGCTAACTTGTAGTGAGAGGTGGGAGTGGCTAACTTGTAGTAAGAGGTGGGAGTGGTTAACTTGTAGTGAGAGGTGGGAGTGGTTAACTTGTAGTGAGAGGTGGGAGTGGCTAACTTGTAGTGAGAGGTGGGAGTGGCTAACTTGTAGTGAGAGGTGGGAGTGGCTAACTTATAGTATGAGGTGGGAGTGGCTAACTTGTAGTAAAATATGGAGTCGAAGTGTTTCACAAGTCTTAGAGACATGGTCTCGCGTTCGAAGACGAATTTCTCGACCTTATCGACACCTCCCAGTAAATGGTTGACCACGAAAACGAATGTTTTACCTGGGAAATTTTCATTCAGGTAAACCTCATTAGTTGATGCAAATGAGTATATTTAAATGTCTAAATATAGATCATTTCCGTTAATTATTATAAAATATATTTCAAATACATTTATATATATATTATATATATAAGATTATTGCTCGTCTACTTCTGCACAATGTTTGAAAACGCGGGATCAACCAGAGTGTTATCATAGTTACAAGAAGTGCAGCGCGACCAACCACACGGTTGCCATAGTTACAAGAAGTGCAGCGCGACCAACCACACGGTTGCCATAGTTACAAGAAGCGCAGCGCGACCAACCAGAGTGTTGCCATAGTTACAAGAAGTGCAGCGCGACCAACCACACGGTTGTCATAGTTACAAGAAGTGCAGCGCGACCAACCAGAGTGTTGCCATAGTTACAAGAAGTGCAGCGCGACCAACCAGAGTGTTGCCATAGTTACAAGAAGTGCAGCTCGACCAACCACACGGTTGCCATAGTTACAAGAAGTGCAGCGCGACCAACCACACGGTTGTCATAGTTACAAGAAGTGCAGCGCGATCAACCAGAGTGTTGTCATAGTTAAAAGAAGTGCAGCGCGACCAACCACACGGTTGCCATAGTTACAAGAAGTGCAGCGCGACCAACCACACGGTTGCCATAGTTACAATAAGTGCAGCGCGACCAACCACACGGTTGCCATAGTGACAAGAAGTGCAGCGCGACCAACCAGAGTGTTGCCATAGTTACAAGAAGTGCAGCGCGACCAACCACACGGTTTCCATAGTTACAAGAAGTGCAGCGCGACCAACCACACGGTTGTCATAGTTACAAGAAGTGCAGCGCGACCAACCAGAGTGTTGTCATAGTTACAAGAAGTGCAGCGCGACCAACCAAACGGTTGCCATAGTTACAAGAAGTGCAGCGCGACCAACCACACGGTTTCCATAGTTACAAGAAGTGCAGCGCGACCAACCACACGGTTGCCATAGTTACAAGAAGTGCAGCGCGACTAACCAGAGTGTTGTCATAGTTACAATAAGTGCAGCGCGACCAACCACACGGTTGCCATAGTTACAATAAGTGCAGCGCGACCAACCACACGGTTGCCATAGTGACAAGAAGTGCAGCGCGACCAACTACACGGTTGCCATAGTTACAAGAAGCGCAGCGCGACCAAACAAAGGGTTGCCATAGTTACAAGAAGTGCAGCGCGACCAACCACACGGTTGTCATAGTTACAAGAAGTGCAGCGCGACCAACCAGAGTGTTGCCATAGTTACAAGAAGTGCAGCGCGACCAACCACACGGTTGCCATAGTTACAAGAAGTGCAGCGCGACCAACCACACGGTTGTCATAGTTACAAGAAGTGCAGCGCGACCAACCAGAGTGTTGCCATAGTTACAAGAAGTGCAGCGCGACCAACCACACGGTTGCCATAGTTACAATAAGTGCAGCGCGACCAACCACACGGTTGCCATAGTGACAAGAAGTGCAGCGCGACCAACCACACGGTTGCCATAGTTACAAGAAGTGCAGCGCGACCAACCACACGGTTGTCATAGTTACAAGAAGTGCAGCGCGACCAACCAGAGTGTTGCCATAGTTACAAGAAGTGCAGCGCGACCAACCACACGGTTGCCATAGTTACAAGAAGTGCAGCGCGACCAACTACACGGTTGCCATAGTTACAAGAAGCGCAGCGCGACCAAACAAAGGGTTGCCATAGTTACAAGAAGTGCAGCGCGACCAACCACACGGTTGTCATAGTTACAAGAAGTGCAGCGCGACCAACCAGAGTGTTGCCATAGTTACAAGAAGTGCAGCGCGACCAACCAGAGTGTTGCCATAGTTACAAGAAGTGCAGCTCGACCAACCACACGGTTGCCATAGTTACAAGAAGTGCAGCGCGACCAACCACACGGTTGTCATAGTTACAAGAAGTGCAGCGCGATCAACCAGAGTGTTGTCATAGTTAAAAGAAGTGCAGCGCGACCAACCACACGGTTGCCATAGTTACAAGAAGTGCAGCGCGACCAACCACACGGTTGCCATAGTTACAAGAAGTGCAGCGCGACCAACCACACGGTTGCCATAGTTACAATAAGTGCAGCGCGACCAACCACACGGTTGCCATAGTGACAAGAAGTGCAGCGCGACCAACCACACGGTTGCCATAGTTACAAGAAGTGCAGCGCGACCAACCACACGGTTGCCATAGTTACAAGAAGTGCAGCGCGACCAACCACACGGTTGCCATAGTTACAAGAAGTGCAGCGCGACCAACCAGAGTGTTGCCATAGTTACAAGAAGTGCAGCGCGACCAACCAGAGTGTTGCCATAGTGACAAGCCATGCGGCGCGAACTGTTCTAGGTCGAGGTCACCGATCAGATTCAGCCTGTGGGCGTGTCGGTCATGTGACATCATATCGACGGCGTATATGGCGCCAGAGTGTTTTTTCTCGGACGGTGAACTGCTGAATCGTGACGTCATCTCGAACCCCTGGCGGCAAACGAGATTATCGAGTTAGAATTCCAGATTTGTCTTTGTATAGAGAGTGTTATTTCATTATAAAGACATACTGTTATAAATATATCGTATTATTGTAATCAACTATAAACTACATGCAAAAACGAAGCCACAGACCAATAAACAAATAGCAAAGAAGACGAGATAGTAATACACACTATTTTTAATTAAACACTTCAGTAATATACTTTATTATTGAGATAAATAAAGAAACGTTATAAATATTGTAAAACATAAATAATAAATAACAATAATACATATCGAGATAATTAGTGGAATGTAATTGGGGCAATATAATGTGATCAAAGATTATTTTAAACGTTAATATGATTTTAAATTGTTTTTGTTAAACAATATTTATTAGTTTATTTGGTAGCTTATTCCAAAGTCGTATAACATGGACAATAAAAAGAAGCCTTATAGAATATGTATAATGTAATTGGGAAGTGTAGTCTATCAAATGCGATGTGGTAGCTAATTTAATTGTTGTCTCCTTTGGGAAGATGGAAGATATGTATTCATATGTATTCATATGTATTCATTTGGTAAAGGTGGAGTTTTTGAGTATTGATTTGCAATAGTTTAGTGGGGAATTTACAAAGATTGGGAGATTATTTTGACCGCTTATATGGTCATTATAGTAAAGGGAGGTATTTAGTACTAGTCCAAGGTATTTAGTACTTTCGATTTGGAGATCAGTTGGTTATTGTCTATGTAACGTATATGAAGGTTTTGGCAGCAGAATGTATATGTGTGTTTAGTATATCTCTCTTTGTCGAGTTTAGAGGTAGTAGTTATGTGTTTAGTGATAGTAGTTGTGTATTTAGTGGTAAGTAGTTGTGTGTTTAGAGGTAGTAGTTGTGTGTTTAGAGGTAAGTAGTTGTGTATTTAGTGGTAAGTAGTTATGTGTTTAGTGATAGTAGTTGTGTATTTAGTGGTAAGTAGTTGTGTGTTTAGAGGTAGTAGTTGTGTGTTTAGAGGTAAGTAGTTGTGTATTTAGTGGTAAGTAGTTATGTGTTTAGTGATAGTAGTTGTGTATTTAGTGGTAAGTAGTTGTGTGTTTAGAGGTAGTAGTTGTGTGTTTAGAGGTAAGTAATTGTGTGTTTAGAGGTAAGTAGTTATGTATTTAGAGGTAAGTAGTTATGTGTTTAGTGATAGTAGTTGTGTATTTAGTGGTAAGTAGTTGTGTGTTTAGAGGTAGTAGTTGTGTGTTTAGAGATAAGTAGTTGTGTATTTAGTGGTAAGTAGTTGTGTGTTTAGAGGTAAGTAGTTGTGTGTTTAGAGGTAAGTAGTTGTGTATTTAGTGGTAAGTAGTTGTGTGTTTAGAGGTAAGTAGTTGTGTATTTAGAAGTAAGTAGTTGTATGTTTAGAGGTAAGTAGTTGTGTATTTAGAGGTAAGTAGTTGTGTGTTTAGAAGTAAGTAGTTGTGTGTTTAGAGGTAAGTAGTTGTGTGTTTAGAGGTAAGTAGTTGTGTGTTTAGAGGTGAGTAGTTGTGTATTTAGAGGTAAGTAGTTGTGTATTTAGAGGTAAGTAGTTGTGTGTTTAGAGGTAAGTAGTTGTGTGTTTAGAGGTAAGTAGTTGTGTATTTAGAAGTAAGTAGTTGTGTATTTAGAGGTAGTAGTTGTGTATTTAGAGGTAAGTAGTTGTGTGTTTAGAGGTAAGTAGTTGTGTATTTAGAGGTAAGTAGTTGTGTGTTTAGAGGTGAGTAGTTGTGTATTTAGAGGTAAGTAGTTGTGTATTTAGAGGTAAGTAGTTGTGTGTTTAGAGGTAAGTAGTTGTATATTTAGAGGTAAGTAGTTGTGTATTTAGAGGTAGTAGTTGTGTATTTAGAGGTAAGTAGTTGTGTGTTTAGAGGTAAGTAGTTGTGTATTTAGAGGTAAGTAGTTGTGTATTTAGAGGTAGTAGTTGTGTATTTAGAGGTACGTAGTTGTGTGTTTAGAGGTAAGTAGTTGTGTATTTAGAGGTAGTAGTTGTGTAATTAGAGGTAAGTAGTTGTGTGTTTAGAGTTAAGTAGTTGTGTATTTAGAGGTAAGTAGTTGTTTATTTAGAGGTGAGTAGTTGTGTGTTTAGAGGTAAGTAGTTGTGTATTTAGAAGTAAGTAGTTGTGTGTTTAGAGGTAAGTAGTTGTGTGTTTAGAGGTAAGTAGTTGTGTGTTTAGAGGTAAGTAGTTGTGTATTTAGAGGTAAGTAGTTGTGTGTTTAGAGGTAAGTAGTTGTGTGTTTAGAGGTAAGTAGTTGTGTATTTAGAGGTAAGTAGTTGTGCATTTAGAGGTAAGTAGTTGTGTGTTTAGAGGTAAGTAGTTGTGTGTTTAGAGGTAAGTAGTTGTGTATTTAGAGGTAGTAGTTGTGTGTTTAGAGGCAAGTAGTTGTGTGTTTAGAGGTGAGTAGTTGTGTATTTAGAAGTAGTAGTTGTGTAATTAGAGGTAGTAGTTGTGTATTTAGAGGTAAGTAGTTGTGTGTTTAGAGGTAAGTAGTTGTGTGTTTAGTGGTAAGTAGTTGTGAAATTAGTGGTAAGTAGTTGTGTAATTAGAGGTAAGTAGTTGTGTGTTTAGAGGTAAGTAGTTGTGTATTTAGAGGTAAGTAGTTGCGTGTTTAGAAGTAAGTAGTTTTATAATTAGAAGTAAGTAGTTTGTGTTTAGAAGTAAGTAGTTGTGTATTTAGAGGTAAGTAGTTGTGTATTTAGAGGTAAGTAGTTGTGTGTTTAGAGGTATAATGTAATTGGGAAGTGTAGTCTATCAAATGCGATGTGGTAGCTAATTTAATTGTTGTCTCCTTTGGGAAGATGGAAGATATGTATTCATATGTATTCATATGTATTCATTTGGTAAAGGTGGAGTTTTTGAGTATTGATTTGCAATAGTTTAGTGGGGAATTTACAAAGATTGGGAGATTATTTTGACCGCTTATATGGTCATTATAGTAAAGGGAGGTATTTAGTACTAGTCCAAGGTATTTAGTACTTTCGATTTGGAGATCAGTTGGTTATTGTCTATGTAACGTATATGAAGGTTTTGGCAGCAGAATGTATATGTGTGTTTAGTATATCTCTCTTTGTCGAGTTTAGAGGTAGTAGTTATGTGTTTAGTGATAGTAGTTGTGTATTTAGTGGTAAGTAGTTGTGTGTTTAGAGGTAGTAGTTGTGTGTTTAGAGGTAAGTAGTTGTGTATTTAGTGGTAAGTAGTTATGTGTTTAGTGATAGTAGTTGTGTATTTAGTGGTAAGTAGTTGTGTGTTTAGAGGTAGTAGTTGTGTGTTTAGAGGTAAGTAGTTGTGTATTTAGTGGTAAGTAGTTATGTGTTTAGTGATAGTAGTTGTGTATTTAGTGGTAAGTAGTTGTGTGTTTAGAGGTAGTAGTTGTGTGTTTAGAGGTAAGTAATTGTGTGTTTAGAGGTAAGTAGTTATGTATTTAGAGGTAAGTAGTTATGTGTTTAGTGATAGTAGTTGTGTATTTAGTGGTAAGTAGTTGTGTGTTTAGAGGTAGTAGTTGTGTGTTTAGAGATAAGTAGTTGTGTATTTAGTGGTAAGTAGTTGTGTGTTTAGAGGTAAGTAGTTGTGTGTTTAGAGGTAAGTAGTTGTGTATTTAGTGGTAAGTAGTTGTGTGTTTAGAGGTAAGTAGTTGTGTATTTAGAAGTAAGTAGTTGTATGTTTAGAGGTAAGTAGTTGTGTATTTAGAGGTAAGTAGTTGTGTGTTTAGAAGTAAGTAGTTGTGTGTTTAGAGGTAAGTAGTTGTGTGTTTAGAGGTAAGTAGTTGTGTGTTTAGAGGTGAGTAGTTGTGTATTTAGAGGTAAGTAGTTGTGTATTTAGAGGTAAGTAGTTGTGTGTTTAGAGGTAAGTAGTTGTGTGTTTAGAGGTAAGTAGTTGTGTATTTAGAAGTAAGTAGTTGTGTATTTAGAGGTAGTAGTTGTGTATTTAGAGGTAAGTAGTTGTGTGTTTAGAGGTAAGTAGTTGTGTATTTAGAGGTAAGTAGTTGTGTGTTTAGAGGTGAGTAGTTGTGTATTTAGAGGTAAGTAGTTGTGTATTTAGAGGTAAGTAGTTGTGTGTTTAGAGGTAAGTAGTTGTATATTTAGAGGTAAGTAGTTGTGTATTTAGAGGTAGTAGTTGTGTATTTAGAGGTAAGTAGTTGTGTGTTTAGAGGTAAGTAGTTGTGTATTTAGAGGTAAGTAGTTGTGTATTTAGAGGTAGTAGTTGTGTATTTAGAGGTACGTAGTTGTGTGTTTAGAGGTAAGTAGTTGTGTATTTAGAGGTAGTAGTTGTGTAATTAGAGGTAAGTAGTTGTGTGTTTAGAGTTAAGTAGTTGTGTATTTAGAGGTAAGTAGTTGTTTATTTAGAGGTGAGTAGTTGTGTGTTTAGAGGTAAGTAGTTGTGTATTTAGAAGTAAGTAGTTGTGTGTTTAGAGGTAAGTAGTTGTGTGTTTAGAGGTAAGTAGTTGTGTGTTTAGAGGTAAGTAGTTGTGTATTTAGAGGTAAGTAGTTGTGTGTTTAGAGGTAAGTAGTTGTGTGTTTAGAGGTAAGTAGTTGTGTATTTAGAGGTAAGTAGTTGTGCATTTAGAGGTAAGTAGTTGTGTGTTTAGAGGTAAGTAGTTGTGTGTTTAGAGGTAAGTAGTTGTGTATTTAGAGGTAGTAGTTGTGTGTTTAGAGGCAAGTAGTTGTGTGTTTAGAGGTGAGTAGTTGTGTATTTAGAAGTAGTAGTTGTGTAATTAGAGGTAGTAGTTGTGTATTTAGAGGTAAGTAGTTGTGTGTTTAGAGGTAAGTAGTTGTGTGTTTAGTGGTAAGTAGTTGTGAAATTAGTGGTAAGTAGTTGTGTAATTAGAGGTAAGTAGTTGTGTGTTTAGAGGTAAGTAGTTGTGTATTTAGAGGTAAGTAGTTGCGTGTTTAGAAGTAAGTAGTTTTATAATTAGAAGTAAGTAGTTTGTGTTTAGAAGTAAGTAGTTGTGTATTTAGAGGTAAGTAGTTGTGTATTTAGAGGTAAGTAGTTGTGTGTTTAGAGGTAAGTAGTTGTGTGTTTAGTGGTAAGTAGTTGTGTATTTAGAGGTAAGTAGTTGTGTATTTAGAGTTAGTAGTTGTGTGTTTAGAGGTGAGTAGTTGTGTGTTTAGTGGTAAGTAGTTGTGTGTTTAGAGGTAAGTAGTTGTGTATTTAGAGGTAAGTAGTTGTGTATTTAGTGGTAAGTAGTTTTGTATTTAGAGGTAAGTAGTTGTGTATTTAGAGGTAAGTAGTTGTGTGTTTAGAGATAAGTAGTTGTGTATTTAGTGGTAAGTAGTTGTGTGATTAGAGGTAAGTAGTTGTGTATTTAGAGGTAAGTAGTTGTGTATTTAGTGGTAAGTAGTTGTGTGTTTAGAGGTAAGTAGTTGTGTATTTAGAGGTAAGTAGTTGTGTATTTAGTGGTAAGTAGTTGTGTATTTAGAGGTAAGTAGTTGTGTATTTAGAGGTAAGTAGTTGTGTGTTTAGAGATAAGTAGTTGTGTATTTAGTGGTAAGTAGTTGTGTGATTAGAGATAAGTAGTTGTGTATTTAGTGGTAAGTAGTTGTGTGATTAGAGGTAAGTAGTTGTGTATTTAGAGGTAAGTAGTTGTGTATTTAGTGGTAAGTAGTTGTGTATTTAGTGGTAAGTAGTTATGTATTTAGAGGTAAGTAGTTGTGTATTTAGTGGTAAGTAGTTGTGTGTTTAGAGGTAAGTAGTTGTGTATTTAGAGGTAAGTAGTTGTGTATTTAGAGGTAAGTAGTTGTGTATTTAGAGGTAAGTAGTTGGGTATTTAGAGGTAAGTAGTTGTGTATTTAGAGGTAAGTAGTTGTGTATTTAGAAGTAAGTAGTTGTGTATTTAGAAGTAAGTAGTTGTGTATTTAGAAGTAAGTAGTTGTGTGTATGTCCAGTTCATAGGAGAGGTTCGTTAGTGTTAATTATATTCTACGTGGCTGAATTTCGTCGGCAATAGAGTACAGACTTGTTCTTTAAATGACAAGATATGTAATTGAAGATCTGTTGTGATTTTAGCATTAAAGAGAATTGCAAATGAGGTCAATGATATTATAATATCAGTATACTGATATATAGACAATATGTAGACATTGTTTTATGGAAAGAGATAAATAGTCAATATTTGATAGTTTAGAGATGGTTCCTCTCATTATACATAGCTATTATAAATTAGTATATTAGGGCTGGAGTGGAAGGAATGTTTTTTAAGATTAAGAGCCTGGATGGCCCTGGGATAAAATAAAGGCTATGCTCATTGTTTATATAAGGTATTTAGTATGTTACTTTAATAAAGAAAAAGTCAGCGAAGTTATTAGATAGTAAATCACCAACGATATCAGGATGAGTACGTGTACTATCAGCTAGGATATCAGTAATTTAACAATATTTCTATACATATTATTTGCAGCCGGTAATTGTTGTCGTATAGTCTGCTATTAACGGTTATATGAAGTCGGTACGTTTGCTTGCCATTAGAAAGTGTACGTAGTTATAAATGGTTGAGTATTTCCACTATAATCTGAAGAGTTTGTTCGTCGTCAAGCTAAGGTCGCATAAGACTAAATTAATCTATCTGTATTAGTGTGATTATTAAGCGTTTGTGGGTTATTATTAATATAGAGATTATTGTATCGGGACTGTGGTATATGAAGATAGGTTCAGATTATTTCGGAGTAATATTTTTTAAATTTCAATGTAAACATAATTTACGAATTCGATTTTAGTTGAGCGACTGAGTATTGTAATAATGGTAATAATCAAAGTAAGCTGTTATTGAGTTGTACGCCAACATAACTTATATTGAGGTCTGAATCAGTTTAATTAAGAAACTCGCGTAGTACCCACACTGTGATTTCTACTTAAGTAGTACTACTTAAGTAGGTGGAGTTAAGTAGGTGGAGTTAGGCTACCAAGTATTAGTAGCTTTTTGAGAGAGGAAGATTGTACTGTTATACTAATGCATAAATTATATCCGGAATCAAATATCCAGTCACGATATTGAGATATGTGTAGAGTTCTAAAGAATGTATGTAGGTTTGCTATTCACTAACTGAAGAGATGAAGGCTATGCCATCTTTAGAAACCTCTATGTCCTCTGCACCTTGACCTGTAAATAGGGTATTTATCTTTAAATCGCGACATCGTGCAATTGAGGGGAGGGGTGGAGGGAGGGAGGGAGGGAGAGGAGAGAGGTAGGGGGAGAGAGAGAAATATAGAGAGGAGGAGATATACATAGTATATATTTACTAACTGATTTCTTCGAATAATGCACATTTACCAGGCCTCACGTTATGGGTAAACTTTGGTCCTATTAATCCAACTCTATATCTATAATAAATGCATATTAGTCAATATTTAATAATATGATAAAATTAACACCCTATCAAGCAATGATGACCATTTCTTATTTTGTAATAATGTTAACAGAATATTATCTGTAATATTTAAAATATGAAAAATATATTTTAATTTTAAACATCAGCCTAAACAATCCAGGTAAATTCACTTTTTAAAGTTCATAATCTATATTTTTTTAATCAAAGGATCTTATGATATGTTCATATATAATAAATATTAATGACCCCATCAAACAGAGTGATTTAATCTTCTAGGTAATTTAATTTTTTGCATAGTTTCTTTTTATTTAATTTTAAATTTTTATTAATACATCAAATTTTTACATCACTCTGTTTGCTGAAAACCCACAAATTTAAAAATGCTATTATCGAATTGAGTTCAAAACTAATAACCGTCAAAAAGTGAGATATAATAGTTTTATAAAATATGGTCATGTATTACAAAAATTATTTGTTACATAACAAAATTATGTAATGCAAAAAATGAAATTAACAAGATTATTTACCAGGAGATATATGATCTATGTATTCTATAAATTCTTTACAATTTTAAACAAATTATACATATATTAAAAAAAATATTTGCAACATTAGTATACAATGTAAAAAATAAAATTACCTGCATGACCTGGATGGTTGTATGAGGGTATATACCCCAGCAAACAATCCAGGTAATTTCATTTTTTGCATTGCATAATTTCTTTTATATTATTTTTTATTTTTGTGGACACATCAAAAGATTTTACAAAACTATCAAGTCACCCTGTTTACTGGGTGGGTAATACCCAGTAAACAGAGTGATGTAATACATTTATAAAATCCCTTGATCGTTTTATAATGTAAAAGAAATTATGTAATACAAAAAATGAAATAACCTGGATCATTTGCTGGGTAATTTTGAAAGAAATTACTTAAGAAAACACCCAGGTTATTTTAGTTTTTTTTCTATAATAGAAGAGTCAATATATTTTATTTGTATTGTTAGTATATTAAAATTATATTTTAGTTAATTATATATAATATTATATTATTGTTATATCATCTGGTTTCTTGGATTGGTAATATTATTTTCAAACTTAAGGCTTAAGCTTATATGCTAGGGTATACCCAAGACACCAAATGGTGTAACAATAGTTATTATAATATAATTATTTTAAACATAAAATAAATATAATATAATATAAATGCAAATAAAATATATTATAATAAAATATATTATAATAAAATATATTATAATAAAATATATCAATATAATATACTTATTTAATTTGATATAATCTTATATAATTATTTTAAATAAAAAATAAATATAATACAATATTAATCTAATAAAATATATTATTTTTAACATTATTTTGTTAACATTACACATATATAAAACATTAAATAACTTCAATTTAATTGACAATCCCTGTGAAACTATCCAGGTCATTTTAGTTTTTTGTAAATTGATAAAAGTAAAAAAATATTTTATTGCATTCAAAAGAAATCACATCCCAAGAAACCAGATAATGTACCTATTATAAATTATTATATAATTATTTAAAAGAAAATAAAATCATAATATAATTTAAATATAAATAAAAAAAATTGTCTCTTTTATTATAACATTATATAACAAAAAAACTAAAAGCGCCTGGATGATTTCTTGGGATTATGTCCATTTTTCATTTAAAATAATTATATAAGATATTATAATTGTTACATAATCTGGTTACTTGGGTATATGTAATATGGTTAATCTGGTATATGATGATATTACATATTTTATATTATTATTAGATATTACATATTTAAACATAAATAATTTTTAAATATATATACATATATATTATATATGTATATATAATATATATACGTATGTCTTTACTTTTTTACATATAGACATATGCATAATAACACATATTATCACTTATATTACAAAACAGAAAATTAAATTGGTATACCATGAATATATTCATAACATTTTAAATTTAAATATGAAATTTCCTACATCATTTATAGTATAATTATATCAAGACTATAACACATACAAATGTAGTATATTTATATCATAAAAGTTATATTATGTTATAATTTATAATTGTAGAATAATATGGTTTCATATGGGAATTATATTCAAATATATGTATATATCCCATTTATTTGAGTTTTTACTTATATGATATAATATCTGTTATAAACATAGTATCAAAATTAATGATTCGTAAAATAAAAATCCAACAAATATTATTTAGCATATTTTAGCAAATACGGAAATTTATGTATACGTATACGTATAAATTCATATAGACATAGTATTGCATGCATTCCAAGTAATCGCAGTGAAGTAAGTTTTATAAATTCCTTTTATGTATAAAATACAAGATAAAAGAAATTATGCAATGCAAAAATGAATATACCTGGATGGTCTGCTGGGGGTGAAGTTGTTTTATAAAATCCCTTTATATTTTACACAAATTAGTATATAATATGAAAATAATGTAATATAAAAATGATATATATTAATTAAGATTAACTAGGTGCATCAAATCTCAAGAATCCATAGTATGTAACTATTAAACAATCTTATTTATTTATGAGTATTTTAAATAAAAAATAAACATACTTTTACGAATACAAAACATTTTCAATTTATATATAACAAAAAAAATATAATTACCTGGATGATTTTGAGAATGAAAGGATTTAAATGAAACTATTAATCCATTTTATTACCTGGTTTAAATCAATTGGTGTAACTATAGTTATTTAGATAACATGGTTGAAAATATATTTAATTTATATTTGAAATGAATTGATCTTCAAAAATTAATTTAAATTGTACACAATGATATCCATTTATATTGTATAGCATATTATAGTTATATAATCCGTCTCCTTGTCATATGTAGACTACTAGTTTTAGAATATTAGCCTAATAAAGCATTCAAATTAAAATTTAGAAAATTTCGTTGTATTATGTATACATAAGTAACCAGATAATGCAACCTTTATACAATATTATATAATTATTTTAAATAAAATATAAACTCAACATAAATAAATTATATTTGATCTTATTTTATAATGAAAAATCAAAAATGGCCTGGATGGTTTCCTGATATCCGATATATATATATATATATATATATATATATATATATATCTATTGCATACAACTTGAGGGTTGCATACAATTTAATTTTTTGCATAGCTTATTTATTTAATTTTAAATTTTTATTAATACATCAAATTTTTACATCACTCTGTTTGCTGAAAACCCACAAATTTAAAAATGCTATTATCGAATTGAGTTCAAAACTAATAACCGTCAAAAAGTGAGATATGATTGTTTTATAAAATATGGTCATGTATTACAAAAATTATTTGTTACATAACAAAATTATGTAATGCAAAAAATGAAATTAACAAGATTATTTACCAGGAGATATATGATCTATGTATTCTATAAATTCTTTAAAATTTTAAACAAATTATACATATATTAAAAAAATATTTGCAACATTAGTATACAATGTAAAAAATAAAATTACCTGCATGACCTGGATGGTTGTATGAGGGTATATACCCCAGCAAACGATCCAGGTAATTTCATTTTTTGCATTGCATAATTTCTTTTATATTATTTTTTATTTTTGTGGACACATCAAAAGATTTTACAAAACTATCAAGTCACCCTGTTTACTGGGTGGGTAATACCCAGTAAACAGAGTGATGTAATACATTTAGAAAATCCCTTGATCGTTTTATAATGTAAAAGAAATTATGTAATACAAAAAATGAAATAACCTGGATCATTTGCTGGGTAATTTTGAAAGAAATTACTTAAGAAAACACCCAGGTTATTTTAGTTTTTTTTTATATAATAGAAGAGTCAATATATTTTATTTGTATTGTTAGTATATTAAAATTATATTTTAGTTAATTACATATAATATTATATTATTGTTATATCATCTGGTTTCTTGGATTGGTAATATTACTTTCAAACTTAAGGCTTAAGCTTATATGCTAGGGTATACCCAAGACACCAAATGGTGTAACAATAGTTATTATAATATAATTATTTTAAACATAAAATAAATATAATATAATATAAATGCAAATAAAATATATTATAATAAAATATATTATAATAAAATATATCAATATAATATACTTATTTAATTTGATATAATCTTATATAATTATTTTAAATAAAAAATAAATATAATACAATATTAATCTAATAAAATATATTATTTTTAACATTATTTTGTTAACATTACACATATATAAAACATTAAATAACTTCAATTTAATTGACAATCCCTGTGAAACTATCCAGGTCATTTTAGTTTTTTAGTAAATTGATAAAAGTAAAAAAATATTTTATTGCATTCAAAAGAAATCACATCCCAAGAAACCAGATAATGTACCTATTATAAATTATTATATAATTATTTAAAAGAAAATAAAATCATAATATAATTTAAATATAAATAAAATAAATTGTCTCTTTTATTATAACATTATATAACAAAAAAAACTAAAAGCGCCTGGATGGTTTCTTGGGATTATGTCTATTTTTCATTTAAAATAATTATATAAGATATTATAATTGTTACATAATCTGGTTACTTGGGTATATGTAATATGGTTAATCTGGTATATGATGATATTACATATTTTATATTATTATTAGATATTACATATTTAAACATAAATAATTTTTAAATGTATATACATATATATTATATATGTATATATAATATATATACGTATGTCTTTACTTTTTTACATATAGACATATGCATAATAACACATATTATCACTTATATTACAAAACAGAAAATTAAATTGGTATACCATGAATATATTCATAACATTTTAAATTTAAATATGAAATTTCCTACATCATTTATAGTATAATTATATCAAGACTATAACACGTACAAATGTATTATATTTATATCATAAAAGTTATATTATGTTATAATTTATAATTGTAGAATAATATGGTTTCATATGGGAATTATATTCAAATATATGTATATATCCCATTTATTTGAGTTTTACTTATATGATATGTTATCTGTTATAAACATAGTATCTAAATTAATGATTCGTAAAATAAAAATCCAACAAATATTATTTAGCATATTTTAGCAAATACGGAAATTTATGTATACGTATACGTATAAATTCATATAGACATAGTATTGCATGCATTCCAAGTAAACGCAGTGAAGTAAGTTTTATAAATTCCTTTTATGTATAAAATACAAGATAAAAGAAATTATGCAATGCAAAAATGAATATACCTGGATGGTCTGCTGGGGGTGAAGTTGTTTTATAAAATCCCTTTATATTTTACACAAATTAGTATATAATATGAAAATAATGTAATATAAAAATGATATATATTAATTAAGATTAACTAGATGCATCAAATCTCAAGAATCCATAGTATGTAACTATTAAACAATCTTATTTATTTATGAGTATTTTAAATAAAAAATAAACATACTTTTACTAATACAAAACATTTTCAATTTATATATAACAAAAAAAATAAAATTACCTGGATGATTTTGAGAATGAAAGGATTTAAATGAAATTAAATGAAATCCATTTTATTACCTGGTTTAAATCAATTGGTGTAACTATAGTTATTTAGATAACATGATTGAAAATATATTGAATATATTTGAAATGAATTGATCTTCAAAAATTAATTTAAATTGTACACAATGATATCCATTTATATTGTATAGCATATTATAGTTATATAATCCGTTTCCTTGGCATATGTAGACTACTAGTTTTAGAATATTAGCCTAATAAAGCATTCAAATTAAAATTTAGAAAATTTCGTTGTATTATGTATACATAAGTAACCAGATAATGCAACCTTTATACAATATTATATAATTATTTTAAATAAAAAATAAACTCAACATAAATAAATTATATTCGATCTTATTATATAATGAAAAAACAAAAATGGCCTGGATGGTTTCCTGATATCCGATATATATATATATTATATATATATATATATATATATTGCATACAACTTGAGGGTGATAAATATAAGTATCTTACTTCGGTTAATAAAATCCTTACAATATGAAATAATAATATAAAATAAGTTATGCAATCATCTAGATATATACCACCAAAGCAACCACATAGGTCATTAGTTTTTTTATTATATTATAAGTGAATATAAAATATGTTCAATATAAAATAATTATTTAATTATATTTGGATGCATAATCATCTAGTTACTTGGTTAACGAATATTCCAGGTATTAACTTTTTGCATCGAATTTCATTTATATTTTTTATTTTTTTTAGACATATCAAAGTAAATAACTAAATTATTACATAACTAGGTTTAATGTATTTAACCAAAAATGGAATATGTTAAATACGATTTTACATACTTATTTAATGTTTTAGACTAATAATTCTATTTGTAAAATATACTGAACAATTCAACAAACACTTGATAATTGTTTATTATATAAAGAACGTAAACGAATCAAAATCGATATATTGTATTTGTACCAGCTAGATTAATAGTTAACACGAATAAAGGTCAAAGTTTACATAGTGCGGTGAATATTCGCATATGCCTTGTTGCAAAGCACGTTGCCACCGCTATAGGACCTATAGTTAATCCTAGAAAGAGCGTGCAAGTTGGAGTAGGCCTTACGATTGAACATATGCGGAGAAGCATAAGTCTTGCGAGCCATCATGTGGGGCGAAGCATAAGCTTTGCTGGCCATCATATGGAGAGAGGTGTACGGTTTTCTCGCAATGGCATGCAGTGAAGCATACGATTTTCGGCTCAACATATTGGGAGTAGAGTATGGTTTACGAGCCATCATATGGGGCGTGGTGTAAGCCTTGCGAGCCAATGGATGGGCCGAGGCACCATATTTTCGGCACAACGGACGATAAGACTTTCTAGATATGGCATGGTCGTGAAGAGACGCATAATTCTTCCTCGACATCATGACATCGTTACTCATATATAACTGCTTCAAAGTACTCATCTGCAAGACATAGTACGACAAAATTAGTTTAATTAATGTAGTAGATGATATGTAGATATTATATTAATATATTAATAGGATATATACAATAGGATATAGTACAACATTCATACGATAAAGGTTATATAATTTTAGAAAATATTTGTATCTAGATAGTTAGCATATTCTAAAAATAATATATTTTTCGATATTAATGGCATGTATATTACAAATATATTTAACTGAATACTTAATTTAATTATAATGAAATTTAATACAAATATAAAACTTAAAAAACACGTGTTTAAATTAAGGTTGGTTGGTAAAAATGGAGTTATAACAAGAGCATATTTGAATTTCATTAAAATAGTATTTTATATATATTATATTATATATATATATATTATATATATATATATATTATATATATATATATATACTATATATATATTATATATATATTATATATATATTATATATATATTATATATATATACATGTATATATATATGTAGATATGTATATATATACATTTATATACATCATAATATATATATATATATATATATATATATATATCAAAACTTACTTTATGTATAGATTGGTGGTTCAAATGGTAACTGGTCATTCGATTAAAAATCTTTATTTATATGCCATGTCACGGTCCAATGAGCATCATACGAAGATTCTAACATTTTAAAATCAACATGCAATTTTACAAAACAAATAACAAATTATGCAATAATGTGATATTTATATAAATTCAACTTTATTACATAGATTCTTATTTAAGTTCCCAGTGAAATGATTATATTTACATGTATTCTTATGAATGCAGTACAATTAACAGTTAGCATAATCCGTATTTGGTTCCCGGATTAACCTCCCTACGACGCTGAATTACGTAATATTTGCACTTTGGCACTTGAAAAAACAAATATAATTACAGTAAGTATATAGTTTTAAGTTTGTACATGTATATTCATATTTACTGTTGTTATTATATATATTCCAATGCTATATGCGATTTTCACGATTTGATAATTAGTTATTTACGGTGTGCAATGTCTAATATGCAATGTAAACTGTATGATATACAGTGTATATTATACACTGCACATTGTACACTGCATATTGCACACTGTACGTTATACAACGTAGAGTGTATATTAAAATTAAATAATAAAACACCAAATTAATAATACAGATATTTAAACTTTTTAATATCATTTGATTAGAATCGTTTATTTTCGTAAACTCCTAGACAATACAAACTGTTACATCATATTAATTTCGGCTATTAAAAATTCTGTATTGAAATAATAATGAAAGTTGACCTATTGTTACGCTATGTACACCTACACCTCGACTGTATGCAACATACAACTGTAGCTTATGACTATATAGTGTAGCCTTGTCAGGCTACACCGTATAAAGGCATACGCAGTGGATTGATATACTAACATCATGATGAACAAAAGGAATACGAAATAGGCGACCACAAAAGTAGCCAAAGAACGTAAAAACATGTTTCCGCTGTGCTTGGGATGTATTTCAGAAGTTTGAAACAACTGTAAACGATGTACTGGCAGTTTCACTGGCTTCTATTGAATGATGTACGACGATACGCCTAGTTCTGAATACTACGTTAGACTGACTTGGGATCTATTTTTAGCTCTCTTTAGTATAGGGTCATGCCGAATTGAACTTATTTGATATATAGATCACTCGTTAAGTGATTTTACTACCTATTACGGCATTGTTATAGTAAAATATGATTGTATAAGAATGGATTAATGCCATATTACTTTAATGTATGCATTAAAGTATAATAAAGCGAATATATATTCACAGCCAAATAACCAATAAAATGTGTTTATTTTTCCTATACAATAAAAAGTAATAGATTTAATCCACGTCTTATTTAACAAATGTAATTACTTGAGTTGTTTACTGGACAGCAGAAAAGTCAATTCATTGATTTGTATATTGCATTTATATTTATTTTACAAAACTCCGACATTACTCTGTTATTTTTTTGGGATATATCATATACTATATATATATAAATAAGACCATATTAATAATTTAACATAATTTAATACAAGAGTTTTTATGAAAATCCATTCATATTTTATCCCAACAAACAATGCAGACAATTTATTTTATTTGTATAGTATCTTTTATTTTATATTATGTTGTTAGCATTTTTGGATATAAGTTTTGCATATAAGGATTTTACAAAACTATTACGTAACTCTGTTTGATTGGATTGTCAGGTTTAGTAATTATATTAATATATGCCCCAAGGTTATCAAGTTAATTTTGGATATCCCATTGCAGAAATTAAAGTTTATATTATATCGAGTTATAATCTATTCATTTATCTTGATCACGATATTATTTATATAGTTATTTTAATTTTAATTATTTTACATTAATGAATTAGAAAATCTATTTATTTGTCTACCTAGCTATATATTTAATTATAATCTTTGCTTATTTTTTTAAGTTTTTGGATTCCCGTATCCAATATAATTAATTCAAATCGTGATTATAATGTCTTTGTATGTTTTTTCTAAATTACTTTCTAATACAATTACAAAAAATATATATAAAGATATAATCTATGCAAGTTAGTATAAATACAATAGCAGGCATTTATAATATATGATAACCCTTTTTAAAAATGAAGAATACATAACTTTCCAAAACGATAACCTTAAGAGCGATAATAACCTTTTAAATATTTAAATATCTTAATTAAATCTTCCTTTTTGCATAAGTATTACATCTATGAATATATAATACTGCGTAGTTACATTAATATTAGGAATATAAGAGTACATGTGTAAGCTGAATAGGTGAAAAATCTAATAAATTAGCTATCCCCATAAACCAAATATAATTTCTAATTTGTATTCATGATTTTAATATGAATAACTATATTTATGAAAAGTATTAAATAGTAGTTTAAACAATTATGTTTTTTGAATTTTATATTATTAGTTTTATTATTGATATGGAATTTATTATTCTTATATACGTATTAGTATTATTTTTAAACTTGATTATCTAAAAAATTAATTTAACTTCAAATATGAAAGTTTACTCGAACGAATATCTGATGATATCAATTATAATACTAATTTATATTGCAATTATGCAATATGTATCATACATATATATAAATCATATTCATACAACATTTAAAAAATTATATTAGTTTTAAAGTGGAAAATCATATTCAAACTATATGTTAAATATGATATGCATATGATTTATATATTATATAATTATACTATAAATTAGTTTTATAGTTTATACCATTTGATATTCGATCAAGTCAGCTTCCTTACATGGTGAATTCACATATTACAAAACTTAAAAAAAATATAAATGATATTATTAATTATATGTAGATTCTCGTTTGCTTCAAATAAGAAAATATTCCGTGCTAACTAATGAAGAATTTGAAGAAAAATCAGAATCTTTGCATAGTTCAAATAATTGGTATGTTTTATAAAATAAAAAAATATATTTCATAAATGGATGTTTAATATACATACAGTATTACTTGAATTGAGTATTAATGAATTATTTCCGTACCCCGAAGTTTTACTGATTACGAACTAAATTCTCAACTCATCGGACGATTGGAAAGTCTCGGCTATTCAAAGCCATTCAGTATACAATCGGCTACCCTTCCTCATACGTTGAAAGGCAGCGATGTCATTGGTAAAGCTGTGACGGGTAGTGGAAAATCGCTGGCCTTTACTCTTCCAATATTGCAAAAACTCTCTGAGAAGTATGTAATTACAGATTTTATAGTGTATTGTGTTCACTGTGTAAATAATTATGCACATATAATTTTGTAATTTATATTTTTAACTATATCCATTTAAATGTATATTTCATTTATCAAAGTTCCCTATATAATTTATATTTGCTAATTGGTAGTTTAAATAAATATTAAATTGAATTCAATAAATAATAATTAAATTATTTAGATAAATTAAATTAAATATTAGTACAACTTTACTTTTATAAGTTTCATAGTGTTTATCTTTTTTATTTAAAATATTCCTTCTTGATCAATAATATATAGATAATAATATTTCTTTAATATCACTTCAATAATGATATAAAACCAGTATGTATGAAGATATTCTATAAATTTGATTATTTTGGGTTATTATTATAAATACTAATACACCATATATTATTTATACTATATGATCATTAGAGTATATAACATTATAATATATATTATATATGCTATACATTATAATCATTATAATATATATTATAATCAAAAAACTGAATAAATCTTACGATTAAAGAAAATAATATTTGTATTTCATAGTCCCAGAGATTCTCGTGGCATCCAGAAGTATGGAGCAAAGCATCCTCGGGCAATTATCATCTCTCCCACCAGGGAGTTATGCCTCCAGTCTCACAAGTCGATACGGGAGTTGTGTCCGGATAATGTTAAATGTGTGGCCGTCTACGGTGGTTCCAGCATTAACAATCAGGTTGAAATGCAATCACTTCAAGATACTTCAAAATATGCAAAAGAGATTTTTATAAAAGCATGAAAATTTTCCTTAGCAAATATCATTTTTATACGATTATAATTCATTTCTATTGAATATCATATTCTTGTTATATAAATTCATAATTATATCTTATTTATCTTATCATTGTCTCGTATCTTTATTATTCGTCGTTTATTTCAGATATCTGAGATGAGTCGAGGTGTCGACATTATCTGCGCTACACCTGGTCGACTAAACGATCTCCTGAAGAGAAATGCTATTGTTAGCTCTTCCCTACAGCATTTGTAGGCATTGTAGGCATTGTAGGCATTGTAGGCATTGTAGGCATTGTAGGCATTGTAGGCATACAAGCATTTGGGAAACTATATTTTTTCATTGAAAGTTTTCATTAAGTTGTTTAACTTTAATCACAAATCTGCGACAGCCTACTTTATATCTACATTTATATATATATGTAGATATATATATATATATATATATATATATATATATATATATATATATATATATATATGTAGATATATATATATATATATATATATATATATATATATGTAGATATATATATATATATATATATGTAGATATATTTATATATATATATGTAGATATATATATATATATATATATATATATATATATATGTAGATATATATATATATATATATATGTAGATATATATAAATATATATGTAGATATATATATATATAAAGATATCCCATTAATTATTCTTGGTTTATGTATTTTCGCTCTTTAACAATGGCTATT
This sequence comes from Osedax frankpressi, assembly GCA_964035775.1. NCBI lineage: Eukaryota > Metazoa > Annelida > Polychaeta > Sabellida > Siboglinidae > Osedax > Osedax frankpressi. The sequence goes on from OZ038316.1 coordinate 11,636,479, forward strand.
ATTTCATCTCTTCCGTTATATAGAACTTCTGTCATATATTTCTTTAGAATTGCTGATCCGATGAATACATCACTGAACCTAGATTATCTAATCTATTATCAAACCATTGTAGTTCTCAATAACAATTGATTTATTACTTCTGTACATTTATTGTATTCTGCTCACTATTGTTTATATTTATATTACATACCACGTATTATAAAGTTCATCCATATTACACTCACTTATAATATAAATATAACATGCTGAGGCAGCTATGAGTATAACTACAAGACAACATGACACCTAATAAGAACAAGTGTTATGTAACTATTGTGCACTGAAGCGTGACTTATTTGAGATGTAATTCCATTAGTGTTTATAGTCGTATTGTTCTATGCTTTGCACATTATTTACACTTGTTTGTGTTGATCTTTGCATTAATGACTCACCAGGGTTTAAACGACGTTTGCTTCATCTGTTTGGACGAGGCCGATGAACTTTTGACCCCAAACTTCAAGGTCGGTTCGAGGGTGCTCCTTTATGCCCTTTTTTCCAACTCCCAATTATATACACCCACCCACATCCCATTCATTTTCTTAGACTCTCTACAGTCCCTTACTCCACCCTTCGCCACTATTTCATAGCATTAGATAAGTGGGTATTACGCACAAGTATCCCTACACCCGTTGTCCCCCTACACGCAGGACCAGATAGAGTGGGTGTTGCGTAACTCTCCATCCGACAAACAAATGATGTTATTCAGCGCCACGATGCCCTCGGATGTCCGCCGGGTGGCTGACCAGTTCATGTCCCCGTCTACGGAGTTCGTCGACATCACCAAGGGTCAGAAGTACTCCATGCCCAGCTCCGTACGACATCAGGTTAGGGCGTCCGTTAATCGCCCGAGTACCGGGCCGCGGGGCCACGACCTTTGACACCCTCCCATTGTCCCCAGTGCATGCGGGTCTACGGCAACCACTACAACCCCGTCATTGAGAAACTACTCGAGGAGCATAATCCCGACAAGTGTATCATTTTCTGCGAAACCAAACGTGAGTGGATTCGTAAAAAGTATTAGAAATCATTTTTCGTCGACGCTCGAAAATTGCTCGCGAAACTTCACCTCGTGTGATTTCTGTTTGGCAAAATATTGTTGGTCCCGAGTATTAACTGCAACGATTTGACTTTAACGACATATCTTATATATGACATATATGACATATCTTATATATGATTATATCTCTCGCCTGCTTTATTGTTTATTCGGATATATAAATACTATCAATATTATTTATTAATGTCGTTTTATTACGAGATTTTATCATTTTTAAATTTATGCATTAAAGTCTTTGTGTAATTTATAATATTGATTTGTCAACGTAAGTTTGAACGCAGTGTACACGATAGCAACCATAAACGAAATCCTAGGATCTCTGATTTACGCTGAACTACTTCAATCGCATGTCACACAGCGTTTATTGACCTAGTTTGAACAGTAGGGGGAGCTATTCATTATCTCTACCCGTGCGATGAGTAAACCGCAACCCCTACGTATGTTTTCTGGCGTGCATCGAGAAGCCTCGACTGAACAGGAAGTCGAATGACTTATTATCAAAGAAACTAGATTTAATTATTCTAATTACTCATAAGCGTATAAATACGAAATCAATTGTTACCTCCTCATCGCCGCCAGGTGCGGCGAGTAAAATGGCTGAAACATTGCGGTGTAAGCTACGAGTGGAAGCCTTGCACTCCGACCTCTCTCAAAATCGACGAGACGCCATTATGGATAAATTTCGCAAGGGACACGTAAAAGTACTAGTGGTTTGTCTGTATAGCCGGGGATTGAATAGCCCCTTATCTTACCCGGCTATTTAGTGCATATCTAATGACACAATTTCTGATATCTATAGATGCGTTACAATGAAGTTGTCTCTTTATTACTCATCATTACAATAGATTTGCTTTGTACATATTTGCATAAAATCTGATTCTATTAAGAACTCCGGAAAGTTTAAAATCATTTTCGTCTTCTGCTTCACAAGTTTTCTATTTACAGGCAACGGATGTCGCAGCCAGAGGTCTGGATGTTCCAGAGATTAATTTAGTTATTCAAGGTTAGTTATTCACACGATTTAACTCGGCATTACGCAATACGTAAACATTAAGAGATATTTGCTGTATTGGTCAGTGACTCTAGCATTATGTAATAGGTCCGTGATTCTAATATTATGTAATAGGTCAGTAACTCTAGCATTATGTAATAGGTCAGTAACTCTAGCATTATGTAATAGGTCAGTAACTCTAGCATTATGTAATAGGTCAGTGACTCTAGCATTATGTAATAGGTCAGTAACTCTAGCATTATGTAATAGGTCAGTGACTCTAGCATTATGTAATAGGTCAGTGGCTCTAGGATTATGTAATAGGTCAGTAACTCTAGCATTATGTAATAGGTCAGTAACTCTAGCATTATGTAATAGGTCAGTAACTCTAGCATTATGTAATAGGTCAGTGACTCTAGCATTATGTAATAGGTCAGTAACTCTAGCATTATGTAATAGGTCAGTAACTCTAGCATTATGTAATAGGTCAGTGGCTCTAGCATTATGAAAATGACTGGTTGTTTTTGTCTTCACTTTGTTAAAAAAACTTCACGATTTTTATTCGCAGCTGGAACACCAAAGAATGGCAGCGATTATTACGTTCATAGATCTGGTCGCACTGGTCGGGCGGGAAGGGATGGATTGGCAATACTACTTCACACTGGCGATAAAAGAGATAAGTTCATCATACATGAGGTCTTGTACTCTCCCTCACATACACTATCTTCTCCTTCACTTACACTATCTTCTCCCTCACATACACTATCTTCTCCTTCACTTACACTATCTTCTCCTTCACTTACACTATATTCTCCTTCACTTACACTATCTTCTCCTTCACTTACACTATCTTCTCCTTCACTTACATTATCTTCTCCTTCACTTACACTATCTTCTCCCTCGCTTACACTATCTTCTCCTTCACTTACACTATCTTCTCCCTTGTTTACACTATCTTCTCACTCACTTACACTATCTTCTCACTTGCTTACACTATCTTCTCCTTCACTTACACTATCTTCTCACTTGCTTACACTATCTTCTCACTCACTTACACTATCTTCTCACTTGCTTACACTATCTTCTCCTTCACTTACACTATCTTCTCACTTGCTTACACTATCTTCTCACTCACTTACACTATCTTCTCACTTGCTTACACTATCTTCTCCTTCACTTACACTATCTTCTCCCTTGTTTACAATATCTTCTCACTCACTTACACTATCTTCTCACTTGCTTACACTATCTTCTCCTTCACTTACACTATCTTCTCACTTGCTTACACTATCTTCTCACTCACTTACACTATCTTCTCACTTGCTTACACTATCTTCTCCTTCACTTACACTATCTTCTCACTTGCTTACACTATCTTCTCCTTCACTTACACTATCTTCTCCCTTGTTTACACTATCTTCTCACTTACTTACACTATCTTCTCACTTGCTTACACTATCTTCTCACTTGCTTACACTATCTTCTCCCTCGCTCCATCTCCGATGTTGTCGATAAGTAACCTTACTCACCGTTAACGTAGATTGAAAAGATTGTGAAACTGGATCACGTGGAATGCAGTAATTTCGCAGAATTGCAACAACTTTCAATAGAACGCATGTGTGAATCTCTACAGGTTAGTCTACGTTGATTAGAAACTGCTCCTTCCACAACCAACAATTAACAACCAACCATCAATCAATCAATCTCATCCTTATCCTATTATCTACACTTTTTCCTCGTCTATTTCCTATGCCTTATCTTCGTCTATTTCATCTATTCACCTTATCTTCAAGAACTATAAATAGACATCTTCCTCTTCGTCCAGACCATGCGCCTTGGAAATAAAGAGATCGACTCTTTGACTCCAATTCTCGCCGATTTCGACTCCGATACCAAAACGAGGATGCTAATGTCTTCGTTGGTAGAGAAGATGCGCCAGTCAAACTCTAGTCACACCCCTTCATCACCTAGTAACCAGCGGAATCAGCAGTCATATGGCCGCCATAACCACCACCAGCACCAACGTAGAAATCTATATTCTGCAGACGACGACGACGAATTTGACTCTCGAGGCAGAAACCGACATAACAATTACGAAACGACTCGACACTCCAGGAGTCGCTACCAGTCTAACGATAACAGTGATAATCTACACTATACCAGAGGTCGCCACCAAATTAAGAATAATAATGATGAAGATGAAGATTTTGGTGATTTTGTCTCTAAAATGCAACGGCGATAATTTCATGATAATTTCATGGTAATTTAAACATTCTTAGCAAAGTTAATGGCAATTTATTTATATACTACATATACACACATATACATACTAATATTCTCATTAGAAAGTATAAATAAAAACAAAATATAACAAACAATTTATTCATACTACAAAACTATATATGATATTTACTATTGCTAATTTTCTTCATACTAAAGTGGATAATTACTTTCCGAGAGAGATCCTATCCTCCATATGTGTCTTTATATCTGAAAAGAAATCAATTTGGTCAACTTTATTGTATAATCTTAATTTATATAACTATTTGCAAAAATTGTAAAGTGATTATAGAAAATTCCAAAGATTATAATTGATGATGTTTATTTCAATGGCGCTGATCATAAGGCTAGAATGAATTTTTTATAACATAATATTTATAAAAATATTAATTGTCATCCTAGAATACCATTATTTTAAAATGGACACATTTTAGGAGAAGTTATAAATAACTTGCCATACAACTCCATATATTTGTCTAAAAGTATAATAACCTTTATGAATAGGGCATGCTAAAATTTCTATTTAACTGATAAAATTAATCTAAAATTAGTCTAAATGATTAGTTTTTTTTTATTCGACTCATTATTTCCCAAAATCAATACCCAATAATAGAATCCTATAGGAAAACGGCAATAATTTCACAAACGGTCTATAATTCGCATGATACTCCGCGATTCATTTTCCTCAAAGAAATCCGTGCCCTCGTCCGTGCAAATGGCGATGCGTTGATCCAACGGAATGCCCCCTAGGTGGCGTAATCCGAACTCGTCGCACATTTCGGCGACGCTCTGCGATTCCGATCGAAAGATCTTGGTTTCGTGCTAGGGGTCGGATAAATGATCGTAAGGTCACATTTCTGGGTAAATGGCGAATGATGCGATTTCCTCGTCTTTCTCGTCAACTAGTTGCTACGACTGCAGCAAATATCGCAGATAAATATTAATAACTATTGTTAAGCGTAGAAGAAGAACGGTATCGAATTGAATAGAGAGTTAACGGTGTATTCAAAAAAATATAGTGGATCGTAAAATAAGATTTCCTAGTACGTTCCTTATGGCATCGTTAACGCCGTCTTTTAACAAATTTGAACTGCGGACGCCCTGTCTCGCACCAACTTTACAATGGGGGCAACTGAAAGAGCTCATGTTTTCCACGACTCCGATGATGTTGATGTTCACTTTTTTGCAGAAATTGATTTCCTTGCGAACGTCGAGCATGGCGACATCGGAAGGGGTGGTGATAATGAGGGAGGCGTCCCGAGGGCTCTGCGAAGAGGTCAAAGGTGAATACGAGGACGAATGCGATAGTAGGGTTAAATATGAACGTAGGAGAACGAGTGAACAGCCAAAGATGAATGTCTCGGTAAAGGTGAAAGGTCGGGTTGCAGAAAGTGCAAGCTTTAATTCTAATATAATTCACAAATTAGGCATTTAGTGCGCGTTTACTCACAGGTGTTATATTAAGTGGAGGTTATTGACGTCAAATTAACAAAATGATATAGATACCTGTCCAATGTATTTGACGAGTGACAGATGTTCGTCGGAGGTACCGGGGGGCGTATCTATCAACAGGAAGTCCAATTCTGGCCAATCGACGTTCATCAAAAACTTTTTTATCAATACTAAACATGAATGAGAAAATTATAATTTAGATTTTGTGATATTTAAATTAAAATCATGATTAAATTTAAATAAAATGTATCTGAAACTAATAATAGAAGTATTGTATATTCCCTTTTTGATATCTTTATAGTATTGATATAGTATAAATGCGATTATTAACATGACTACATTATCTATGACTCTGGGAATTATTAATTTTTAAATGGGAACAATTTGAATATATTAACTTCTTGTAATATTATAAAAAAAAACCCGGAAACAGGTCATACAATTTTTTCATACTATATTTATATACAATAATTATATATCAATTAATATTTGATATATAGTATATCTATTATCTAATTGATATGCTATATCTATTATATAATTGACACGGTATATCTATTATCTACTTGACACGGTATATCTATTATCTAATTGACACGGTATATCTATTATCTACTTGATACGGTATATCTATTATCTAATTAACACGCTATATCTATTATCTAATTAACATGCTATATCTATTATCTAATTGACATGCCATATCTATTATCTAATTGACATGCTATATCTATTATCTAATTGACACGGTATATTTATTATCTAATTGATATGGTATATCTATTATCTAATTGACATGCTATATCTATTATCTAATTGATATGCTATATCTATTATCTAATTGATATGGTATATCTATTATCTAATTGACATGCTATATCTATTATCTAATTGATATGCTATATCTATTATCTAATTGACATGCTATATCTATTATCTAATTGTTATGGTATATATATTATCTAATTTACATGCTATATCTATTATCTAATTGATATGCTATATCTATTATCTAATTGATATGCTATATCTATTATCTAATTGACATGCTATATCTATTATCTAATTGATATGCTATAACTCCTGAGTATGCCTAGTAAATACTTGTAATATTAACATAACTTAAGCAAGAAATTGCATTCTTTATATAATTTAATAAAGTTGAAATATTGATTATTCGCATATAATAATAACTCGAAAAAAACTAGTTATTGTTAATCACATACTTCAAATCATGGACAGGAAGTTTACAACTTGAGTTTATTGGATGTGAGTTATAAATATTAGATATCGGCGTGTCATTCTAACTTTCTAGTTTCTAGTTTCTGAAGATGTTTGCAATTAATTATTGTAGCAAGAATTCAAATAGCATTCTGAACTATTAAAAACATTAATAATCTATGTCTATTATTATGAATAATTTCACTGTAATTCATTATATGTAATTTCACATATATTATGCAATCCATCGCATGTAATTTCACATATATTATGCAATCCATCGCATGTAATTTCACATATATTATGCAATCCATCGCATGTAATTTCACATATATTATGCAATCCATCGCATGTAATTTAAAGTATATTATGCAATCCATCGCATGTAATTTCACGTCTATTATGTAATCCACGCTATTCTATAACAATGGTTAATCAATTCACGTGATATCTTGACACTAAAAAGGTCGTAACGCAAACCATTTTTCTTGGGTCCCCTCCAAATGATAGCCGTATCTTCGTTGTCCAATAGGAACGCAGAGGATATCACGCATAAGTTTTCATTGACGTACTGCGCAATTGAGCACTCATATCATTACGATGGTAGCAAAGACTAAAGCAATTGTAGGTGGGGCGTTGGCTAACTCACCGATAAAATGAAATTTAAATCCTGTCATCCGTAATGGCAAAATATATTCGTAGGTAATTAATAATTGAAAAAATTTGTATTATTTATTCGCATTTAAAGTAGTTAAATGCATGAAATCAATAAAACTTATGAGTTCTTATAAACCATGAGTTCAATATGAATGCATGGTATTAAAATATAATTACAAATGTACTACATAAGTATTAAATACGATAATTACTTTTTATTTCCTAATAATACTATTAATTATTTAGAAACTATAAATTTCACGATTCTCTTACTGTATTGCTCAGAGGCAAACTCCGCTACAACAATACGTAACAATACGTAACCATTGTTGTGTCCAATACTAACTGCGGGACTCCATCCCGACGCACTGGAATGCACCTGCAAACGGTAAACGTATAGGGAGAGTCGATAATAATTAATAACCAATCGAGGAGATAGTAATAAAACGGCGTATAAAGATATCAATATTCTAACCCACAAATTCAATTTAGGATGAAATGTCAGAAAAGTCAGACAAGGGAAACACACACAGAGCGTAAAATCTTTTCTATAATAAATAACATATTATAAATACAGAATAACTACATTGAAAGGGGAATACGACAATATGGCTCCTTATATCGAGAGCAAACATGAGTCTGTCTAACTAACCTAGAGGTTAAGGTGTAGTAACATTAGCTGGTACACTAACATCTCACATTAATGATTCCATAATAGACTAGCTTATTCACTAACTGTAATAATTCATATATAAACTATTACAGACACAGTTACAACACCAAATACACTAACTACTGCATCAATAATTACACTAACTACAACATATACAATTACACTAACTACTGCATCAATAATAACACTAACTTTAACATATACAATTACACTAATTACTGCATCAATAATTACACTAACTTCAACATACACAATTACACTAACTACTGCATCAACAATAACATTAATTTCAACATATACAATTACACTAATTACTGCATCAATAATACACTAAATACTGCATCAATAATTACACTATCTTCTAAAACAAATTTTGCCTAACCATTTCCCCCATGAGACCAAATGCTCTGGCCACTGAGGGTCCACAGATATCAGCGTCTATGACTCCAACCTGGGATTGATGAGCTTATTGAAATCTTTGGAAAGGCAAACAAAATGGACAAATCAAATTAATGTAAATATCTGAATGCCTTTAATAACTCAAAACACCTACACGATCTACAGTTTGGTAATGGCCTCGGCAGCGTCCCTCGGGAGATATGCGCGTATACACACCCACGCATATACCCGGCACAGTCTAACCTTGTAGGTTTTGGAGAGGGCGTGGGCGATCAGGGTGGTGACGCTGGTTTTGCCGACTCCGCCTTTTCCCGACAGAACAATGATGCGATGCTTTATACCTGCGAGCTTGTCCTGTATCGCCGCTGAGAGGTGCGAGGAAATTGAAATCAATATAAACACCGTCTTGCCAACACGCGCATATATGTATATAGATGCATATATATGTATATAGATGCATATATATGTATAGAATTAGATATTAATAATAACTAATTTATTAAAAATGTTAAATTTGCGAATTTATAATATTTTTATTTACATGTTCGAATGAAGCGTTTGATATTAAGAATCGTAAATAGATTCATTTCAAATTAATGTTATCTAAGTCAGTTAGAGTTAGCAAATATTGAGGCTTGTCTAGTGAAATACCAATTTCTTCTTTCTCTAGTTGCGACGCCTCTCCCGAGGAACATTGCGTTTGGTTCGGACAGCCTTCGCACGACGATTCCTTGCCGGCGGATTCACTTTTGGGTCCGGGACATTCTAGAAGATATCGCAGGACGTCGTAAATCGTACGGCGCTCGTAGATTAACACTCGACTTTTAAATATATATAAAAACAAATCAAATGCGACAAATGTTATCTAAATCATAATTAATAATAATTAATGTCATTAATTAATAATAATTAATTTCATTAATTAATAATAATTAATGTCATTAATTAATAATCATTAATGTCATTAATTAATAATCATTAATGTCATTAATTAATAACCATTATTGGTCATTCATTAATAATTAATACCATTAATTAATAACCATTATTGGTCATTCATTAATAATTAATGCCATTAATTAATAACCTGGGGATGCAGCCAATTAATCTCGAGTATCATATTTTCATTCAGTGGATTATAACAAATAAAGGTATTAATAGTTATAAATTGGTAGCTAGGGTATTAGTAGCTAGGGTATTAGTGGATTGGTATTGGTAGCTAGATATTTGTAGCTAAGTATTAGTAGCTAGAAATTGGTAGCTAGGGTATTAGTAGCTAGGGTAGTGGTAGCTAGGTATTGGTAGCTAATTATTGGTAGCTAAGTATTTGTAGCTAGGTATGGGTAGCTAGGGTATTAGTAGCTAGGAATTGGTAGCTAGGGTTTTAATAGCTAGGTATTGGTAGCTAGGGTATTAGTAGCTTGGGTATTGGTAGCTAATTATTGGTAGCTAAGTATTGGTAGCTTGGTATTGGTAGCTAGGTATTGGTAGCTAGGGTATTAGTAGCTAAGAATTGGTAGCTAGGGTATTAGTAGCTAGGTATTGGTAGCTAGGGTATTAGTAGCTTGGGTAGTGGTAGCTAGGTATTGGTAGCTAATTATTGGTAGCTAAGTATTGGTAGCTTGGTATTGGTAGCTAGGGTATTAGTTGCTAGGAATTGGTAGCTAGGGTATTAGAGGCATCAGTCAACACAGTGATACGTTTTCCTGTGCTCATTCTACTATTTGCACGTTCCACGTTTAATGATTTGACAGGTAGACATAATGGATCTCATAATTTATATAATTAGAACTTTTTTATCACAATTTCATCACTACATATATTCACTATATTAATAAATAAATTCTATGTACACTATAAATGATCTCCATTTTAATTTATTTAACATGTTATATGTATATAAGATATTTTTTGAATTCACACATATATGCTATCGACCAATTAAACTCATGAAACAATATCAATGGGAGTATAAGTCTCACACAGTTCAATATATTCGCATATTAGATTAGTGACCGCCCCTCACCAATAGACCACGATTATAAATATATATTGGTAAATGCGTACGTTAAATTGTAACCTGGTGTAACACACACATACAAATAACACGCCCACATAAAACTCTTTGTTATGTTGCATATATATATATATATATATATATATATATATATATCAAAAGTTATATATTTATAATAGTATATGTATAATAATATTTTACTTATAATATATATATATATATATATATATATATATATATAAGTATCATTATTATATTTATTTACACAACTACAACATATTTATATCTCATATTTCAGTATACTAGACGTTCACTATAATTTGTATATATCTATTTTATTAAATTATATATAGAAATATTATATCGGAATATAAAAAACCTTTTGGGATATCTCCTATACTCATAATCATAAAATTTAATTTAAAATATTAATTAATTTTTAAATAAATATTATATCAAAGATTTTTATAATATAAATTTAAATATAGAGATATTTTCTTCCTAACGTGGTCTTTTTTATGCATAGATTTCTATTTTCCTATTCCATGTGACTACCAAAGATACTGCATAACAATCATCTATACCCTATACCCTATACTATGGATCTATACTATGAATTGTCTATAAAATATGTGTTATAATATTTGCCCAGTATAATCTTTGGTATTTGGAAGGATTCTAGGCGAGAGGCTTTCGTATATTGAAAGATAAATATATAACAGAAATGCATCAATATATAATGAAATTATAAGAACTATATATCTTTATTTAATAGATACCTTTAAGAATGTATATATAAATGTATTTATGTTTAATGGTAATATAGTATATAGTTAATGGTAATATAGTATAAACAAAATATTTAAGTCGAGAATAATGCTACTTATGTTTTAATATTATATGTACTTATTGTATTTGAGTCATGAGTAAATAATACTTGATTTTAGTATTTTATTTACTTATTGTATTAATTTAAAAGTGTATTGTTGTCGCGACAATAATATATATACCGCCGTAAGTCCATTTATATATTTGTTTTTAAGTAGCTATAATGAAATTATCGAAAATTTTAACTATGTGTAATGATAAGCTTCTAGAATTAGAATTACTTTATTAACATGTGAAAAGTTACCTTCTAATTCTCATTATCGTTGTTTAAAAAAAGCATGTAAGAGTTCTATTTAGATTTACCTGCTCTTAATTTATGTTATTAGGTATCCAAATAACTAGAAGATGCAATCTTGAAATTGTATACATCAAATTCAATCATTAATTATTTATATTATTATATACATATTAATTGTTATTCCAATTTTAAAAACAATTTGTAATAAATATAGAATGAAAACACCGTAGAATAAACAATTATTTCTATCTACTTATAAATATTGTTCGAATGGTTTAACTTCAGCATGAGCAAGAGTGGTTTTGAATATTTTATCCTTACATTATATATTAAATTCAATTAATCATAAACATAACATGCGTAGATCAAATTTTTTTAGCTATAACACTGGTATATTACTAACAATAATCTTAATAAGCAATATATGAAATCGAAATACATCGCATACTTTAAGAGATATTAATATTAGTGGTCAACATTGCCCAGGTAATCATGTATGGTCTAAACAAGCTAAATAATAATACTGAAGAGTTCGTATATATTATATGATGGAGAATAATAAAAAGTTATATAAGTAAATCACCTATCCATATCATACTACTTATTTGATTAATTATTCATAAACTAATGAATTCAGATAAAAAACATTTTTTGGTAATTAAGTTTTAAAAATGTAAATTCATCCTAAATTCTATATGTCTGATTGAATATTTCTCAATATTTTACAACAATAATTAAATACATAGTAAATATAATTACTGTACTAGCATGTTCTCCTTAAGTTTCAATCAAGTTTTTAGAGGTATAATATGGGTGTTAGTAAATATAATGCAACATTAATATATCTTTCAAATAAATTATGTAGAATCCTACATGAGTTAAAATCCTCCAAGCCTAAATTAGTTAGTTTATACATTAATAAATCTAAATATAAATAAAATAAAACTATATTTAATTTTGTCTTCGTTCTATTAAAATTACTATTAATATCTAGGTTTTCTAAAAATAAACAATATATTGAAAATTTAAATTTCGTATTTCATTATATTGTAATGAAAGTTGAATAAGCAACTCACAAACTTTAGTTGTAACCTTCATACAAGTTTTAAAATGTTTGAAATATATACATATTCATTTATCTTAATAAGAAGCCAACCTAGATAAATAATATATGGTGGATCTGATAAAATATATATTCATAAGCTAATCATTGATAATCATGAAAATGAATAATTTGAATATATTAAATAGAGTAAAATAAATTCATCAAATTTTCAATATTTCTCAGAAAAATTAAACTAGTTTTCATAAACACGATTTTGGCATTTACATTATACGATATAAAATTAATAAAAAAAAACTGTATAATCAGATTATACATTAGTGTATTATAACATTTTTCCCGAAAAAAACTCAATTTGTAAAATATATCTAAATACATTTGAAAGTATGCAAAAATAAATAGAAATGATTGACATATAATTTATTCAATTATAGTATCGATATATTAGACAAACAAGAGATTAATTATTTCTCTGTTGAGGCCTGAAACGCGGCGGGGGAGCACGTTCTTTGCGGTCTTCACGACTTCTGTTCCTTACAACTTTAGAGTGAATAGCGCAGCTAACACAGTAGTGAAGTTTTGCATAAAGTTTCGGAAGAGCATAGGCTGTTTTAGAATATTACAGGAAATATAATATACTATATTTTTAATAATACATTTTAAAAGAATGCTATATAATAATTATTGTTGATTATACAGGCAGTACAACATATATTGTTTTATATAACGAATACATTATTATTATACTAACTATCGTATACTGAAGATTCGGCAATATCACGTACAGCAGCAGCTTCTACTATATTACGGATAACAAATTTCTTAATAGCCTTGTCTTTTGGTACACAACGGGCACAGTTGGTACATCTTACAGGGTTAACATGTCCACGTCCCTTCTTGTTACGTCCATTATTCCTCCTCTTCTTAGTCTATATATAATTTTAAATTATAATTTTCTTTAGAAAATTTACATTTATTTAAATAATGGAAATTCAATTTACCTAAAATAAAACATGCTTCGAAGACTAAAATGAACTATTAGCCAATTATATACAACATATTTAACTTGGTTTTAGGAATTTAAAAATAAATCATAGTATATTATAATGCTACATATCAATATAAAAGTAATTATACGTAAATCGGTATATATTTAATAAAAGTTAGAGTAAAGTTGAAAACCATACCATCTTGGTATATGACAACCGGATAAAGAAAGCTTACTTCCTATAATAATAAACAAATTCATTATAAATTTACGTAATAAATATGATATCACGGATATAAATAAATACACTCATTTTTCATGCTATTATATGTAATATAAGTTAAATATTATTAATAATATTATTTAATTAATATAATTATACACGAAATAAATAAATAACAAAGACAGTAATATAAATTAAAATTTAAAAAATATAATTATTTTAAGTTATTTTGTTTTATACCTATTTTATCATAGATGTTATTAAATTCTAATTGTTATAGATATAATACACTTATTACATATTTATTATAAATTAATGAATATTATAGTTTTAATAGTACTTTTGCTCGTTAATTCACTACAAGTATAGAAAGCGACCCGATCCAACATCAGCTATATAGCATATGATTTTACTTCATAAACATAAATTATATTATTTATGATTATCTGGAAATGGTAATTGGAATGACTTAATTGTGAGTCTATTTACCATGTATAGTAATTTGTTTCCTCTTACTGTTAAATTAAATTTACTTGAAAGATCGACTAATATTATATGATATATTGTTTTAGTAATTTACAAATTAGGTGCGCGATTTCATTAAGGACTACAGTAAAATCCTAAATTATGTACTATAGATTGGAACTAAAGTATTCTTAGATTGAATGTATATATTCATGATGCAAGTTAATAACCCACGATTATTTTACGAGATAATTACTGTATAATGTATTTGGAACTAATTATTAAGTGTGTAAAATAGAGTGGGATCTTTATAATTAGAAAATGTATTAAAACGTTTATAATAAAATAACAGCAGCATCACCTATATTGAGAATTAGGTCAAATAAGTATTCAGTATATCTTTTGAGTAGACTAATGTAATTGGATATAACATACCTTGTTAGGGGTATAGTCTCTAATATTGAACTTGTGGCTGTAGATTAAATAATGACTATTACTAAGCAGAAATGGAATTGGTTGAAATTACTTTGCCATATCTCGTAATTTAATTTTTTGGATCTTATTTTGAAAGAAATTATAAATTGTGGAATTGTAACATTATCATTAGAGAGGTTTGAATGCTCACTTGCGAATAAATAAAACTTTTTGTTGAGCATATAAATTTAACATTTAATAAATTAATTCGTTTAAGTATTACTATATTTCAATGATAGCTACATATAATTAATTTTAAAGGTCATAGAATAAGTCGGATTTAACTAATATCTGATAATGCCTGTAATTCAATGTAAGTTTACATAGAGTTGAAGAATATAGATGATTGATAAATATTTTAAGAACACATTAAATTAAATGTTTAAGTGACATTGTAATAGATTATATAGTAAAATGTAGAATAATTAATAGAATTTTTATAGAGAATGAAAATAAACCATCATTAACTAATGAAACAGACTCATGTATGTTTCAAATTCCACTTATATAATAATATTACCGTAATATATTATGTAAATAAGGCAACTTATCCAGTATATATAAGGGAATTAAAATGCATGTTATTATTAATGTATCCAAATAAATTGTAAACCATTTACCCTCCATGCCTGGATACATTATCACCTGATTGCAGGAATAAAACATAAATCTTTCTCGAAACAAATGTATGAAATTAATGAAAGAAAAAATATTTATTACAAATGAGAGTGGGAACGATACAGACGGTGGAGGCTCTAGTGGTGGGGCTGGCGGAGGCTCTAGTGGTGGGGCTGGTGGAGGTGACGGTGGTGGGGCTGGTGGAGGCTCTAGTGGTGGGGCTGGTGGAGGTGACGGTGGTAGGGCTGGCGGAGGTGACGGTGGAGGCTCTAGTGGTGGGGCTGGCGGAGGCTCTAGTGGTGGGGCTGGTGGAGGCTCCAGTGGTGGGGCTGGTGGAGGCTCCAGTGGTGGGGCTGGTGGAGGCTCTAGTGGTGGGGCTGGTGGAGGCTCTAGTGGTGGGGCTGGTGGAGGTGACGGTGGTAGGGCTGGCGGAGGTGACGGTGGAGGCTCTAGTGGTGGGGCTGGTGGATGCTCTAGTGGTGGGGCTGGCGGAGGTGATGGTGGAGGCTCTAGTGGTGGGGCTGGTGGAGGCTCTAGTGGTGGGGCTGGTGGAGGCTCCAGTGGTGGGGCTGGTGGAGGCTCCAGTGGTGGGGCTGGCGGAGGCTCTAGTGGTGGGGCTGGTGGAGGTGACGGTGGGGCTGGTGAAGGCTCTAGTGGTGGGGCTGGTGGAGGTGACGGTGGGGCTGGTGGAGGCTCTAGTGGTGGGGCTGGCGGAGGTGACGGTGGAGGCTCTAGTGGTGGGGCTGGTGGAGGCTCTAGTGGTGGGGCTGGCGGAGGCTCTAGTGGTGGGGCTGGTGGAGGCTCTAGTGGTGGGGCTGGCGGAGGCTCTAGTGGTGGGGCTGGTGGAGGCTCTAGTGGTGGAGCTGGCAGAGGTGACGGTGGAGGCTCCAGTGGTGGGGCTGGTGGAGGCTCTAGTGGTGGGGCTGGTGGAGGCTCCAGTGGTGGGGCTAGTGGAGGCTCTAGTGGTGGGGCTGGTGGAGGCTCTAGTGGTGGGGCTGGTGGAGGCTCCAGTGGTGGGGCTAGTGGAGGCTCTAGTGGTGGGGCTGGCGGTGGAGGCTCTAGTGGTGGGGCTGGCGGTGGAGGCTCCAGTGGTGGGGCTGGCGGAGGTGACGGTGCCTGCTACACCATTAAATCGGAGCAGACGGAGATCGTTTCGCAGCTGAGGTCTGACAACTTGACAAGAATGCAGGTGCCTGTAGCCGCGAAACTAGGAACGCAGAGCAGTAACACCTTCTGACCTTGGGAACCTAGGTAAAGGGTCGCAGTCGAGTTACTATAATGAACTACTTCCGTAGGGTTACGAAAATCACCGGACCATAATAAAACCCGAGGAAGGTTTTGAATAGTTTGATAGCGTCAATTTTACGTAATTATAAACCAATTATTTAACGTCTAGACACTAAAATAAATGATAATTGTTTCAGTTTAATGTGAATTCGTCGCATAAATGTCATGCAATCACTAACTGTAAAAGACTGTAACTACACAAATGCGATGATTGATCGAAGAACTTTATGTAAATTACTAATAGAAAGATAAATATTACTCGGAAACAAATTTCATCAGCAAAGACACACAGGATGAAATCTATAAATAGGATTATGGAGAGGCAACCCACCGGAGTGTACGCGATGCTGGAATTCGGCGTGATTTGCAGAGAAATAGACATGTGGGCATTCGTCGATCACAAACGGGTCGTCGTCCTTGTAGGGCACACATCCTATAGGGGGCATTGGCGTGCGATGGTCACAACTATGTTTTGCAGTGGGGAGCGCTGTAGAGGTGAGGATAGTGTGTGTGTGTGTGTGTGTGTGTGTGTGTGTGCGTGTGCGTGTGCGTGTGTGTGTGTGAGTGTGCGTGTAACCAAGTGTGTCGGGAGCGGTGGGTGCCAGGTGGCCCCACAGTAGGGTCTTCTCGAGAATATCAATATCGCTCATATGCTGGGTGTACATCGAAATGTTGCGTACTGGTTGACCAGAAGTGCCCAGTATCCTGTTTAATTGGGATTGGGGTGTAATTGGGGTTCTAGTGGGTTTTAGAGATTTGGGTGAGAGGTTAAAGGATTTTAAAACTATGGGGTAAAAGATTCTAAAAAGTATGGACTAAAGACTTGGGTTAAGAAGATATATTGAGGAGTTGCATTATCGAGTGGGGTTAACGAATCAAGTGTTGAGGGGTAAGGGGCTAAGGCTAAGGGGCTAAGGCTACCTGACTTGGTTCACCGAGCAGTCATAGGGATTCGGCACGGCCTTTAGGGTGTCGCCGTAGCGACTGGATTTCGTAAAGAAACACTTGTGTAGAGGGCGCTGCGGCAGGCAATGATTTACCACGTCGTATTCTCCGGGCATTATGTCGACGGCAATGCACGACTGATGGGCGTGGTTTCGTCGTGTTTAGGGTGTAGTCGGTAGGTGACAGGAGGCGATTTACGTACGACAGCCAACATTTTACGAACCGACAAATCATTGAGCAATTGGTCGATTTCTGAAATCGACTCAAGGCATTCGAGGGCTGAAGCCTCGACCAAGATCTTGCCCTACGACACGGTGGAGTTATCCCCGTTATTAAATACACATATACATGTATAAAAAATGAGCATTCGTTTTTTATTTTATTATTATTTCTTCTCTTTTTTCATCTCATAAACTTACAAGATCTCGCAAGATATTTTAAACGAATAAATAATTAATCATCGAGGGTCCGGATTTACGTATATTGCGCATATCAGCGGGTAAAGTCGAAAACAGGTTCTCGCGGGAGGATGGACACCGTCGGGACATGGCAGTTAGAGGTCTCTATGTCGTAGGGGTAGACAACCTTGCCATGGGTAATCTTGAGCTTCGGCTGCTTGGACACCGAGTTGCCGCAGATGAGCAGGCGGCGAATGCGCGGGTCAGAGGTCAACTGGTCGACCAATAACTGGATGGCGAATTTGTTGTTGGACTTACCCATCTGTAGCCCGCTGACAAATGCCACATAGCTAGCAGGAAGAGGGATGCGAGTGAAGGAAAGCATAGGGGGTATAGAAGGAAAACATAGGGGGTATGAGGGGTATAATGTTAACAATTCATCCTCCAAATCCAAGGGCGTATGATGGCCATATTAAGGGTTCGGGGACGTTGTTATATAGCGCTAACCCTTCATTCTCTTCGTCCAGGGGCGACTGATAACCCAAATCCTTGAAAGTCATCGACTCGACGAGAAATTTGCCACGATGTTCTTCCATTTCGGCTCCGAGGACGGCGACTACTATTCCTGAAAGGGGCGTGGCTTAGTCAAAGGGGAGGCACAGCGGTAAGGCTCTAGGTGGTGAATTGGCATATATGGTATGGTTATTAAGCGTAGGGGAAGGAAGTAAGCTAGAGTGTACGAGCATACATTAGCTGTATCGGGCCTAGTTAATTGTAGTGGGCAGGCTTAATTGTAGTGGGCAGGGTTAGAAGTAGGCGTGACTAAGTCGATTGCCGGGGTTAAAGAATCAGTATTTCAACGGCTCGAGTTTACATTCGGCGACTACGAATCGGAACGATGAATGTTAATAATGCCATCTGGTGTGATAATACCCCCCAGCGCCACCGTATGCGTTACCTGACACCAGACCATCGACGCCTTCCGCGACTAAAGAGATGCGCTGAATTTCATCCTCCAATATGAGGTAGTCCGAAGCTTCACTATAGTTCTCGATAACAGCATTAGGCAACAATGCATTCTGGGTAGTTTGTTAAGAGTTAATTCTATTGTGTGTTCAGTGGGTTATTATTGTGTAGATTGTCTTAAATACCTTAGTTTTTGAAAAATATTTTTAAATAATAATTAATAAAGGTTAAACTATTCGATGGTGACAGGATTTAAAACAATGAGTTGTATCAAGAGTAAATAGAGTATGTCAAGGTAAGCATGCTGCAACTTCGATCATATGATTTCAACAATTAAGTGAATTATATCTTATCTTTATATGGCTAGTTACTGTTCAATAATTGTAGTACTGTTTATATTTCATAAGCTCTTATTACATTGTTTTATCAAAGTGTGGAAATTGCATAATTAATATATTAGAAATCATATAATGTAATAAATAGCATTATTAAAATAGAACACCACACATATATCCACCCCATTCCACAGACCTCTTCCCTGCGCACATGTTACATTGATTAAAACAGAGTTCCCATTGCAATATATACTGCTTCTCCTACACAATCCACAATACACACCTACATCTACTCCAAACCCCACAATACACACCTACATCTACTCCAAACCCCACAATGCACACCTAATTCTACTCCAAACCCCACAATACACACCTGCATCTACTGCAAACCCCACAATACACACCTGCATCTACTCCAAAACCCACAATACACACCTACATCTACTCCAAACCCCACAATACACACCTACATATACTCCAAACCCCATAATACACACCTACATCTACTCAAAACCTCACAACACATACCTCTTCGCTGACTTCCCTGAGGATCGAAGGCTTTAGTTTCATCGATTTGAACAGAGTTCCGATGATGATACAACGTTCACCAGGACAAATCTCTGATAACTTCTTTATGCGCACTTCGCCACCTTCAGGGACATTCAGTAAATTACAGTGATAACAAATAAGCTAAATTCCAAAATTCATTTATAATTAATAGACAACAATATTCAGGAAGAATTTGTTATATAATTACATATTTCTGTAATCAACTATTTAAAAGTAATTTTTAAATAGATAATAGAAATATATATTAAAAGTAGATATTAAAAGTAGATATTAAGAGTAGATATTAAAAGTAATTATTAAAGGTTATTATTAAAAGTAAATATAAAAACAGGTTTTAAAAATAATTATTAGAAGTAGCTATTAAAAGTAAATATTAAAGGTAATTAATAGTAGGTATTATATAATTAAGTAGATATTATAACAGTTTTAATTAGCCTCTAGGTAACCAACCAGAACTGTATACTATAGTGTAAAGAAGCAATTATGGTAAAAAAGAGTAAAAATGTAATGATAATCTTATAAGATCACCAGAATAAATCTAAACATCTTAGTACAGATTTAGGTATTGAGCTATTTATATAAATTAGAGATTTAAATAAAAGTTTTATTATTAAAGATCCAATAAATACAGTAAAATTAAGAAATTAGATTTTAGTTCCTAACTTGTTTTTTACTGTTTGCCTAGTTCACTTAAAAACGAACCCAATAAACAATTGAGTCAATTTCACAATTTAGAAATCACAGAACCCAATAAACAATTGAGTCAATTTCACAACTTAGAAATCACAGAACCCAATAAACAATTGAGTTAATTTCACAATTTAGAAATCACAGAACCCAATAAACAATTGAGTCAATTTCACAATTTAGAAATCACAGAACCCAATAAACAATTGAGTTAATTTCACAATTTAGAAATCACAGAACCCAATAAACAATTGAGTTAATTTCACAATTTAGAAATCACAGAACCCAATAAACAATTGAGTTAATTTCACAATTTAGAAATCACAGAACCCAATAAACAATTGAGTCAATTTCACAATTTAGAAATCACAGAACCCAATAAACAATTGAGTTAATTTCACAATTTAGAAATCACAGAACCCAATAAACAATTGAGTTAATTTCACAATTTAGAAATCACAGAACCCAATAAACAATTGAGTTAATTTCACAATTTAGAAATCACAGAACCAAATAAACAATTGAGTTAATTTCACAATTTAGAAATCACAGAACCAAATAAACAATTGAGTTAATTTCACAATTTAAAAATCACAGAACCAAATAAACAATTGAGTTAATTTCACAATTTAGAAATCACAGAACCTAATGAGTTAATTTCAGAATTTACTTAGAAATATTTTCAAAATTAGGTTATGGCATCGTCTATGAAACTCAAAATATAGCTTCGGCGTTTACTAGTAGGTAAACTAAGTGGCCAGAAACCATAACGTTTCTCAGCGGCTTCAATGACTCCCGGTTTGAGTTTAACGAGGCGGGCAGAATACGCGTCTCGGAACTGCCTGTCGAAATTACGGTCGGATTCCCGACGAAATCGGATAGAGAGATCTTCAAACGGAGTCGCCGACAGCCGATTAGTCAATGACGGGTGTCCTTCAGATTCGTCCAAACCGGAAGGGACATTGTGATCGTGCATAGTCTGGTTAACACAGTTAATGACATTACAGTATACTGACTAATGCTAAAAAGTCTCTAGAAATAGGGTTTAATATAAAACCACTACTATAATATGAAAGTATCTATAATTTAGTAATCTTTGATAATATATTTTATTTTGACATTTCATTCATTATATTATTTTACTATAATAAACTACGGGAATTAAGGAAATTATACTCTTGTTTCTAATCATATGTTATAACTCGATTGTGAATAATATGGCTTTTAAAGTTTATAAAGTAGGTTAGTTTTAGCAAGCTAAACTAATTTTATAAACTTAAAATTAGTATTTATAACATGAATACACCAGTGTATTAAATATATATTCTGTATATATTAATTCTAGATTTTAAATATATATGTTTATGTTATATATATAAAATTGTAATATAAAATAATAATTTCGTTATTATAGCTAGTATGTCTATTAGCGAAACTATTAATCTATTTGAAAATTGTTTTGTAATAAAAAGAAAATATGAATTATTCAATTAAAAACCATATATGAAAATATTTGTAACCTAAAATAATATAATATATTATACGTGAAATCACAAGTGGAAGATGTTTATACAAAGAGTGGTTTTATTTCAAAAAAAAAGAATAGAAATATTTATATTTATTTAAAAAACCTTAAATGCGGGAAAATATAAAAAATCCTAATAATAGAAATCAAAATTATTGAACTTAGACCTTTGACCTATAATATTCAACTAGTTGAACCCTGAATACTATAAACAACTATTTCACTATTTTAGATATCTTCTGTATATTTATTTAAAATTTAAATTCATGTATATATAAATCACCTATCATATGTCATACCCTTGGTAAGTTAAATATAATAATATATTATATTTATATATATATATATTGCTTTGTTTACTACTTTATAGTATATACTATATAATTTATATAATAATATATTTATTTGAATAGTAACTATTCAAATTAAATTTTAAAATTTATTATTAACTAAAATATTAATTATTTAGTAATTACTAAGAACTATATGATTTACATCGACATATCTATAGTATTGTATATGGAAGATCTAAAGAGGTATACTATCATATTTGCAAACTACGAGTTATTTCTCTTAATTCCAAGTTGTCAATGTTACAGTTTATAAATGCGTGCAATTTATATTTAATAGACTTTATTATAACATTAATAGATTACCAGATTATCTTAATATATACCTTCATATAGCATATCAGGTGTTTTTAAAATTTGATGAAATATTTAAAGTTGCTTATTAGATTATAATCTAAAAGTTTGAGACTAGTATTATTAAATTAATTATTTTAACATTTTGAATATAATTTTACTTGGTATTTAGATTTATAACTTTCTTGAATTTTAAAATAATCCATAAAGTTATAATCTGTACTAGTATATATTTATATTAAGTATATCTAATTGGCTAGTTAAATAAATTAATATGATATAGTATTATAATCAGCTAAATTTAATTACTGCCAGATATTGCATATAATCATACTTCCACAATATGTTATCGTACTTCTACTTTGAAGGTCTACTATGTAGACCTTGCATTTATTAAATCTAAAAATATTGTACAATATACATAATATATGGTGTTTACAGTTTATTCATGTTTATTAAATTTATTAAATATATAATTTACTTACATACATTGTATAATTTATTCTATTTATATAAATATAATATATATATAATATTAATATTACATTAGTTTACAATGTGTTTAAAATACATTTTATTTAAAGATGCATTTAAACATTATACAAATATTATATTATGTAATATATCTTATATATAATTATCATAGATATTATATATATATATATATTTTATATTAAGATATATTACATGTTCATAATTAAATATTATATACTAATCATTTTATTAATATAGATATCTTCAATTTCTCATATATATTAGATATGTATTATAATATAAAATATTGTTGTATTATTTCTTAACGATTCAAATTTGTATTAATTAGAGTTAACTATTATAAATAAATTATAACATTATACATTTATCTCTGAGTCTATTAATCTTCTAGTATTTACTGATATATTAATAATACTTTTTATTAGTAAATCACATTAAATTTATGTGTGTTCTTGTACCATAAATAATACAATCATAATAATTATTGACTAATATAATATATATTTATTATATTCTACTCTTTCGGAACAAACTAATTAATAAATAAATTTAAAATATTATACAAATATTATAAATTTATTAATTTTATTTCTCAATAAAAATTTAATTAACATATATTATATTTTTATTTATACGTTTTATATAAACATAACTATAACTGTAATAATATAAACAACTATAATACTTGTATGTATATTTAGGTTATATATTATATTGAACTATTTAAACAATATATGTATATATATTATATATACTATATATTCTATAGTGTATAGTATATGATATTAAACATTCATCACATTGATCTTTTAGTAACTAGTATGATTATATTCTATAAACACATATGTCACATACTACACCCATATTGTTATACTAATTTAATATTAAACACAAAATATTATTTTAATATAAAATAATACAGATTATTTTTTAAATGTTACTGTAATGCTAATAATTAATACAAATAGATCAAATTTTCATATTTTTAACAATAAAAATAATGAAGAATATTAATTATAAAAATTATAGTTTTAATTTTAATCTACTAATTTTAAACACTGCATTAATATTTTGTTTCTATATATTATAGAAAGAGTTTATTTACATACCATATTACAACTTGCAATAATGTGTCTGCTATCTCATTAAATAACTAGGTTCTTATTTATCTCATAAACTAAATGTCAATTATTTATACATTATACGTTATACATTATATATTATACAATTAAAGTATATATCCTATATATAAATTTCATATTTTATTAATATCAACATTACATTTTTATCTATATTTTTATGATTATTTCACATAATAAATATAATATGTAAAAATTATGTTATTTTATTATATATATATGTACAAAGCATATCATATTATATTAATATGATATATATTCATTATATAATTATATATGTTTTAAACAAATATCGGTAACCTAGTTTATGCAGTTTTAAAGGAGACATAATAAAATCATATTTTTTGCATTCATAAATTTAGCTATTTATATTACTGATTGTTAATTTAATATTTTACACTTTGGTATTATTATATTTATAGGTTAATCGTTTGGTAATTACTCTTGATAATTTGTAAATGTACTCGCAATAAATTAATTTTTAACTATTTTAATGAACTAATTAATTATTATTAACAGTTACATCTTGTATATAAAATGGAACCATCTTCACCTACTTTCGCAAACGATAAAGAAGCCATACAATATTGGAGAAATTTAGCACTAGAATATAAAGAAAGGTTAATTTTTAATCTACAGTTATATCGTTATTTATTCCTACCCAAGAAACCAGATGATATAACTATTATAAAATCTTATATAATTATTTTAATTAAAAACAACTAAAATGATGATTTCTTGAATAATCTTAGTAACCTTAGTCAGTATTTCAATAGTTTTTTTATATATATTGTTATATAACTTTTCACTTCTCTGATCTATTTCTTCTATGATGAAGATTTATAGTAATTGATATAAACTATTTATAAATATTCAGTAGAAATATATTTGAAACAATTAAACAATTGTAATTAACAAACACCTTCCCAGGAAACCATCCATGTAGTTTTGGTTTTTTTGTATTACAAATATATTATATTTATTTTATATTCTAAATAATTATATAAGATAGTATAATAGTTACATCATCTGGTTTCTTGGATTAACACCACCTACTATAGTAGGTATTAAGGTGTGTATTAATTAAAACTTTGATTGTTTAGATCAATTTCTTATTATTGATTTACTGTTAATATACTATTGCTTTATTGTATATAACATATTTACAAGCCTATTATGTAATACCAAGTAAAATCACAATCAATTAATTTGCTTCTTATATCTAAGAGTATTATGTAACATCACAATCAATGGATTGTTTCCCTTTAGCATATAGTTGTACTGAAGGGCAACTGTACATTTTTAATATTCATTCCCTATTAACCTTATAGCAAGTTTTTCATTTGAATAAACTCCCAATAAATCTCATGATGTAACTATTATACAATCTTATATAATTATTTTAAATACAAAATAAACAATATATTTTCAATGAAAATGACACATATTGTTACTTTTATTATACGACAAAAAACTAAAATGAACTGGATAGTTTCATGGGTTTTATGAAACTCAATAACACTTCTATTTTATTTTAATTTACACCCATGAAATTCATTAATGTAATCACTATAATGTAATTATTATATGTAATTGCTTTGTAATTATTATATGATGATTACTAGAATAATTGAAATCAAATTTTTTTAAACGTATCACATGGATTATTTGTTAGATAAATAGGTTAGATAAACTAATAAACATAATAAAAATTAACATTTATTATACTAGTTTTATGAATTAGAAATTAAATCTCTTAAATAATCTCATGATATTAAATATTGCTACATTCTTTTTTCTAAAATATGGATTTCTTCATACATAATCCTTTTAATAATTAATTAAAAAAATCACAGATTAATAGTAGAAAATATGTAGATATTTCGAACAATAAATATAGAATAGATATTTAATGTAAGTAAAATTATAAAAAGTGAGATAAAAATAAACTTGTAATTAATAGTCTTGATTTTACCTAATATTATTATTTAATGAGTTCGGCTTATGAATCATTATTTTAATTAAAATAAAATGTCGTTCCTATAAAAAATTACATCATTTATATCACTAGTACATACTTAATGACATATTAAATCCTAAATGTTAATACTTCTTTGGAATTAATAATCTGTAATGGACAATCCTATATGTGTTTTATTATAAATAATTAATATATCAATTAATAATTTGATCATCAATAGAATTCTCATAAAATAATGTAAAATAATGTTTAAAGTACCTTCCTATATAATACCTTCCTATATATAGTACTTTCCTATATACAGTACTTTCCTATATAGTACTTTCCTATATAGTACTTTCATATATAGTACTTTCCTATATAGTATTTATTTCGTCATGCTAGACTTGAATGATCCAATATTTTTTTCTATGCATATGAATTTTGGTTAAAGTCTATATAGAAATATTCCATTGTATCTTATTGCATAATATCTCTTAGTTTTCATTCAAAAAACAAAAGTGAATTTGAATTGTGAAACTAACTATCCCCAGGTAACATTCGAGTAACCCGGCCGAAATGATTTGATGTATATAGTGATTTAAATTGCAGCTCCTTCAAATAGTTGATTACCAGGGTATTATAGGATTATAAACGCATTGTACGCACTGAATTATCATTTCAATGCACAAATGAGTTTATGGAATATTATAATTGACGCTCGAAATTACTCATATGCGTTGAATCTCGTATGTATGACATCTGCACTTATTGCAGTTGTCTGACGGCTCACGAGGAGTTAAACGAGTTCCAGATATCCGCTCGCGAACTCGAAGATGAGTATGAGCTGCAACTGCAACAGGCTGACCTCAAGGACAAGGAGAACTCGCGAGAGAATTTTCGAATAACGCTCGACCTCAAACAACTCAAGGTCAGTTGTATATAGAATTGTATCTTATTGACACCTGGTTCCATCTGACTCCACACATTAACTGTATCTATCTTCGTACCTAAAACTAAATCCCATGATTAATCTTGTTTCCTATATACATATCAAATCCACACCTATAACCCCAACTAAAATCTTACAAGTACCTCTTACAACTAACCCTATCTGCTATCTTATATCTTATATCTATCAACTATCTCTAAATCCTACGCCTAACTCTGCACCCTACCCTCATACCCTAACTACATGTTTAGGGTTGGAAGCTATCTCTAACCTCACCTCCTAACTTATTCTTAAATCCAATACTCTAACCTTACTTTATACCATCGTCATCAAATTATATGCAATACATACAACCTTAACTAGACCTTACTACCCCTACACCTCTACTTCTATTTCCATCTCTAATCTCATCTAGCATCTTAACC
This sequence comes from Osedax frankpressi, assembly GCA_964035775.1. Lineage (NCBI taxonomy): Eukaryota > Metazoa > Annelida > Polychaeta > Sabellida > Siboglinidae > Osedax > Osedax frankpressi. Next base: position 11,664,553 of record OZ038316.1, read on the forward strand.
CGCCCTACTACTCTAACTGCCTCAATCCCCTACGCCATCTCTATCCACACCTTTACACCCATCTCTATTTATTCTCTATACCTACCTAAACCTCTGTCCAACTGTATAACACCATCTTTAATTTCCCCCCCCCCCTACATAGGAGACCTATGAGAAAGTTGAAATTGAGTCGTATACTTTGGTGAACTCGCTGAAGGACACTACGAGTGAACTGTCTGCTCACAAGCATGAACTGCAGAAGTACATCCAGAGTCTCGAGCAAACCAACGACGACCTCGAAAGATCTAAAAGGTTGTGGTAGTCGAGTTGTGGTAGTCGAGTTGTGTCACTGTACCTTTCGATACGAGCAATTCATTCCTAACTTATATGAAATTCATAATTATGACGTGACCGCAGGCAGTGTATGATAATTACGGATATCCAATACACCAGCCAATACACCAGCCCGTACAAGAGCCCGTAATGTGTACACAACTAATGGTTTTGTATCCAGCGATCTAACTTACAGTAGAAACTTATTAATATAACTAATCAGACTTTGTAGGTGTTTCCCATGGTCTGGTAACACCTACTGGTTATGTGCATATATTACTTCCTCGTTACATCTACATTATGTCCTCATTACATCAGCATTTTAGCTCTATTACATCTTCATTACGGACTCTTAAAATTCACATTATAACCACATTACATCTGCATTAAATCCGGATTACATCCTTATTACATCAGCATTACATCTTCATTACATCTTCATTACATCTTCATTACATCTTCATTACATCTTCATTACATCTTCATTACATCTTCATTACATCTTCATTACATCCTCAACATCCTCATTACTTCCACATTACATTCACTTACATCTTCATTACATCTGCATTACATCTTCATTAAATCTGCATTACATCAGCATTACATCCATATTACATCTTCATTACATCCACATTACATCTACATTATATTCACTTACATCTGCATTACATCTGCATTATACCTCATTACATCTGCAATACATCCTCATTACATCCACAATACATCCATATTACATTCACTTACATCTGCATTACATCCTCATAACATCCATATTACATCCTCATTACATCCACATTACATTACATCTCATTACATCTGCATTACATCTGCATTACATCTGCATTACATCTGCATTACATCTGCATTACATCTTCATTAAATCAGGATTACATCTGCATTACATCCTCATTACATCCACATTACATTACATCTCATTACATCTGCATTACATCTGCATTACATCTGCATTACATCTGCATTAAATCTGCATTAAATCTGCATTACATCTGCATTACATCTGCATTACATCTGCATTACATCTGCATTACATCTGCATTACACCTGCATTACATCTGCATTACATCTGCATTACATCTGCATTACATCTGCATTACATCTGCATTACATCTGCATTACATCTGCATTACATCTGCATTACATCTGCATTACATCTGTATTACATCTGCATTACATCCTCATAACATCCATATTACATCCTCATTACATCCACATTACATTACATCTGCATTACATCTGCATTACATCTGCATTACATCTGCATTACATCTGCATTACATCCTCATAGCATCCTCATAACATCCTCATTACATCCACATTACATTCACTTACATCTGCATTACATCTGCATTATATCCTCATTACATCTGCATTATATCTTCATAACATCCTCTTTACATTGTAACTAATACCAATAGGACGACAGTTTCATCTTTGGAGGAATTTGAACACAGATTGAATCAGGTTTATTCCTGATGCTATGTAATGTATCCATGTTATGTTGTGTTATATAAGTTATATATGCATATATATATATATATATATATATATATATATTTACCTTGTAAATGGTGAATATTGGTTATTTTTATCCTCTGAAGTGCTTGTGATATTTTCGCATATGATTCATATCTTATAAATAGAATTTTTAATCTTGGTACACTCCTGCATACATCACTGTAGATGTATAACAAATTCAAAGCTGGTTAGCAATACATTGTAGGGGTAGTGAATGACTTTATATATGACCACACAGTAGACCACACAGCAGACCACACAGCAGACCACACACTACAAAATAACACACTCTACACTGATTAATACAGTTTTATGCATGTTTTCCCTTTGTATACCAGGTGTACTCTAGCAATACGTTTTGTATAGACTACTCATACTTATACCAACAAGTATAATTGTTTCTTAAGTATCTATACCCAGAAGAGTGTCTAGTATATGAAAGTAGGAGTTTAGATACTATAAGTACTCCTTTTCTGGGGTAACAATTATATAAAGGGAAATAATTAATAATTATATCTATTATCCTATGTATTACCAAAGATAATTATATAAATATTCATATATCCCACTGGATGATGATTCACTACAAACACATATTTCTAACATTGATATAAGCTATAATCTATTATATGAAATGTATTTATAACTTTCTCCTATTTTACTACATATAATATATACAATGTATACTGTGCATCGCTGTCTATATATATGTGTGTGTATGTGTGTGTGTGTGTGTGTGTGTGTGCGTGTGTGTATGTTTGTGTATGTGTATGTGTATGTGTATGTGTATGTGTATGTGTATGTGTGTGTGTTAGATTACTAATACAGTATAAGTGTTAATATTGTCAATTTTTCTAATTGCTCCAGTTGGTGACTGGAGTAAATCAATATCTCTGTTAACTTATGCGAAAGTTGTAATGTGTTTTTGTCATATTGTGTGCTATTTCTATTTCTCGTCACCACCTCAATGTATTGTTTATTAATTAACTCAGTTACTTCAGAATTATTTACTATGTCGTAATGACCCCTGACTACTGTCTTGATATCTCTTGATATTCCATACCATCACCACCTCTCTGCAAATGATATCAAATTTATTAGTATATAAACAATTCAAATGTCTGTCGCGTCCAAATACACACGTTGGTTTACTAAGTGGTATACTAAGTGGTATACTAAGTAACTATTAACAACTATGCTTATAATTCTTGTAATACCTGGTACTGCTCTGCATTACTGTCAGCATGAGACATGGTCCACAAATGTAGATTTCACATACATATCTATCATTGGCTCCTCTACTATCTATCTTAGCTTTATAAATGTCATTATTGTCATCATACGTTCAATATGATATTTAAAATTGTACTTTTAGTGTTATATATGCTAATTTTTTTTATTTAAGATTATGGAAACCACATACGTTAAATAACGTTCAGTAAACTATACTAAAGTAACACTGTATGCTGTACAGTTATTATACCGTACATTTAGTCTACCCTACATTCACTACACCCTACAGTCACTATACCCTACAGTCACTACACCCTACAGTCACTACACCCTACAGTCACTACACCCTACAGTCACTACACCCTACAGTCACTACACCCTACAGTCACTACACCCTACAGTCACTACACCCTACAGTCACTACACCCTACAGTCACTACACCCTACAGTTACTACACCCTACAGTCACTACACCCTACAGTCACTACACCCTACAGTCACTACACCCTAGAGTCACTACACCCTACAGTCACTACACCCTACAGTTACTACACCCTACAGTTACTACACCCTACATTCACTACACCCTACAGTCACTACACCCTACAGTCACTACACCCTACAGTCACTACACCCTACATTCACTACACCCTACAGTCACTACACCCTACAGTCACTACACCCTACATTCACTACACCCTACAGTCACTACACCCTACAGTCACTACACCCTACAGTCACTACACCCTACAGTCACTACACCATACAGTCACTACACCTTACAGTCACTACACCCTACAGTCACTACACCCTACAGTCACTACACCCTACAGTCACTACACCCTACAGTTACTACACCCTACAGTTACTACACCCTACATTCACTACACCCTACAGTCACTACACCCTACAGTCACTACACCCTACAGTCACTACACCCTACATTCACTACACCCTACAGTCACTACACCCTACAGTCACTACACCCTACATTCACTACACCCTACAGTCACTACACCCTACAGTCACTACACCCTACAGTCACTACACCCTACAGTCACTACACCATACAGTCACTACACCTTACAGTCACTACACCCTACAGTCACTACACCCTACAGTCACTACACCCTACAGTCACTATACCCTACAGTCACTACACCTTACAGTCACTACATCCTACAGTCACTACACCCTACAGTCACTACACCCTACAGTCACTACACCCTACAGTCACTACACCCTACAGTCACTACACCCTACAGTCACTACACCCTACAGTCACTACACCCTACAGTCACTACACCCTACAGTCACTACACCCTACAGTCACTACACTGTTTAGTTCATGCTATTGCTGACTGCGATATGCATCGTTATCGGAAGCTCCTCAACTTTTTCAAGGCATCTCAACTTTTTGTGACAGATGTATTTACAAGTCTAACTTTCCTGTAGTAATATTATATCCCCCCGAGGAATGTGGCTTTGTCTATCTATATTTTGGTGGTTACGAATTGCCAGCATTTGCAATAAAGTTATCGACATCTCTCATGTTCTTAAGTGCCGGCTATAAATTAAATTCATTTGGTCGCCGGCATGTTGACAGTAGCTATTGTCATTTCACTATTGTCACTTCACAAATAGTTCAAGTAGAAGTTGTAGAAGTAGAAGTTGTAGAAGTAGAAGTAGTAGTAGTAGTAGTAGTAGTAGTAGTAGTAGTAGTAGTAGTAGTAGTAGTAGTAGTAGTAGTAGTAGTAGTAGTAGTAGTAGTAGTAGTAGTAGTAGTAGTAGTAGTAGTAGTAGTAGTAGTAGTAGTAGTAGTAGTAGTAGTAGTAGTAGTAGTAGTAGTAGTAGTAGTAGTAGTAGTAGTAGTAGTAGTAGTAGTAGTAGTAGTAGTAGTAGTAGTAGTAGTAGTAGTAGTAGTAGTAGTAGTAGTAGTAGTAGTAGTAGTAGTAGTAGTAGTAGTAGTAGTAGTAGTAGTAGTAGTAGTAGTAGTAGTAGTAGTAGTAGTAGTAGTAGTAGTAGTAGTAGTAGTAGTAGTAGTAGTAGTAGTAGTAGTAGTAGTAGTAGTAGTAGTAGTAGTAGTAGTAGTAGTAGTAGTAGTAGTAGTAGTAGTAGTAGTAGTAGTAGTAGTAGTAGTAGTAGTAGTAGTAGTAGTAGTAGTAGTAGTAGTAGTAGTAGTAGTAGTAGTAGTAGTAGTAGTAGTAGTAGTAGTAGTAGTAGTAGTAGTAGTAGTAGTAGTAGTAGTAGTAGTAGTAGTAGTAGTAGTAGTAGTAGTAGTAGTAGTAGTAGTAGTAGTAGTAGTAGTAGTAGTAGTAGTAGTAGTAGTAGTAGTAGTAGTAGTAGTAGTAGTAGTAGTAGTAGTAGTAGTAGTAGTAGTAGTAGTAGTAGTAGTAGTAGTAGTAGTAGTAGTAGTAGTAGTAGTAGTAGTAGTAGTAGTAGTAGTAGTAGTAGTAGTAGTAGTAGTAGTAGTAGTAGTAGTAGTAGTAGTAGTAGTAGTAGTAGTAGTAGTAGTAGTAGTAGTAGTAGTAGTAGTAGTAGTAGTAGTAGTAGTAGTAGTAGTAGTAGTAGTAGTAGTAGTAGTAGTAGTAGTAGTAGTAGTAGTAGTAGTAGTAGTAGTAGTAGTAGTAGTAGTAGTAGTAGTAGTAGTAGTAGTAGTAGTAGTAGTAGTAGTAGTAGTAGTAGTAGTAGTAGTAGTAGTAGTAGTAGTAGTAGTAGTAGTAGTAGTAGTAGTAGTAGTAGTAGTAGTAGTAGTAGTAGTAGTAGTAGTAGTAGTAGTAGTAGTAGTAGTAGTAGTAGTAGTAGTAGTAGTAGTAGTAGTAGTAGTAGTAGTAGTAGTAGTAGTAGTAGTAGTAGTAGTAGTAGTAGTAGTAGTAGTAGTAGTAGTAGTAGTAGTAGTAGTAGTAGTAGTAGTAGTAGTAGTAGTAGTAGTAGTAGTAGTAGTAGTAGTAGTAGTAGTAGTAGTAGTAGTAGTAGTAGTAGTAGTAGTAGTAGTAGTAGTAGTAGTAGTAGTAGTAGTAGTAGTAGTAGTAGTAGTAGTAGTAGTAGTAGTAGTAGTAGTAGTAGTAGTAGTAGTAGTAGTAGTAGTAGTAGTAGTAGTAGTAGTAGTAGTAGTAGTAGTAGTAGTAGTAGTAGTAGTAGTAGTAGTAGTAGTAGTAGTAGTAGTAGTAGTAGTAGTAGTAGTAGTAGTAGTAGTAGTAGTAGTAGTAGTAGTAGTAGTAGTAGTAGTAGTAGTAGTAGTAGTAGTAGTAGTAGTAGTAGTAGTAGTAGTAGTAGTAGTAGTAGTAGTAGTAGTAGTAGTAGTAGTAGTAGTAGTAGTAGTAGTAGTAGTAGTAGTAGTAGTAGTAGTAGTAGTAGTAGTAGTAGTAGTAGTAGTAGTAGTAGTAGTAGTAGTAGTAGTAGTAGTAGTAGTAGTAGTAGTAGTAGTAGTAGTAGTAGTAGTAGTAGTAGTAGTAGTAGTAGTAGTAGTAGTAGTAGTAGTAGTAGTAGTAGTAGTAGTAGTAGTAGTAGTAGTAGTAGTAGTAGTAGTAGTAGTAGTAGTAGTAGTAGTAGTAGTAGTAGTAGTAGTAGTAGTAGTAGTAGTAGTAGTAGTAGTAGTAGTAGTAGTAGTAGTAGTAGTAGTAGTAGTAGTAGTAGTAGTAGTAGTAGTAGTAGTAGTAGTAGTAGTAGTAGTAGTAGTAGTAGTAGTAGTAGTAGTAGTAGTAGTAGTAGTAGTAGTAGTAGTAGTAGTAGTAGTAGTAGTAGTAGTAGTAGTAGTAGTAGTAGTAGTAGTAGTAGTAGTAGTAGTAGTAGTAGTAGTAGTAGTAGTGCCTCTGACCACTACTTCGTCTGCAAGCGTAAATTGACCAATCGCGTCATTTTGACCGGCACTGTAGTGGCTACTTTCTAAGATAAGCCTAATGCCTAATAACCTAATATCCGGTGACCCTATTCACTAGCATCCCATTCATGAGTTCATTCAGTGGGTCGTCGGTTATTCTTAAAGCTTTAGGCTTCTTATATCCCGCCCACCAGCACATACCACCCACACTCGTTAATCCTCAATTAGAACCGATGGTAAGCTAGAGAAACTGACCACTGGATTGACTATTGGTCAGTCAGTCATTCATTCACATTTAATATCGATTTGGATTATAATTTCTATACTGTTCGTTACAATTCACCTCGGCATACAAAGATGTACATTGTACAACTATAAATAGGTTCATTCTGATAAATTGTAAAAATAATATAAATATTTTAAAATAAGCCATACAAGTAACATGTGAGTTTCAATTTGGTCATAAAAACGAATATAAATTAAATATGGGAAGCTTGCTAAATAATTTAATTAATTATATCTAGGATATTATTAAACAATTTATGGTTTCATATTATTTATTTGTTATTTCGCACATTTACATAATTATTTTAGTTGCTGTACATTATTAATTAAATGTCGAACATTATTAATATTTGATATATGATTCTGTCTATTTTTATACATTATTTCAAAATAGGAACTTTATATTGCATCATGAGAATGCATATGAGTTATTGTGTTAGTTTAGTATACAATTATTATTTTGTATTGAATTAGTTATATATATTTTAATATTTTTCAATTCTTTTAGTATATCAATATTTATAAAAAGTTAATTCAATTTTGTAATAATATATATTGCTAAAATAATGATTACCTAATATTATATATAAATAAATATACTCCTTCATAAACATTAGCTTTTATTTTAATTATTCTTGAATTTATTTATTTATATTTTTAATTTCACTCTAATTTTACAAAATTTCTATTTTTCTAATATTTATTTTGATTCCAATTCTAATTTTTCGGTGTTTGTCATTTTTAACGAGTGTTTTCTGCATCTTCTGATTTAGCGCTCGAGTTAATGTTCGGTGTTGTATATCTTTGTTTATTATTTCCGTTAATCATTGATTCTTCAGATTCATTGATTCGACATTGGTTTGGGTTTTGGTCACAATGCAGGCGGTTCTTATTCTTGTATTGGTCAATTATTCACAGACCTGCCATATAAGCAGATGTTCTGGGAATCAAATGTGGTTTTTAATTTACATTGGGGGAAGTGTAGACGTGTACGTAGAAGTGGGGGTAAATTTTGCAAAGATGATAGTGATGATAAAACTGCTAATAGTGATGATAGTGGATGTTAATGAAGTAGTATTAGTGGAAATATTAACGTTAAATATGGTAGTTATCTTGTCAATATTGATAGTAATGTTGTTATTCATAGGTAAAGGTTATCTAATGTATGTGTATATGTGTGTGTGTGTGTGTTGTGTGTGTGTGTGTGTGTGTGTGTGTGTGTGTGTGTGTGTGTGTGTGTATGTGTATGTGTGTGTGTGTTTATATACAGTACCTCTAATTATATAACAAGGTGCATATACAATATTACTACAATATCATGTGTGCATGCTATATAACAATATATTTCATAAGATATATATAATGTATAATCATAGTTATAAATTGAGATGTTTTATTTATAATAAAATTAACCCATTAATATAAATTTATTAGATAACCAGAACAATATACAATATGTATCAAGTTTTACTCAATCTAAATCTTATTCTGTTATCATTTCCACCAAGGATCTTTAAATAGCTTTGCAAATTGCAGCTATTTAGTTTTCAATTATTAAATTGATTTTGTCACTAATCATTTAGTTTTTCTTTTGAATATTTTCCTTCTCTTTAATATATGAAGTGTATATAGGATAGATAAATATAGGATAAAAGTGTTCTCAGTTGTTCTTACACCAAACATACCTATGCCCAGCAGACATGCATTATTAATAGAATGCACCTATCTTGTCACACCTCGTTTGACCTCTACGCGATACAATATTTCGATGCTGACCTTTTAATAAGATTACCACTGTTACACCTATTCTGCAAGAATCCCAAATACAAAAATTAAAATATGTATTGAACAGATTAGCAAACCAAACTCTGCTTACATATGGTGTGAATATAGACTTTGAATTATTTTTGTTTATTATACTATAACTTATATTAATAATATTATTATGATTATGGATTATTGGCATAGATCAGGTATTCCCAATCTATGGGCCATGACCCAAACTATGGGTCATGGCCCAAACTATGGGTCATGGATCATTTTCTAAGAGTCATGGAAATTTTTTTAAATTTCAAAAAATAATTTTTTATATAAATATTTCAGCAATAAATTACTAAGCATATTAATAATTAATTAATTACTAAGATTTTAAAATAAATTAAGTAAATTTGAGAAGCTTAACCTAAGCATTATGACTTTAACCTCTAACATAACTATAGCTATATCATATATGTAAATATATGTAAATATATATATATATATATATATATATATATATATATATATATATATCAAGATTTACAATAGCAGAGATTTGATTCTTAATTTTTGTTATGATGGGTGGAGGTACATTTCATATATGTGTCATTGAACAACAGTTTGGGAACCTCTGGTATAGATAAATCAATAAGTATAACCATTGATAATAACTCAATCTCCATTATTATTGACTTTTATTAACCAAATAAACACCAAATATAGTGTTATGATCATTTTCTAAAATAACTTTAAAAAAAATAATATTAAATTACATATATATTAAATATAAGATTATTTACTTGAACAATTATATATTTACACAATATACAATATATATATACAATGTATATATGAGTTATATATGTTATAAGTGTTATATATATAATTGTATATTTTAATGCCCGATTGATATTTAATGAATATCATTTTGACTTGTGTAATATTATTTTTAATAAAAATAAATTTAGTTTTATCTAAAATAATATACATCTAATATATATATAGAGAGTTATATGTAAATCATTAGATTATATCTAATATTAGCCTGTAGCAGCTCCTACTATTCAATTCCCTTATCAGTTATACATGTTCTGTATTGAAATAACGTATTATTTCTTTATGTACTTATAAAGTTAACGACTAATATAAATATAGTACTAGTACATTATTATTTGTGTAGAATTAGTTATATTAACCAGCCCCACAGTTTAAGGCCTACACGATAAGGTCTAAACGATAAAACAAACACGTTTCCTCGGTATAGTGATTCATCATTTCTTACACTAGTTATCAATAGTCATATTCTGATCTTACCACACACTCACCCACACACTCACCTACACACACCCACACACCCACTCACTCACTTAAAAGCTCTCGTCGACATACTAAGCCTTCCTATTGATATAAAATGAATGTTCATTCAACCGTGATCACTTTGAAGTGTTTTTTTTATTAATTTCTACACCCTACGGATCTTTTTCAAATCCATTCTGATGCAATATCAGCACATCTCATTGTGATCTAACACTTACGTCATAAGTGGATTATTAAATAACCGTTATGTTCAATATTGTATATATATAGTATATATAAATCGTATATAGATCATATATAGATCGTATATATATCGTAACTCTTTAGTATATATTGTATTTAATTATACAATTTTTAAAATCTGCCCAATATCTTACATGTACATTAACCTATATAAGAAACTTTCCGTGTACAATATACGCTGTACACTGTATAATATACATTGTACACTACATTGTAAAGTATACAGTTTACTATGTGCTGTATATGTATTGTAGAATCTACTATATTCAATGTAGAAATGTACAGTTTAGTTCTATTATATACTGCTTCACTAATAATATATTTAATATTTACTTTAACGTAAGATATGCTATCAACCCCAATAACTACACAGACCAGCCCCAGCCCCACTCTATTACCACAACAATTCGAACCCCTTCATTATCATTTTATACAATCTGATTTGGTTTAACATTGTGTCACTTTATAGTAAATACTATTTAATACTGAATTTAATATACTCTCTCTCCTCTATATATATATATATGTATATATATATATATATATATATATATATATATATAGTTATATTAATATACAGTTTACTCAGTTAACAAGAGGTTTTGTCATGGTAGAGTTAATATTATTCTGGACAATTATATCCGGTGTATCTTATTACACGGGATCTCTCTTTTCTCACATTGACACTGACCAGTGGTCATCTTATGATGAAATCTCATTGTGCATGTGTTTGTATATTGTGTGATTACTTGTTGGTTATTATGTAACCACTGCTATTATTTTGTAAGGTAAATATGACATGAAAGTGTATGTAAATATGTAGGTTGGTTATTATCTTTACGGGATATTTTATGTTTTGATAACATTGTATTAATTAAACACAATGAGATTCAAAATTGTTATATAGTGAGTTTAAAGACTGTTAATGGCATGCATGCATTTAGTATCATAGTGTAATTCTATAGGTTGTATGTATTTATATATATATATATATATATATAAATATAAATATATATATAAATATATATAAATATATATATAAATATATATATAAATATATATATATATATAAATATATGTACCTTTTTCTTACCTAGTTTGTCTCACACAGTAAATCCTTACATCTATTACATGTCCCGTTCTCTCTCTCCCCTCTCCATCCCCTCCCCCATCCTCTTCCCTCTCTTTACAATACAAACTATATTGTAGAAGATTATATCTCTAGCAAGTTATCATTATGCTTCTCTATGCCTAATTCAGTTCTTTAATTGCCCTCCAGTCTGACAATTCAGAGAGATTTTAATTGCGCTACCCTCTCGTCTCTGTCAACATTATGTATGTGTAATTATATTGACCGATGTGGTCACATGCGTGTCTATATAATAATGGTAGCACTAGGGCTATATATAATGACATTTCTCACGCATCTCTACACAGCGGTCAGATCGTTACCATCTCCGTTAAGTGCCCACTATTCCCAGATACTGTGTACCCCGAGTAGACGTTGTAAACTTGATTGTAGTCAATAAAAGCAAATACTCGAATACCTGAATTATTAATTATGCCAATATCGCTAAGCATTTAATATTTTATCATAGTAGCTATATGAGGAGTTACTATCTAGTGCAAACACTGTCACCATCAATTCAACACCTGTTAATAACTGCTATTGCATCTGTCATTCCCAGCTTTTATGTTATATAAAATATATGTATGTTTAACTGTTGTTTATTGTGTATAACAGAAATTTCATAAAATATGTTGATGTGATAGCAGATTTATTTTTTACATTCTAGATTTTATATGTATATATATATATATATATATGTATATATATGTATATATATGTGTATATATGTATACATATACATATATATATATATATATATGTATCTATATATATATATATATATATATATCCTTATCACCTATAACTGATCAAACAACAACTAAAACTATAAACACCTCATCAAATCCTAATCATATTCAACCTACAAATAACTCTCCCAACCACAATTAACTGTGTCAATCTCAAAAATAATTCAACTTCGGCCCCGATTAATCTAACCTCATCCGTAACCCACGACGCACTTTGACAGGCGCTCGAGCGCAATGTGTTCTTGGAGAGTGAGTTGGAAGAACGCGAATCTCTCAAGGATACCATCCAGCACCTAAAGGATGAGGCACGCGATCTCCGACACGAACTCGCTATCCAGAAACCCACCTCTAAACCCCTACTGGGGTCTTGCATAGCTCAGAGCTCTTCGTCTTCTGCCGCTGCTGCTACGGTCCACATCAAGACAACACCCATCGCTGTTATCACCGCTACTAGACCTGTAGAACTACCTCCTAAATGTTAGTCTATCTCTCTCTCTCTCTCTCTCTCTCTCTCTCTCTCTCTCTCTCTCTCTCTCTCTCCTCTCTCTCTCTCTCTCTCTCTCTCTCTCTCTCTCTCTCTCTCTCTCTCTCTCTCTCTCTCTCTCTCTCTCTCTCTCTCTCTCTCTCTCTCTCTCTCTCTCTCTCTCTCTCTCTCTCTCTCTCTCTCTCTCTCTCTCTCTCTCTCTCTCTCTCTCTCTCTCTCTCTCTCTCTCTCTCTCTCTCTCTCTCTCTCTCTCTCTCTCTCTCCTCTCTCTCTCTCTCTCTCTCTCTCTCTCTCTCTCTCTCTCTCTCTCTCTCTCTCTCTCTCTCTCTCTCTCTCTCTCTCTCTCTCTCTCTCTCTCTCTCTCTCTCTCTCTCTCTCTCTCTCTCTCTCTCTCTCTCTCTCTCTCTCTCTCTCTCTCTCTCTCTCTCTCTCTCTCTCTCTCTCTCTCTCTCTCTCTCTCTCTCTCTCTCTCTCTCTCTCTCTCTCTCTCTCTCTCTCTCTCTCTCTCTTATAGTACTTATTTAAAAATTATTATTGAAATATTCTATCTAAAGGTTATAGCAAAACTTACAATTAATCAACTGACTACAATGTAATATATAAAGTACATATTTCTTTATTAGCAGAAAGGCTTACTACAAAATAATTCAAAATCACCTCAATATGTTTATGTACAGCAGAGTTAATCTGTTAATTAAAACGCTCTTCTATAAATTAGTTTGTTTACTGATTATTATTTGGTATGATTAGCGAATTAGTATTGTTCTCCTGTAGACTATATATCCCTGTATATCAAATCATATGGTACAAATTTCGTAGATTTAAATTTATGATTCAAATTAATCCATATTGTGATCTTTTATGGTTTTCTCTTATATTGTTTATTCAGTAACAGCATTTTTTATATGAGCCAATCAATTTATCAAAACCATGACTCTATTTATATCTATACATTATAAATACACACATAACCCATTTATCATAACTTTCACTAGTTTTACCATCATTACCATCTCTACTGTAACCCAATTCTGTAATTATAATTTACACTTATGCTAATTCTGTTGTTATTTCAGTAGCAAATTCGCAAATAGATTGAATTAATATGTTCCATTTTTGTTTGTTTATTTATTTATTTATAGGCCATTTATTTATACACCATTTTTGACATAAGATACATGGAGGTGTCCGATATCTGTATTATATTATCTGTAAATTATATTGCTCAGAATCAATATTATACATTATTAAAATAATTAGTTAAAATAATTTGTTAATTATGCCTTATGAGAAGAGATAACATATTATTTTATTATAATATTATAGGGATTACATTTTCAATATTATAACTTCAAATCATTATTAGTCTGTTATTTCGATACTTTTTTTTACTAATTATCTAATTTTAGTTCAACAGATATATTAGAATTATCATCTACATTTTAAACATATATTAATATATTTCTTCACATTTGCTCGTCTCATCCAATTAGCATTGACCTCTGATTGACCCCTCCTCGCTCTCCACTTAGCTCCGCGTAACATCGACGGACTAAATGGTCGTAAGTTGGCTTTGAACGTAATCGCCGACCTCTTGAAAAAGGTCGGCAGTCTCGAAAGCAAACTTTCCTCCTGTAAAACCATCTACCCCGAAACACAAAAGGTAATCTATTTAGCTTTGTAGCATTCCCTATCATTATCAAGTCATCCGTGTTACCCTCCCTAGCATTATCTTGTCGTCCTCATATCATTCCCTATAATTATCTAGTCGTCTGTAGCATTTCCTTCCTATATCTAATTATTAGTATAGTTATTGCGATTAATCCTTATTTCAATCTTGTGAGAATTCAAAAATTCTTTTATATTTCCAATTTGGTTTTTTCTATTTACAAAAACAATTTAACATAGAAATACAATTGTTCGTTATTTTGCAGATGCAGTCCAGCAAAATGACATCGAAAGTGAAACAAACGCGGAGTAACTCCAAGAGTTTCATTCAAGTACTTTGATTCTACTTAAGTACATTTTAAGTACACAACCACAACATCTACAATCCATATGCACACTGACTCCTTTTTAAAAGAAACAAGTATTATTTATTTTATAATTTAGATAATTTTTACATTTCTGAAATTGGATTATTATTTACATATCGATTTTCGAAATTTTAATTATCTTGTTCATTTCGCTTCGTCCTCATTACATAGATTTGTACATTTGTACATCTGTACATCATTACATACATTTGTATTATGCGAAGTGGTATTATTACGGTATAGGTTACATCAATTTTCATAAAACTATGAATAAATAAATAAATATACAAAAAAATTCAATAATTTGATTTTTATTATAAAAAGCTCATTGTAGTTATATTTTATATAAATAATATTAAATAGAGCGTACAATAGAGATATATCAGATATTCAAATGATTATCCTTTGCCCATTTTTTCATTGTTCTTACGATGTATTCAACTTGTGGATTTGTGGTATTTCTAAGCATCTGAATAATATCTCTTAAAGTCTCCCTGGAAAAGAAATATCCGGTTTAAAGAATATTTGAGTTCATACGTAACAAAAATACATAGAAAGATATTATTTTATATCTAAAGTAGAACAAGTATTACTAGTGAGGATAATATACCTAGGTTCTTGAGCGGCAATAATCATCTGGAACACTCCAACGCAAGCTCCTCTTTTACCTTCCCAGAATTCCGGACTGGGATCCAATCTCTCCAGTACATCGAAAGCTTTGCACGAGTAATAAAACTGCCCCATCTAGTGACGTTTATTGATATAATAGATTGTATCTAAATATATGTAAAAACTCCAATAGTTTCATTTAAATTACAAAACAATTATATACTTCTAATATATTGTAGTCTTATGGTGTGTATTATCTATTATTCATATTAAATATCATTAAGATGATATAATGATTACAAAGATGGTATACTTATACAATCATTGTAATTGATTCATTTGATTCCATTTAACATAGAAATTGATTATTCAAAAAAGTACTTATCAATCTTTATTAATAAATCTCATTAGTATCATTAACTTACTGATATTTGAAACACTTATAAATATGATTTAATAATAATACAAATAATTAATGATTATTTATAGTTTTGCTAAAGGTTATTATTAATGTTCACAATTTTCTAAATGTTATTTAAATATAAACAAATCTAGAAATCATGCATATTTTACAAACAGATAATAAATAAAATTGTTGATATTAACTTAAAAAATCGTCAAAACCTCAATTATGAAATGTATGTTTGTTTAGGTAATAAATACATATACATCTACTATTTATAAAGTATTCTATGAATGATATGTATTATATAGCTGGACACATATCAAATATTCTGTGGGTAGTATTATTCTAAGTATATATTGGTAGTTTGTGTTATTGGTATTATGAATTGTACTTTTTCAATAAGATAATAAATATGCAAATAAATTAGAATTAAAAATGTATTAATTAATGATAGAATTTAATTGAAGTACGAATTTCAAATATAAAATAAAGTAGAATATGCCAAATTGAACATTTGATGGTCCCAAATTAACACCTGACCCCAAATTAACACCCGACACCAAATTAACCCTAACTCCAAATGAACACCCTAACTCCAAATTAACACCTGACTCCAAATTAACACCTGACCCCAAATTAACACCCGACACCAAATTAACCCTAACTCCAAATTAACACCCTAACTCCAAATTAACACCTGACCCCAAATTAACGCCTGACCCCAAATTAACACCTGACCCCAAATTAACGCCTAATCCCGGGTTTATCCCCATTCGAATATACCTAACCCTGTAACATTCGTTGGCTATCAACTGCAGAAGGCTGAAACTCTCAGCCGACGTCTCCATCTTCAGATAGAGTTCCCAGGCGTGCCGAGGTTTTCTGTTCATTACGTCTGGGTGTGGAAGGCAGTTCAATGGAGTTTGTAGGTGCGGTGTCAGTGCAATTAGTGGAAACGTGGGGCGTATGTCATGCAAGGTTTCCATGCGTGGATAGGCTTTTTGTTTATTATGCATGTTTATGTAATTAGGAGGGTTGGTGGTCGATACAAGGATGTGTTATGGAGGTGTTATGGAGTTGTTATGGAGGTGTTATGGAGTTGTTATGGAGGTGTTATGGAGGTGTTATGGAGGTGTTATGGAGGTGTTATGGAGGTGTTATGGAGGTGTTATGGAGGTGTTATGGAGGTGTTATGGAGGTGTTATGGAGGTGTTATGGAGGTGTTATGGAGGTGTTATGGAGGTGTTATGGAGGTGTTATGGAGGTGTTATGGAGGTGTTATGGAGGTGTATTGGAGGTGTTATGGAGGTGTTATGGAGGCGTTAGGTTGTAAGTTGCCAAACTTGACTAGGCGGCCTTTAGGTGGACTGTTAAGTATTTGATGAATTAGTCTGTGATTAAGCGGAGGATATTCCGGAAATCACGCATCCTCGTATTTGTAGGTAAAGAGATTCACGTCGATGTTTAAACACTCCTACAGATCTGTAAGCGAATGGAATAACGACTGAGTCTACGAGTGAAAGTATTTAATAATAAGGAAACTTCAAGTGGACGCAGTTATCTCCGCAGCGTTGCGGACGCTGGTCGGCGAAAGTTTTCCGCGATGGCGGTGAGGGTTAGAGGTCGGAGGTCGCGGTTAGAGGTCGGAGGTCGCGGTTAGAGGTCGGAGGTCGCGGTTAGAGGTCGGAGGTCGCGCGCGCTCGCTCGCGCCACTGTACAAACAAGCTTTGGCGAGCCAGCTGAGGTAGACGTAGTCGGCGCGAATCGATTCGCTCTGAATCAACAGGAAGATCTCCTCGGCCAACTTGAAGTCGCCGGTCGTCGCCTTGGTCTGCGCGTAGTTGTAGTTGAAGTGGTCGTCGTTGTAGAAATAGCTCTGCGGGGCGGGCGGACGGGGGGCGGGGTTAAATTGCAGTCGGCGCGAGTTACGAGTACCTACGTACGCGACGGAACGCTGCGTAGAAGTACCTCGGAGCCTTAGGCCGAGTGCTTTGGGATTAGTTTAGTTGGATAGTGGTTGGGCAGCTATTTATTAGGGGTTAGGCGTGTTAGGTTAGGCGTGTTTAGTTAATCAATCGTATACTGGAAGGTACGATACTCGAAGGTAGGGAATGTGAGGTGAAGAGATGAAGAATTCCCAACTTACAAACCACACTTTCTAAGCTCGAGCTGATGATCATATCTAAAACCAGGGGGGAGTTCGCCTGGAGAAGATTCGCTTTCAGGTTCTCGTCAAAATAAAAGAACTTCGAACAAACAAACGAGGGTTCAAAGACAACTGAATCGAGGACAAATCGAGAGAGAACACAACTCGACGGAATGTAGGGCAAACACCTGGATTAAAAACCGCAACGCAATAACAGGACTGATAACCTTTATAGAGTTCAAATAAATGAGGACGTCATCAAACTGTTTCAAAAGAAAGAAGCAGGATGCCATGCATTGGCGACCAGGAATTGTGTCTGTTCGGCGGGTGGACATGCGATGTAGTGTTGGGTATTTCACACGAGGTAATATTATATAAGGTGACGTTATGTAATATCTAGGCAAGCAAGATGTTGCAATTCGTATTCAATTTAAATTTATAAGGTTTAATTAATTGAATACGTTTTAATTATTTAAAAATTTCAAATTCTTATCAAATTTCTCTCAAAACACTGCACTAAACCATATACTAAACCTTCCACTATATCTATATAATCCTATAGCCATACCACTCATAACCACGTCACTTAAGCCCATAATCATATCACTCCCACTAGCCACACCCTCTCACTAACCACATCACCACCAATAACCACAACTTCTCGCTAATTACCATCTCTCAAACCACGCCCTCTCACTAACTACGCCCTCTCACTAACCACGCCCTCTCACTAACCACGCCCTCTCACTAACCACGCCCTCCATCTATTCACGTCCGGGCACTAACCGCACTCGCTGGCAGAACCGCCAACCAATTGAAAGTATTGTTTAGCGAGTTTCAGGTGTTCCCTTGAACACTGCTCCTGACCTAAGGTCGCGTTCACAACACCTTTCAGGATATACTCTTGTGGAGTCGTCGGCTCCAGGTCTTTGATCAGGTTGTATGCCTCCTTGATGTCGTCTGTATGGGTGAGGTGGAGCATGGGTTGAGCGACCGGCGGTTATTAATAATTAATAATTAGAAAGATCTCATCGCTTTTTATTTAAGATCTTGCCGCTCAAGATGAAACTATTTTTAAATCCGTAATTTACTTTAGCCGTACAAAATTCATTATATAACATATCGTAACGAGTGACGTAAGTGGGTACGTCACTCGTTACGATATGTACGGTAAGTACGTCACGGTAGGTAATTATCTTTTTCATGGAAAAAGTTCATACAAATGTATATAAATATTTGTATTATTTATAAATTAGTTCTATCTAATGAATATCTTAATCAACGTTTTAAAAAATCGTTGTATACATCCGAGTTATTTGTTTTATCATCTTTATTTCCATACAACAGTAACAGTTGACAGTATAAAAGATAAAGATAATAGATCCAACCTTGTCTCAGATGGTATATAACTAGATTCAGCCTCGCTTCTGGAATGATATCTACGAGGGAGGGTAGCACTTGCAGTGAACCTTCGCCAGATCTGAACACCACCTGGTGGGAGAGATAAGTTCGATAAGATTCTAAGTCGATAAAATGAAATCATTTTGTCGGTTCTATGTAATTATTCTTAGTTTGTTGAAAAGAGAGAAGAATGCAGGTTATATTACTTTATTTATACTAAATAGCTATTTCTGAAACAGAACAATTTAACAACAAAAATTTAGATATAACACAAAGTTGCAAACTATTTATTTTAATTTTAATTAAACGACAAATTTCTAATGATATTCTGTAATATCTACAATTAACTGATATTGTAAACTCACTCAAAATACAAGGTAAGAAATGTTATTAATCGGGTGTAATGAAGACAATCATGTTATGATTATATAATTTAAGTTTTACTCGCTAACGAGGTTGTGTTTGATGAGGTCGTTGGCAAAAGTGAAAGAAGGGGAGCAAATGTCCTGCAGCGATTTTAATTCTGCCTGAAAAGAGAATGAAAATTGCATTAAAATACAGAGTGGTAGTAAAAGGTAGATAGAAGTAATAGATTAGTTGGGTTAAAATTTTTATACTGAAAAATATATAAAATATGTAAAATATTCCAAATATAAAATTAATTATATAAAAAATATACAAATATATTTTTAAATAAATTTATTTACAATAATAATATTTAGTTATTTATTCAGTTAAATTTTCTACTTAGGGCAACGGGGGTGAGGTGACAGAGTGTGGGGTGCGATGTAATGGGGTGCGGGGTAATGGAGTGATGGGGGTGATATGCGGGCTGCAGGGGGACGGGGGTGAGCTGACAGGGTGTGGGATGCGGTGTGATGGGGTGTGCGGTGTGATGGGGTGTGCGGTGATGGGGTGATGGGGGTGAGGTGACAGGCTGCGGGGGGACGGGGGTGAGGTGACAGGGTGTGGGATGCAGGGTGATGGGGTGCGGAGTGACGGGGGGTGGGGTGATGGGGTGTGTGGGGTCTGATGACAGTGTGTGGGGTCTGATGACAGTGTGTGGGGTTTGATGACAGTGTGTGGGGTCTGATGACAGTGTGTGGGGTCTGATGACAGTGTGTGGGGTCTGATGACAGTGTGTGGGGTCTGATGACAGTGTGTGGGGTCTGATGACAGTGTATGGGGTCTGATGACAGTGTGTGGGGCGACGGGGGTGAGGTGACAGGGTGCGGGGTGACGGAGTGATGGGGGTGGGTGGGGTCTGATTACAGTGTATGGGGTCTGATGACAGTGTGTGGAGTCTGATGACAGTGTGTGGGGTCTGATGACATTGTGTGGGGCGACGGGGGTGAGGTGACAGGGTGCGGGGTGACGTAGTGATGGGGTGGGTGGGGTCTGATGACAGTGTGTGGGGTCTGATGACAGTGTGTGGGGTCTGATGACAGTGTGTGGGGTCTGATGACAGTGTGTGGAGTCTGATGACAGTGTGTGGAGTCTGATGACATTGTGTGGGGCGACTGGGGTGAGGTGACAGGGTGCGGGGTGACGGAGTGATGGGGGTGGGTGGGGTCTGATGACAGTGTGTGGGGTCTGATGACAGTGTGTGGAGTCTGATGACAGTGTGTGGGGTCTGATGACAGTGGGTGGGGTCTGATGACAGTGTGTGGGGTCTGATGACAGTGTGTGGGGTCTGATGACAGTGTGTGGAGTCTGATGACAGTGTGTGGGGTCTGATGACATTGTGTGGGGCGACGGGGGTGAGGTGACAGGGTGCGGGGTGACGTAGTGATGGGGTGGGTGGGGTCTGATTACAGTGTATGGGGTCTGATGACAGTGTGTGGGGTCTGATGACAGTGTGTGGGGTCTGATGACAGTGTGTGGGGTCTGATGACAGTGTGTGGGGTCTGATGACAGTGGGTGGGGTCTGATGACAGTGGGTGGGGTCTGATGACAGTGGGTGGGGTCTGATGACAGTGTGTGGAGTCTGATGACAGTGTGTGGGGTCTGATGACAGTGTGTGGGGTCTGATGACAGTGTATGGGGCGACGGGGCTGGCTGATGAAGCTGTGGCCGGTAACCTCGGCCGCCTTGCCGTTGTACAGCCGGAAATGGTTGCAGGCCTTGAGGTTGAGGGCGATTGCGCTGTCGTCGTATTGCTGCAAGTAGACGGCGAGTACTTCCTGCGAAACGTCATAGTAGTCGAGTTTGTAGTAGCACAACGCCACATAAACATTCAACGCCAGAAACTCCCTGTAGGTGGCGCAAATTTACGCTCCAAGATATTCGATAACGTGTGAAGTGTGAATGAATTGGATTCTAAAATAATTGCTATTTTTATGTAGTTTTTGATTATATGGAAGAGATGTATTGATTTATAAAGTCTCCATAACATAAAATAGATCTACGATAGAAGATCATTTTAACTAATAGAAGAAATTACACACATCTTATACGAATGAGGAGATAATACCATTTGGCTAAGATATGCTACTATAAGCTAGTTGATAGTGTCGGAGAGTTATGTAGACATGTACCAGGTATAGAGAATATTTAATATAAGGCCATGTATTTATTGTATTGAGGATAATGTATAATTTATTACATCGTTAGGACATATAAAATAAATTTGACAAACTACTACAACATTTTTTCTATTTAAATTAAAATGATATCTATGAAATATTGAATTTCTATTTAAATCTGATAAACTGTCAATCAAATTTGAAAGAAGTATAAAATACCTTATTTTTATGTATAATTTATTAAGATTATCTAAAATCACAGAAAGAAATTTAATTTTTAAATATATAAAATAATAATTCATTTATTTCGGAAAATCATGAGCAATAATCTTCCGACCTACGACACACCCTTGACCCTCGACACCGACCTGTTATCGAGTAGGATGCGCTTATAGATATCGATGGCCTCCTGGTAATGGCTGCGTAAGTAGTGAATCGAGGCTAGGGTAAGTTGGTCCTCAAACTGGTCCTTGAGGGTCTGATGGCAGTTCATAAGTCTCTTCTCGTCGCCAAACTTGTGAGACAAATGGAACAGGAGGCGGTTCTGTAGGGCGCAGTAGGGGCCTGCAATGGGGGTGGGGGGAGCTGGAGTCAGAGGAGTACAGTAGAGTAGGGCTATGGTTATCGGTAGTCGGAAGTCAGTTTATCAACAACAGGTGGAGTTAGGGTTTGAGATCAAAGTAAGGAGACTAGGCTTGACCGCCGAAGTCGGTTGTTTAGAATGACCATTGGTTGGCGGGGCAGCGATGCTAACCCTTTTTTGTGTATTCGTCGCTATCGTTGTACATCCCCAACAGGAAGCAGCAGCAGCCGATGTAGTTCCAGATCTCGGGGTTAAAGTCTGGCTTCTTCAACATTGCCTGGTATTCCTGCAAACAAATCAAAGGTCAACGATTACCGTTAGCTACCGACAATAATTTACCATTAATTATTATTATTATACATTAATGACCATTATTGAATACTATTTTCATTAATGACAACATTTAATCAATACTGACCATAACTGACCACTACATACAGCACTGACTAATACTAACTAAAATAAATGCAAAGGAAATTAAAATTTTGAAACTAAATGAAATAGATTTTATTAATGTCATTGCATAATTTACATCAAGAACTATTAAATGCAGCGCTACATTTCTTGGTATAGCATTGCAACAAGTCGACGTAACTGTTATCAATTGTTATATAATAATTTTAATAATTTGTCATCAACAGCTGATTTGGCCAGCTTCGTTTCGACAACTGTAGCTAACAACCTTTAGAGCTCGTTGAAAGTCTCCGAGGTGGAAGTAGCAGTAGGCGATCCACATCTCGTCGCAACTCTTGCCGCTGTTTCTATTAAACTGCGGACGCGTCATTAGAAACCAGTGATACAAATACTATTTGACGGAAATTAGTATTAATCGAAACTCTATACGATTATTAGAAGTTTAGCGAATGAAGTTTGCGAACTTATCCGATACAAGTACGTCGCAGACGCATCTCCAGCGAACACGCGGTTGCCATGGCAACGGAGCTAAACCTCGAGTATAGTGACGGCAGCCGTGTAGTCGCGGATCTCGATGAAATCCTCGAACTTGGGCAATTTCTTCTTCTGCTTCGCGGAATTCGCCTGCTGAGCGTCTGACGGTTTGGTCGCCGGTTTAGTGCGCGAGAGCATCTGCAAGCAAAAGGTAACGTTTATTCGCCAGCACGAAACCCCATGGCGGGTTCAATGAAACACGACTAGGGTCGGTTATTTCGATTCCTACGACATCCATCGGTGCCAGTAAGTATGAATAGTGAACATCGGTCGTACAGTATACAACTTGAAATTGTAGTTGCACGAAGTACCCACTAGGAGTACTTACGAAGTACCCACTAGGAGAACTTACGAATAATAAATATTTGAAACCCGAGGTCACATATTAGATACAGTAGATTTACTTCGTACATCGGTATACGCAGATTAAATGCTTTCCACAATTATAAATAGTTTTTACACATATTTTGTAAAGAAGAAGTTTCCGGTATTCCCAAATAATTAGTATGCGATGTTCAGCCACTTGTTCGATACCGATGATTTGCTGAGAGAAGTTCGAAACTCGAGAGTTTAGTGAACAACATATCAAATATTGCATAAAGAGATATGCATGCGAGGCGATGTTGTACGATGTATCTCAATGTATTCATGACTTCCCCGTAATATGTATAACATTTTTCTCAATAGATTATATAATATATTATTGTGAATGCAAAAGAAAAAATAAAAACATTTTTGTTATTGTTTTATTATTATGAAAGGTGATATTCAATAATTGTAATATAGGAAGATTTTAAAATATATAATCAATTTAAAACATATATCTTTTATATATATTCGGAAATAACCTTTTTTTTATAAAACATTTTAATATAGTAAAATAAATTTTAATATTTATTAAGATATGTAATATTACAAATAGATAATCAAAAATATAAATTAAATAATAGTGAACAAAAATTTAAAATACTAAATTATTAATTCAATTTTAAATAGAAAGTATTTATTTATTTATATAAATTGTGAATTGTTTTATTATTGTAAATATTAGAATTTATATCTATATTATATTATGATATTTATATATAATCTAATCATTTATTTTATAGCTATTAATTTACCACTTATTCTAACCATATTTGCAAACTAATTGATTATTTAATAGTATATAATATATTAATTGAAATTTAATTGACGTTTCTAGGGAAGCTTTTGAAATTATAAATAACTGCAAAGACTTTAAATATTTATGAAGTTTTCTATATGCATGTCTCTATATATTTTTGTTATTACTGATCTACTGAGCATCTGATATAAGGTTTTTTCAGTAAAGTTATAAAATCTTTTAAAATGCAAAAATCTTCAAAATAAGCTATAAATTCCAACAAAATATTTGAAAATTTCATAACATCCGCAGAAAATTATTTATATATTTAACACGTCAACATTATATGCATAATATAATTACTGTTTTCTTAGGTAAGTAGACTTTTAAATACAAATCTAGAAGAGCAAATATTTTAAAAAATAATATATATATTTATAAAGTATTTTTTATATTGCATTGCATTGATATTGTTTGTGCAAACATTAATTACATTTTAAAAATTATTTAAACATTAATACTATAATATTTTTAATTCTAGGATGTACATAACGTTAGTATCAATATTCGTAATACTTGTGACAAACATTGTTTGTCCACCGGTAAAAGATGAAACTAAACCAAATACAAAAAAAGAAGCCATAGAAGAATCATATGGATTAGCTTACGAACATTACCTCAAAGAAGTAGTCAGTACACTAGAGAGTGATCCAGACTTTAAGAAAAAATTACAGGCTGCTAATACAAGTGAGATTCAGGTACATCATTTTAAAAATAAGCGATATTAATATATGAATTGGCATATTATAGATAATGTCCAACAACATATTACAGACATTATGTTTGGGAATTGTCATTTAGACAATAGTGTATTAGATTTTATATATACTCCACAGTATTTTTTAAAATTAATTTTACAATTCGCTATTAATCAGATAGTTTATTTCATATGTTTGAGTTGAATCCATTTGAATTGCAATGGTATAAAATATTTAATTATCTAGTCTATTTTTAAATCAACAATTATGTTATTTTCTCACAATTAGATTATTTTCTCATAATTAGATTATTTCCTTTCAATTAAATTATTTCCTCACAATTAGATTATGTCCACATAATTATATTATTTTCTCATAATTAGATTATTTCATAATTAGATTATTTCATAATTAGATTATTTCATAATTAGATTATTTCATAATTAGATTATTTCATAATTAGATTATTTCATAATTAGATTATTTCATAATTAGATTATTTCATAATTAGATTATTTCATAATTAGATTATTTCATAATTAGATTATTTCATAATTAGATTATTTCATAATTAGATTATTTCATAATTAGATTATTTCATAATTAGATTATTTCATAATTAGATTATTTCATAATTAGATTATTTCATAATTAGATTATTTCATAATTAGATTATTTCATAATTAGATTATTTCATAATTAGATTATTTCATAATTATTAGATTATTTCTACATAATTATATTATTTTCTCATAATTATTAGATTATTTTTACATAATTAGATTATTTCCTTACAATTAGATCATTTTTACATAATTAGATCATTTATTCACAATTAGACCATTTTTTCACTATTGTAGAATGGAGAAATAGCAAACCACTTAGAATTTGTGAACCACAATGTAAGATCAAAACTTGATGAGTTAAAGCGTTTAGAAGTGCAACGATTGACAGATCTTATAAAACAGAAAGGCAACATACAAAGAGGTTATTTATGAACTGAGTTCGTTTCCAATTTAGATCTCTCTATTTTTAATTCATCATAAATTAACGTGTTCTATTAATAATATTTGGGTGAAAATGATCGACTTCTATTTATAGGATTGCAAGCTTGTTATCTGTTCTCTCACTTATTAAAAAGTGATTCTAAATTGTATTTTATCTTTTGCAATATTAATTTCATACATTGTTCTGCAGCTTCTACAATGTTATCAATAAACAGCAAAACCTAAATAACTTTAGCAATACCTAAATAATTCATTTGAATTTGACTAGTTCTACTTAATGGATGGGAGTTAGCAACTCTTCTAAGCATTACTTCTCCCATCTTTGTACTTCTCCCATATTTGTAATTATCCCATATTTGTACTTCTCTAATCTTTGTACTTCTCCCATGTTTGTACTTCTCTAATCTTTGTACTTCTCCCATCTTTGAACTTCTCCATATTTGCACTTCTCCCATGTTTGTACTTCTCTAATCTTTGTACTTCTCCCATCTTTGAACTTCTCCATATTTGCACTTCTCCCATGTTTGTACTTCTCCCATGTTTGTACTTCTCTAATCTTTGTACTTCTCCCATCTTTGAACTTCTCCATATTTGCACTTCTCCCATGTTTGTACTCATTTTCACTGACGCATTTGTTTAAATAATATTAATCATAAAATGCTTCGGTTTTGATAAACAATCTATACTTTAGTGATCTATACTGTAGCGATCTATACTATAGTGATCTATACTATAGTGATCTATAATGTAGTTATCGGCTAGATGTGTACATAACAGATCATTTGTACGTTTGTGTAGAGTTTAGATGAGATCCTTTAGCTCCCTAGTAGGGCTTAGAATAATTGCGGGGGTCAGATTATATAATACCACAGCGAAATGAATCACTATAACTTTGGCCAACATGTGACATTTTCGCAAATAAATTATATTTATTAATTTTATGACCTACGAATATTATTATAGTTATATCTTGTACACTATATATGTATATATATATATATATATATATATATATATATATATATATATATATATATATATATATACATACATGTTATAATGTTACTGACCTTCCTAATCAAATGTTTGGGCTATTTATGAAACTGCATTATACGAATAGATCAAACTAAGTATAGCCAGTGGACGGAATGATTTACAGGCTTTGTTACGCAATAGGCTATGCATAACGCTTCCTCGACGTTACCACCAGGCGTTCCCATTCACCATCAATTGAACGAGATAACTGGTCACATCGACAAGGACAACCCAAACACATTTGAAATTGATGATTTAGCTCGGCTAATTAAAAAGGTTCAAGATTTCTTTAGTATTCGTTACGTAATAATTTCCTGTAATCTTTTATTTTCTAATTATTTATTTACTGTTTAGTGTCGACTTGTAGGCTTTATGTAGTTTTTCCTTAATCATACGAATACAATTCACCGACTGATTATTTATTTTTGATTAACATATATTTAGTTTTGATTGCAATAACTCTCTTTTGTGAGAATATCGCATTCCTATTGTTTTGTAATGCATTTTTAATTGCATATATTTGTTATTTTTTGTTTTTACAAATTAATAATTAGTTTGATAGAAATTTCACTGATAATATAAATGAGACAATACCCATAAAATATAAGTGAATATAATAAATAAAATATTATGATAATGCGTAAACTTATAACATTTAAATATGAACTTTATCTATTTCGAGTGAAGTTAGTACACAATCCTCAATTATTGTAAAATACTACTTTAAATATTTTCAGAAATATCTGTTATTAGCGCATTTATAATTTTTCTACTAAAATTATAAATCTAGTAAACTGCCAATACAGTTATGATTCATTCTAAATAAATGTCATAATTATCAAAAGAGCCTATCCTAACAATTTGTTACCTTACCCTATTTGATATTGAATTGATTATTTGTTCTAGTGCTGTACACATAAAATATTAATATTATTTATAATATTATTGATGTTTTTTATATTATTGATTGTTAATTTAATTTAATTTAATTTAATTTAATTTAATTTACCTATTATCTAGAAATTCATGTGAAATGGAAATTCATATAAAATGGAAATTTTGATTTCTTTAGATGATCTAAAAATAGATTCAAAAATCTATCTGAGTTATATATTACAAATAGTGTACAATTAAATAAAGTACCAGCAATCATTCATTATATTAACTGTTAGGTACCTTAGGTATAGAATAATACAAAGCTATATTACAATAAACCATACATTAATGACTAAGGCTGTGTATGGAATTTACAGGAAGTAATTAGATACAAATAGTAAATGTGAAATGATAGCGTTTAGATTTCTAATTTAGCCACAAAATTGTCTTTCTACTAATGTGTATTTTAATGTAATGAATACTGTTTTACGTTGAAGTGTATTTGACTTACTAATGACCACCGGTTACCAAGGCAACCGGTGATTTGGACAACATTGACCAGAAGAGACGAACCGAATACAAAGAATACGAAATGGATAAGAAACTCAAGGTTAGTGAATTTAATTGCGGTACTCCACTGTATTCGATTGAGTACCCGCGAGTACTTAGCAAATTTCGTGAAGGACCTGAATGATTAGTATTCGGTTTGCTATTTAAAATCGTTCGTTTATTTCAATAATATTCACTCGACATGCGAATATAATATTTGATGAACTTTGATGACCCCAGGCTAGACGGCTTTACTTGTGCCTTTAATGTGTTAAATCAACTTTATAATTGTATATATATAGTGTATTAAAATAATTTACAGCGTTAATGAGTCTATCCTTAAAATACATTTCAATCTTTGTATATCGTATTTTAATGTACACTAAAGGCAGGACGTAAAATAATATAACATATTAATCTGCTGATATTAATTTCGAATAAAGGAAGATATCAAATTGAAGCGAATGAACGTGGCCGATCGTGAAACTGAATTGAAACGCGTCAAGGAAATGGAAACTAAACACAACGACCATAAAAAGCTAAACCATCCGGTTAGTCAACGCCGTGGGCTGAAATCGCTGCCCAACTTCTCGCGATTGTTTTGATTATTGTTCTAATAATATCTGCATATAATGAAATATAATACAAACTATATAAATAATAGGGAGAATTGATAGCACCCTTGTATAAAGTGGATAACAATAATAGACTAGATAATTTATATTCTGCAATGAATTGTATAGGTATTCATCTTATAGGCGGGAAGCAGCCATAAATATGTACATTCTGCAAATTGAGATTCATAGAGTTGGTTAAAAAACATATTAGCGATTCAATTTTCGAAATATTGCAAACTTTTTTTACCTATCCATGTACAAATAAATGTAAATTGTACGTATTATTTTGTAAATAGTAATCATATTTTTGTATAGCTATATATTTTGTCCCGAAGTATACTTTATAATATTGTTTTTTTGGTGCATAAATTTGCAGTTTTATTGAATTTATATGAAGTAATTTACATATGTTAATATATAAACTAACAAAGTATTTATATCTATACAAAAAGAATGATTCGATCAACTCATAAATTTAACATGCTGAATCATTTTTAACAAAAGTAACTATAATTATTATTTAGAGAAAATGTTCTCGAAAGAGTTCACTTTTATTATTATTAACAATTTATATTCATTCTATAGTCTGTAAAAATAACAAGTTTTATAGTAGTTTTATTTGAATATAGATAGAGGGTATTGGTTCGAGTAGATGTTCTTCTGGGACAGGACCAGTTACTGGTTGATGAGCCGAACCTAATACGAATATGAGCTTTAGTTATATACATAAATCACATTGGCATATAATATTATGTATTTGCTAACATTAGAATGCTGTGAATATAAATTCATCAGCATTGCACTCGTACGTTATTAAGGTTTATTATTATTTGGTTCAGTCGTAATAATAAATTGAGAACATCTCTACAAATTAAATATCTATAACTAATATGTAATAACTAATCGATAAACTAACAAACAACTAATCTAATATTAGTAATATAATAGTTTAAATTAAATAAAAGTAAGTATAATGTTTATATAATCAGAAATAAATTTTAAAAAAGATAACGGATAATAATATTTATATAAGACCACAATAATAATATTTATATATTATATAAAATCTCTACATGTAATTGATATCATTTTGATTTGATTTTGTTTATCCGAAACTTTACTGTAATATTTATAATATATAAAATAAAGCTAAATATATTACAAAACAAAACCAGTAAAATATTATAAAATTAATATTTAACGACTGTAACTTATTTTTAATTGATTTATTAATATCATAATACAATTTCCAAACTAATATCACATGCAATTTATTTTCTATTGTTGTGCAAATAAACTTGCTTAGGTTAAGATTATGATCCGTAAAAGAAATACTCTAATGAATTTTTAAGTGGTACTAATAAGTAGTATATTTAAATAGTGTGCATGATATCAATCACTGGAAGCATAATCAAAATGTGGATTAGGCTGGCAGGAGTTAAGAAATAAGGGTAATGTAAGGAGATCTGTAGCTTGATCTAAGGTTCTTGAAAATGACATGCATGGAAAATCTAAAGAGCTCCAGTGCCTTTCAATACAATACAAACATATTAATGAGTCTTAGGGATCTGAAAAACTAATGTCCAGTTTTTATGTAGATCATTTTTATTCTTATGAAATTTGTTCTTAAAAACTGTAGATTTAGATTATGATTATAATCTATTATTGTTAATTATTTACTTGTAATCTGAAACTTTTTTACAGACCTTTTTTTTGTATGTCTCTGTTTCTTTATAATGATATTTACTCATCACTACAAAATGAACCCAATAATATTAAAATTATTTCAAAACAAATTTATATATAAAAATTTTTACAAAATATTACAATATTACCAAAATTTAAATGGGTAAATTGTATTAAAACTAAATTTAATACAACAATTTCATTTGACCCTTTATATATATATATATATATACTTTTATATATATATATATATATATATTTAACCCTTTTAGCGTCAATAACTTTTGCGTTACATGCTGATCGGAATCACTAGATTTTACATGTTTTTCATTTTTTTACTATGGTCAATAAAATAGCTCATAAATAGCTCGGAAAATACTAATATAATGAATATAAAAGTAACAAGAATATTAAATAAAACATAAATATACATGACATAGTATATTTTATAATTAAAATCAATACATTTCGAATATATCAAGAGTATGTAAAAAATTATTTTTTTTAATTATTTGGTTAAATTTACATAATATTATTTTACTAATATTTATATTCAATTAAAGTATATACATATCTCGTAAAAGTAATAGATAATATAATAATCTTTATAATAGATTTTAAATTTAATTAAAATAATTAATATATAAAATGTTATGTTATATAAACGGCACCGTATATTACGTCCGATTTACGATTAAATTTTTTTAAATATTCATTTCTAAATTTAATTTAGTATGGATTATTTAATTTATCATAACTCATGAACCATGAACATTTCTTATATAAAACTAAAACTCATATTAAAGATATTTAACTACTACAAACTAATATATTATCTATTTAATGTTAAAATAAAATAATAATTAATTATATTCATGTAAACTATTTAAAAAAAAAAATTTTAATATAAAATTATAAGAAAGTTGTTTATTGCTATTTTACCAAATTAAATATATAATTTAGGAATATATGTATAAAAAAATTGGGCCAGAATTCACCCAAAGAATCATCTGATGATAAATCACCTTGCTCATTAGAAAAGTCTTGAGGTATAGAAAAAGCGGACATATTAAAAAATTAAAAACGTAATGACGCTCTCTTTGTTTGTATCGTCTTTATTAAAATTCAAGCACTATTTTCATATGTATTAATGCATTTTATTCATAACATTTCACTATTTTAATATATTTAATAAGTTTTATAATGATATATGTAATTATTTTTTGTTCAATATAAATAACTTTATAGATCACATTTTCCCACCATTTTAAAAAAATATTTTCATATTTTTTTGGGGTTTAAATCATCATTTATTAACAATATGTACTATTTTTCTTTAATTTTTATTCCCAACAATAAACTTATGCTAATAAACAAGCATAGATCGAAAAATTTAAGTATATATATATGTTATACATTATAAAATATATGTTTTATTAAACCCTAATTGAATAAAATTATTAAGCTTAATTTATTATTATTTTTTTTAATATATGGTTAAATATTTAAATAAATTAACATATAAACTGTTTGTTATAAGTATTTAATTGATTTGCGATCCGTTCCGATTACTTTGCGATAAGACGAAGTAAGACATCGAGGGTAAAAGGGTTAATATAATCGACTAAGACTATATTATTGGAATAATATTCCAAAGTATTGGGATTTTTTTGAAAAGTCATATTTTAAATAATGGGTATTATATATAATTCAATTTTGGCAATTTTTTCAAAAAACAGAACATTTTATATAATATTGGGTAATTAAAATTCTTTAAATATTTTTTAAATTCATAAAGTAAAGATATTGTAAATAATCTTTTAAACTTTCATTAAAATTGGATCATTAACTAAAAAGTTATATTGATTTAATGAAAAATTTCAGAATTCTGATAAAAAATATATAAAGTTTTATCAATTTAATTTTAACATACGATAATATTGAATAAAATAACTAATATTATTTATTAACAATTTTTATTAGCAA
Organism: Osedax frankpressi; assembly: GCA_964035775.1. Classification (NCBI taxonomy): domain Eukaryota; kingdom Metazoa; phylum Annelida; class Polychaeta; order Sabellida; family Siboglinidae; genus Osedax; species Osedax frankpressi. The sequence continues at coordinate 11,697,695 of OZ038316.1, forward strand.
GTATCATATACATAATTGAAATCATATACATAAAAGTAATTTAGTAGTTATAATATATAGTAAATAAACATGTTCAGACAGTATCAATTTAAATGTAATGATGGTTTAACTTTAACTTCATGTTGAAAATATTTATCATTTGAAAATATTTCATTACTAAAAGACTGCTTTTGATTTATTTTAACTTGATTCTAATTAAAGTATATATATAATATTAATAATATAAATAAACAAACAAATAACATTTAATATCTGATTATATATTTTAAAATAATTTGTATTTGTAATTAAAAAATATCCTCAGTAAATATTGATAAATAAAATATGTAATACAATACCAATGGTATTTATATTATTACTAGTATATTAAATATACTTAGTACATTAAATACATTTCCTCCCTTCATTTAGTAGATTATTATGATTTTGTTTAAATTTGGTTTGTCTAGACATTTTGTAAATAATTTAATTTTACAGATTTAATGCTCAACATTAATTTATTTGTAAACAATATAACAGTAAAAGAAATATAACTTTTATAACTTTATAAAGTAAATATCAACAATACAATAATATGTATATTTAAAAACATAAATCATATACAATATAAGTTAACATAATATATAATTATATTTCACTAATTTATTCAAAAAGTTATGTAATTTACATATATATTTACAAATATTTGTAAAATATCTAAAATATTAAATAATTTTTTGAAACTTGGAATTTTAACAAATAATAGAAAATAATTTAATTTTAAATATATCACAGCAAAATAATTAAGAAATTTAGTTTTAAACTCAAATATATCCTTAAATGTATATCAATTGGAATATTTCAAGATTTAAAAAATGGTGAGATTAAAATGAAGATATTATAAATGTACTATTATTCAAAATAAAATAAAATTGAAATTTATTGGTTTTTTTTATAAAATTCAAAATTTACAAGTTAATTTTTATTTTATATATTGGTTTATAATTCCATCTGATTTTTATTTAATTTTTTTTATAATTTGACATTTAAATATTATTTAATTGGATAATCTTAAAATCTTTAAGTTTTAATAAAATTATATTAAAATAAATGGTATGCATATTTGCAATTTACAATAAAATTAAAACCATATAATATAATTTAAATTTATGTTGAGTTTTTATATAATAATTATTTTTATATAATAAATATATACATATTTGTTATTTCCAATGGGATCATTCTATTACAACATGCTATTACATCATCATAAATGGATTATTTAATCATCCGTAATTTATTAATTAATAAATTATGTAGAATTTTCTAAAGATTTTGCGATTATACAAGAATAGGATTATATACTAATAGGATTATATACTTATATATCCATAATAAAATATATACTCTGGATGTTAGTCTAATATAAGCTGGATATTAAAAATAAATATATAATATAAAAATAAATATGTTGGAATTAATAAAATCTTAAATGTATTAATTATTTTCAAATTAAATCTTTACATAGAGAGATAAATACTTATGTTCATTGTAGATTTAATAGCCAAGTATGCTATTGACATAACTGAATACGTCGTTATCTAACTTTGTTATTTCAAATGTGAAGTAATTTTGGAAGATAGAAAAGCTGTAAATAATTTAACGTCAATTAATATATTTTTATAATATTTAGTATATTTTAAAATATACATGTACTATTTTTTAAATATATAAAATCTTATAATCATAAAGATTTATTTACTCAATCAATTAAAATATGGTATCTGTATTGTATTGGTAATAATGATATCAGAAAATATTCCAGGTCATTTAATTTTGTAATAAAATAATATTGAACTTATTTATATTTTTAAATTTTTATATAATAATGACATCACTCACTTTTCTGGAGATGACTAAATACATGAATTATACAATTATTGAGTATAATTCAATTTAGTATCGTATACTATATGAATTTATATGTATAGGAATGTAACTATGTGAGGTTTTTTGAAGAATGTTAAGTAACTTATTACATGTTTTTTTATTAGTTTTTCACATTTCAATAGTTTACTAATAACTTATTTTATGAGTATATATATTATATCAATTCACGGTGAATCATTAGTAATTCGATCCTTCGATGTCTCCGTTTACTCGGGGATGGGTAGTTTAGCCAAGGAAATCTATAGCGGCATAGTAATTTCATTTGCCATCGTGAATATAATTATTTGGTGGTCTTGTTTCTACAGCTAAACTTCTATCTACTTTACACCTTCACACAATACGGTTACTGGTTTAATTAGAAATCGAAACGCTGTGTAATTGTTTTGCCGGCAATGTCTGCGATGCCGTACAGAAAAGCATGTGTTGCAAATCGAATACATTATGTTTTCATATGTTGTTTAACATGTTTGTAATATAATACATAGGTATCTAATTCTAATATTTACTATTACGAACCTTTAAAAAGCTCAGTAAACACTGAAAAAACGCGTCATTTTCCGATTGGAATTGTATATAATATAAAGAGTATTTCACTGAAAATGCTAGAGTTTTGGTGTATTGACTGTTTACAAAGAAAGTAAATAAATAGTAAAAACAATCTAACTTATTTACAATACTGAAAGTGCAGTTTTTAATAACTATAGTTTGCTTTTATCAACAACAGTGTTATATGTATTATATATAGATTATCACATTTGATATAATATTTTGGAAGTATACGAAATTCATTTTTATCTTAAAAAATGTACAATAATATTTTAGTTAAGTATATTTATCGATTTTTAAAATAATAGATTCTTTATTATTTATTGAATCATCTAAAGCTAAATTATATTTAAGCAAACAAATTATATTATATATTATTAATTTATATTAATTCCAATTAAATATTAAATTTATCGCGTGTTAGGGTGAAAATTCATTATACCAGTATTTTAAGTTTGTAAATTGAATATGAATGCGGAAAAATGAATCGTCGTAATTCCGCGGGAATCGAATTTCGAGCGCAAAAACGCGTCGTTTTTTAAGTATATACAGCTTGATATGAATGTGTTAGAATTATATACAAAAACTATCATCGCATTGATAAAACTATCATCGCATTGATACCCTATTAGCGATATACTCAAATATTTGATTTGTCATGAGACCTTTTGTAATTTTATTGAAATTGAAGTGAATGTATTTAGAAATCTACTATATGGTGTCACTTATCAGGCTATTTCAATATCATATCTGACTAAATATCATTATAATTATATTTATTCCTATAATGAATAATTTGTATAAGGATTTTTCATTATTTGTTTTGCATATTTTCACTTGATATCCTGTACATTATTTCTATTTTAGTTTAATTATATGCATTTCTCTATATATAGTTAATTTTTAATTTAACCAAACATCAATCAAGATATTTGTATAATTTTTAATTACCAAGAAATTATAGCATATATTATGCATCACCATAATCAAATCAGGTTAATTAATACCATAGAAATAATAATATACATTGGCTATTATCAATGCTAAAATTCATATTATAGTACAAATACTAAAAAATATCATTTCCTTTTCATAACTCTTGAAATAAATAAAATTGCAAGACAAATATTATTAATTATCGTAAATATTATTAATTTTATATATCTGATGATATTGTCTAAATAATGTCCAATCATAAATTATTAAAACTACTATTTATACAAAAGTAAATTGAATATAATATAATATATCTTATATCGTAAAAGTTAGAACATGCCTAACTTATTTGAAATTAATAAAAACTTCTAAGTACATTTTTAAAATTGATTTAAATTTTATTGATATAAATCATTTAATACTTATTGAAAAGTAATGAATTGTCATTATAATTATATTTATAATGATATAAGTTATATAATTGTACATTTCGGTAAGCTCCCTTATATAATATGAGATTTAATTGTGTTATTTACAACAAATATGTTATTTACAACAAATTATTTATAATAATTTGTAAATTTATCAAATACTCTTCACAATAATGAAATATCATATTTTAAAATTTGTATACAATTTGTATTGTTATACATAAATTACCTATTATTATTATTTCACTAATGTTCATATTTTATACACATATTCTATACACTAATATATGTTTAAATATTGTAGTATATTAGTATTCAATTTCAATTAAGTCTTTTGATTTTATTCATTTATTATTTTAATTTTTATACTTTTATAAAACTAATCACTTCATAATCTCAGTTTATTTATATAGTCTTTGTGTTCATTATTTATTGAGTCATGTACATTTTTTATTATTTATAATCATCAATCCTAACCAAACGAATAACAATTTATTTACATCGAAAAGAAATCATTTAATAATTTCTCGACCAATAAATTAATATTATACATTCAAATTTAGTATTCTTCACACTTTACCAGCTTTTCGTTTAAAGTTTTCCATTTGAGATACACTTATGACAATCGCGGTGATTTATCTCGGTTATTATTAACGACACCTGAACTTTACATTATTTCGTGTCGATGCCGTATAAAGTATTTTCTTTTGTTGCGTTTAATTTTGCTATTATTGCTGTATTATGCAGAATTCAGAGTTCGTATGATTTGTAATTAGAAATTAATCCACGAAAATAATAAATATGCAATACATTTGTGTATTTGCTTATATTTATGTTATGTTATATTATATCATATTTGCTTATATTATAAACTACAACTTGAAAATTCAACTATTCGAAATTCTTCGAATGATTTTACAAAATTCTTATTGGACAATAACCATATCGATAAAAAAGAAAAGATACTACTTATAGGGAAAGTGTACACATAGAGATAGCGATGTTATCTATGAGGTAGGATGAGCATTGCTCGTTATAATATAATATAATCATGGTGTAATGGTATACTTACGGTCGGATAAGAATAAACATTCGTTTATTATTATTTTCTCTTACTGTAGTGTAGAATTCCTCTCCCGATGCAATATTGATCTACATAATATTGATCTGGCACTTTATTTGAATTTAAGCAATTGTTATTGTAAACAAATAAAAACGCTATTGCAAATTATGACATATAATAATTTAATATACCACTTATTTTATATTACTCGGTGAAATTCTAACCCAACGAGAACATTTCATATTTTAGATAATCCAGTTAACATTTCTCAATTGTCTTTCATTTGGCTTAAATATAATTATTGTGATCGAATCAATAGAAAATTTTCAAAAATTAATTCCAATATACATTGCACTAATAACAACGAAAAACTGATCCACTGTCCATTATGTAACTTGGGAGAATTAATTGATGCCAGGTATAATTTGAATTGGAAATGTAATTTAAGTATTACTCTTTCTAGAATTCATAATGCAATTTATTTATATATATATATACATATATATGTTTATGTATATATATATGTATATGTATATGTATATATATATCTATATATATATATATATATATATATATATATATATATATATATGTTTATGTATATAAATATATATACATATATATACATAATTAAGAATATAATTATATAATTTCTTATTGTAGATATAATTCATTTCTATCTGTCATCTCATTCTGTATTCATCATCATAATAAATGAAATGATCCCTTTGAGATCATCGTCAATAAATCACTTAGAAAAATGTGATTTCTCTTTCATATACAACTATGGCATAAGAGTCAGGGGCACCACATTCTTTTATATAATGAGGCATATCATAAAAAGTGTTAGAGGGGAGGGGATTATCACCAGTTATGTTATTAGATCATAACTAATAACCAGTAATGATAAAAACTTTGAGAGTAAACAAAAAATAAAAAAAACTGAAAGTTAAATTTTAATTTCACAATATAAATCTCTTACACCCACACTTATACCAACACCCAAACCCACACCCATACCAACACTAACACCAATACCTACACCTACACCCACACCTACACCAACACCTACACCCATACCTACACCCATACCTACAACTACACCAACACCTACACCCTCACCAACACCTACACCCATACCAACACCCTCACCAACACCTACACCCACACCCGCACCTACACCCATACCAACACCTACACCCACACCCACACCTATACTTAAACCTACACTTACACCTATACAGTAGTTAGTAGTTTATCTTGCAGTAATTAGTTGTAAGTGTAATCAAGGTATATTGGCATTCCCTCACAATACCCAATTGTTTACCCAACAGACATTCTTTATAGTAGTGGGGTGATGACATCATTATTATGTAAGCACATATAGCCACATCCACCTATAACCACACACACATATTTCTATACCTACATCTGCACATACCCATACATAACTACACATAACTACACATAACTACACATAACTACACATAACTACACATAACTACACATAACTACACATAACTACACATAACTATACATAACTACACATAACTACACATAACTACACATAATTACACATAACTACACATAACTACACATAACTACACATAACTACACATAACTACACATAACTACACATAACTACACATAACTACACATAACTACACATAACTACACATAACTACACATAACTACACATAACTACACATAACTACACATAACTACACATAACTACACATAACTACACATAACTACACATAACTACACATAACTACACATAACTACACATAACTACACATAACTACACATAACTACACATAACTACACATAACTACACATAAATATACATAACTACACATAACTACATATATCTATACATAACAATACACGTAACTACATGTAACTACACATAACTACACGTAACTACACGTAACTACACGTAACTACACGTAACTACACGTAACTACACGTAACTACACGTAACTACACGTAACTACACGTAACTACACGTAACTACACGTAACTACACGTAACTACACGTAACTACACGTAACTACACGTAACTACACGTAACTACACGTAACTACACGTAACTACACGTAACTACACGTAACTACACGTAACTACAAGTAAATAAACATAAATACACATAACTACACATAAATACACATAACTACACATAACTACACATAACTACACATAACTACACATAACTATACATAACTACTTATAACTACACATAATAATAATATATAATACAATATTAAATCAACTTTTATCTTCAACACGGACATTTTGGCAATCTTTTTTTTAATGGTGTACAGACCGTGGCTTACTGCATTTAGAGGCGTGTCTTATTGCATATCTTACTGCATTTAGAGGCGTGTCTTAGTGCATATCTTACTGCATTTAGAGGCGTGTCTTATTGCATGTCTTATTGCGTTTAGAGGCGTGTCTTATTGCATATCTTACTGCATTTAGAGGCGTGTCTTATTGCATGTCTTATTGCGTTTAGAGGCGTGTCTTATTGCATATCTTACTGCATTTAGAGGCGTGTCTTATTGCATATCTTATTGGGTTTAGAGGCGTGTCTTATTGCATGTCTTACTGCATTTAGAGGCGTGTCTTATTGCATATCTTACTGCATTTAGAGGCGTGTCTTATTGCATATCTTACTGCATTTAGAGGCGTGTCTTATTGCATATCTTACTGCATTTAGAGGCGTGTCTTATTGCATGTCTTATTGCGTTTAGAGGCGTGTCTTATTGAATGTCTTATTGAGTTTAGAGGCGTGTCTTATTGCGTTTAGAGGCGTGTCTTATTGCATGTCTTATTACGTTTAGAGGCGTGGCTCACATAATTTAGAGGTGTGGCTAACTGCATTCAGAGACATTACTTACTGATTATATGGAGTGGATGATAGCAAGAATTTTGTACAGAATAAAACCAAAATAAAACTATAAAAATGCTAAACCGAATATTGCAACTAACTTCTTAAGACTTATCTATAAAGGATTTTCAAAATGTAGCGAATGAAATATTTATAAAACTCAATTTTTTAAATCACTTTTATTTAAATATGGTTAAATATAAAAAATTTTAATATATAGGGTTTAAATATATAGTGTTTAAATAATGTGGTTTAACTATATATACAGAGTTAAGCTCTTTATATTCAAACCTCATTTATTTAAACCCATAAGTTTAACTTCATATAGTTGAATCCCATTAACTTAAATTCCATAAATTTTAACACCAATAAGTTAATCTCCATAAAGTATAACCCAATAAATTTAAACCCCATTTTAAAAATGTTTATAACCTTATTACCTTTCACTTAAATATCACATTACATATAACATATCCTCTGAACTGTATTCTAGATGACCTATGCCCTTTCGCATAGCATCACATTTAATGATCTTTCCGACCTCAGGGAAGTAAGGATCAACTCCAAGAACTCTGGGAGGGTGAAGGTTATGACAAAGACAACTTTGACCCCAAGACTTTCTTCCTGATGCATGGTCAGTTACTGGAAGCAATAGTAGTAGTAGTAGTAGTAGTAGTAGTAGTAGTAGTAGTAGTAGTAGTAGTAGTAGTAGTAGTAGTAGTAGTAGTAGTAGTAGTAGTAGTAGTAGTAGTAGTAGTAGTAGTAGTAGTAGTAGTAGTAGTAGTAGTAGTAGTAGTAGTAGTAGTAGTAGTAGTAGTAGTAGTAGTAGTAGTAGTAGTAGTAGTAGTAGTAGTAGTAGTAGTAGTAGTAGTAGTAGTAGTAGTAGTAGTAGTAGTAGTAGTAGTAGTAGTAGTAGTAGTAGTAGTAGTAGTAGTAGTAGTAGTAGTAGTAGTAGTAGTAGTAGTAGTAGTAGTAGTAGTAGTAGTAGTAGTAGTAGTAGTAGTAGTAGTAGTAGTAGTAGTAGTAGTAGTAGTAGTAGTAGTAGTAGTAGTAGTAGTAGTAGTAGTAGTAGTAGTAGTAGTAGTAGTAGTAGTAGTAGTAGTAGTAGTAGTAGTAGTAGTAGTAGTAGTAGTAGTAGTAGTAGTAGTAGTAGTAGTAGTAGTAGTAGTAGTAGTAGTAGTAGTAGTAGTAGTAGTAGTAGTAGTAGTAGTAGTAGTAGTAGTAGTAGTAGTAGTAGTAGTAGTAGTAGTAGTAGTAGTAGTAGTAGTAGTAGTAGTAGTAGTAGTAGTAGTAGTAGTAGTAGTAGTAGTAGTAGTAGTAGTAGTAGTAGTAGTAGTAGTAGTAGTAGTAGTAGTAGTAGTAGTAGTAGTAGTAGTAGTAGTAGTAGTAGTAGTAGTAGTAGTAGTAGTAGTAGTAGTAGTAGTAGTAGTAGTAGTAGTAGTAGTAGTAGTAGTAGTAGTAGTAGTAGTAGTAGTAGTAGTAGTAGTAGTAGTAGTAGTAGTAGTAGTAGTAGTAGTAGTAGTAGTAGTAGTAGTAGTAGTAGTAGTAGTAGTAGTAGTAGTAGTAGTAGTAGTAGTAGTAGTAGTAGTAGTAGTAGTAGTAGTAGTAGTAGTAGTAGTAGTAGTAGTAGTAGTAGTAGTAGTAGTAGTAGTAGTAGTAGTAGTAGTAGTAGTAGTAGTAGTAGTAGTAGTAGTAGTAGTAGTAGTAGTAGTAGTAGTAGTAGTAGTAGTAGTAGTAGTAGTAGTAGTAGTAGTAGTAGTAGTAGTAGTAGTAGTAGTAGTAGTAGTAGTAGTAGTAGTAGTAGTAGTAGTAGTAGTAGTAGTAGTAGTAGTAGTAGTAGTAGTAGTAGTAGTAGTAGTAGTAGTAGTAGTAGTAGTAGTAGTAGTAGTAGTAGTAGTAGTAGTAGTAGTAGTAGTAGTAGTAGTAGTAGTAGTAGTAGTAGTAGTAGTAGTAGTAGTAGTAGTAGTAGTAGTAGTGGTGATAGTAGTTGGCTAAGGTAGGGCGTGGGTTCTATGCGTATTTAGATGCTATATATTTTATGATGTGTTGAAATATTATGGAATTTACTCTTATAAATAAGTAATTTTTGCAAGAGTTGCCCATTTTATTATATCTATTTATAGATTGATATTATATCTGTTGCATATTTCGTAAGACCCTTGAAATATCTTCTATTGTGATATAATAGGTTTTTTTTGATATTGCCAATACAAAGGAACATATAAATTTTATTCGCAGATGTAATTTTTACATATTTTTTCATCCATCTTGGTGATAATATATTAAGAGTTTTTTCATGTTATCATAAAATTATTATGTAATATATATAACTATTTCTAATACAGGTTTGTTTGTAAGGAACTATTAGGTAATTATTGTTTTAATATATTTTTAATATCCATCAAGGTGTACATCTAATCCAGCACATATTCCATGCAAAATGCACATATTTCATATTATCTCCCTTATGCAATACTATTTAATATCTATACTATTATCTTTACATTTATTACCTAAATATATCCTATGTATTACCTATATATTATTTATATATTATCTATATATTATCTATATATTATCTATATATTATCTATATATTATCTATATATTATCTATATATTATCTATATATTATCTATATATTATCTATATATTATCTATATATTATCTATATATTATCTATATATTATCTATATATTATCTATATATTATCTATATATTATCTATATATTATCTATATATTATCTATATATTATCTATATATTATCTATATATTATCTATATATTATCTATATATTATCTATATATTATCTATATATTATCTATATATTATCTATATATTATCTATATATTATCTATATATTATCTATATATTATCTATATATTATCTATATATTATCTATATATTATCTATACCTTACGTTACATCTGTGCTTTGAGATTAAAATAATAGTTGATACAAAAGTTCTTTCAAATTTCTGAATAATAAATAAAAAATAATTCAAAGAAAATCTAAATAGAAAAGCAATAACGAAATGAAATATAGATATTGGTTGGTGGTATTTTATGAATTTATTAGTTTTTGCACTTTGTAACTCACTTCTTACTTACTCAGATTACAAATAATATCTCGGTATCCCATACGCTCTCCTCACACTTTCGTGAACTTGTCGCCTCCTACTAAATATAGGTATTGCGTAATCGACTATGTTGCTAGGCGACATTGACATCGGGTGTGACCATGTCTCACGCCACGTCATCGCGACGTATACGTCCGCGTTAATACATAACAACGATGACGTCAGAACATAAAAGTCACCAATACATCGAATCTAACCATACTGCATCGTGTCAACTCCACACCGCCGCCGTTGACGTCATAAGCGTTATTACGTCATAATCCGTTTTGCTTCAGTCACCTCGATGGTATGATAAATAAATCTATAAATCGTGCGTAGACATAAACAATCTGGCCACGAACTGCCTGGATTACATTCCTATAAATCTATACAACCTACTTACACACCCCTACCACCTACTTCCCCACACCTACTACCTACTTACCCATCCCTACCACCTACTTACCTACCCCAACAACCTACTTACCTACCCCTACTACCTACTTACTCATCCCTACCACCTACTTACACACCCCTACCAATTACTTCCCCACCCCTACCAAACACACACACCCACAAATCCACTCATACACACCCCCACACACACATACTCACAAAATTACACACTCACTTACACTCACACACACTCACACACTCACACACACACACACACACACACCGACAAATTAGAAATTTCTATATTACCAAAGCAAACTCACAACCACATCTGTTAACTCGTATAGGGAAATGCATTGTGTGATTGTTTGCTTGTGAGTGTGATGTTGTGCTTTTATGTGCGATTGTGTGCTGTTGTGTGTGATGATGTACTTTTGTGTGTGATTGTGTACGTTTATATGTATTTTTGTGAGTATGTGACTCTATGTTAATACAAGTGAGTGCTTCTGAGTATATGTTCGAGTGTGTGCGTGCGTTAGGCATACAATGGATGCCTTTTGGTAATCTATTATATAATGTAGAACGCGATATATATAGTATAAAAGGTATTATATAATGTATGTATAAAACGCGCACATACGAGGTATTTTCCACTGTATCTCGTACACTATCAAGGCACGCAAATAGTGACTCATGAACTCATGAACGTATTGTGCGCGCGCTCGTGTTCGAGAAGTACGCACCAAAAGTACATTAAAACTCATCGTTAGTATTTGGTATTCGAAAAAATCCAATCAATCCATAGAGTAGAATAGAGTATTTGATTATGCAAAAACACACGATGTCAGTTACCTTGTGTCATATTCGCGGGGAGTCATCGATTCCGATGAATCACCGAGTTCTATTAATAGATTTCTCGCCGCTACCCGGTCCGCCCATCATCCCCTCCGTTCGTCCCCGCATCGCCGCTCGATATACATCCCGCCCCTTATTGTGTCGAAATCCAGGCACTAATGCACAACGTCCAGGCAACTGATTTATAATCAATAGCTATAACAATGCAAAGCCTATCGACTTGTTTTCGTTTACGATGTACTCCGCCCCGTATTTGGTTGTTTTTGTTGTACACCGCTAGTTTCCGACCGTACCCCGCAAAAAATGGCAACCCATGAAATCGTCTCGAAGATGTACGATATTACCTAGATGTACGGGTGGGAGGTCATTGGGCGGTGTTTAGTGGCCAGCCTAACCTAAACCAAAACACCAACGCGTTAACAATCCCAAGCCGCCATTTTGAATTGTTGTTTATCTAAATGTATCGGTAATAGCTAATCATTATTTATATTTTCTAATATCGATATTTTCAAACGGTGTTTGTAATATTATAAAATATTTTCTTATATAAAACTATTATGCAACATATATATATATATATATATATATATATATATATATTTATATATATATATATATATATATATATATGTTTATATATATATATATATATATTTATATATATATATATATATTTATATATATATATATATATCTATCTTTCTTTAGTTGCCTGTAATGTATATCTAATATAGATTATAATACCAATTTATACACAAACGCTTTTCCAAACTCTAGTATCGTTAGATTTGAATGCAATAATGTTATATAAAACTAAACAGATATGAATGCAGATGGACATTTGGATGAAAGCGAGGTTGAAGGATTATTCCAAAAAGAGGTTTGTAAGATTGAGTGGAAGTGCTATTATATTGCAGGTAGTTATAACAAAATAATAATGTATACGACATGTTATTTATTATATTACACTCAATAGTATTCAGTCAGTCGGCATAACATTAATAATATAAAGTATTTTACTATGAAAAGCAGACGGTAAATTCGTATGTGCAGTATTCGTATATAATAACATATGCCAGTCACTGAATCGGATTGAATATTTGTATTCGAGAGGTGGGAGTTGTTTTAACGGACGTTAACGTATTTGGCGTTAGACCGATGTCTTCTCTCTAATTTGAAATGGCGTGCGTCAGTTTTAGATCTAGCGAGTACGTGCGTTTCATCGCTACGAATCTAACAGCTTGACAGACGTCCACTGAAGTGACCGCAGGGTAGCTCACGTGACTTCCCGTATATAGTAGACTATAAACCACGCAATTCACTACGAAAGTGTGCGTGCGTATCTATATATATATATATATATATATATATATATAGACTTACGTCAATGGATGCATACGTGCATATATAATTATATATATATATATATATATATATATTTGTGTGTGTATGTATGTGTGTATGCGTGCGTGCGTACGTGCGCGTGTGTGTATGTATGTGTCTATTGTATTCTATTAGTATCATCTACCCCATTTCTATTTATAGATTACTTCGAAGTTAATTTTAGCCTTTATTTAACACTTTTATTTTAGTATTATGACCCCTCGTATAATTACATTTACATCGCGTATATAGTTGTATAGGGTAGCTTCACCTCAGACCTATCGTGGTAGTGTTAGTTTTCTATCACTTTTAGTAACTCATCTTATCGGGTCACGATGACCCAAACTAGACCAAACCTCTACTATTGCAGTGAATCTTTTTACCTATCTCACAATCTATGCATCGAATCTTTTTACCTATCTCACAATCTATGCATCTATATAATAAACCAATAGTAAAAATTGTATATATTATTTACAATTTCTACAATTAATACATTTATAAAGGCAAGTGTTTAATTCTATATTATAATATAATAATTAAAAAGAGGTGTGAAAACATTAATATTATTACTTTTTTTAGGAATATTAAATATTATATATACTTAAAAATATTATAATTTAATTTCGTTATGAATCGCCTTTTCCTCGTTCAGTTGGACAAACTCTACGACAATAACGCACCGGAAGATGACCAGAGACAACGCTACGAGGAGATGGAGCGAATGCGAGAACATCTCATGAAGGAAATCGACAACAATAAGTTATATTTGCGCTGCCATCTTTTTAGTAATCAAATTCTAGGAATCGTTGTTTGCAAAACAACACATTCTCATTTATACATTCTATGATTATGCTTATCCTGTAAACCGAATTTAATTACTACATGTCAATTTCATTTATTGTTAGATATGTTATATATAGTCTGTTTAAATAATCCATTTTATATAATTTCGATAATTATCGACTTAGAATATTTCCTTTTACCGAGAAAATAATATTAATATATAGATAATATTATGTAGTTAATATTATTAATTTTCTAATGAATATATGCAGAGATAAGATGATTTCTTTAGATGAATTTGTGGAAAGCACAAAGAAAACTGAATTCCTCAAAAATGAAGGATGGGAGGTATGTTAAATGTAAATTGTTTAAATAGGATATATTATATATATAATAAGAATATTTCATATTTTAAATGAATTACATCCGTTAGGCATAATTTAATTCATATTTCTTATACTAATTTTCATTGTATGATATAATTAATTAATTACTTTTTTTAATGATAAATTATATAATCTTCATACATTTATCTCAATAAAAGTTCCCTTTTATCTGTTTCATATAACACACACAATAAAATAATAATAATGGCAGTGATAGTAGTAGTAGTAGTAGTAGTAGTAGTAGTAGTAGTAGTAATAGTGGTAGTGGTAGTGGTTGTGGTAGTGGTAGTGGTAGTGGTAGTAGTAGTGGTAGTGGTAGTAGTAGTAGTAGTAGTAGTAGTAGTAGTAGTAATAATAGTTTCATTTGTGGTATAATACAGAGTATGAATTATTAAAACTGATCTAAACCGTTATCTATCTTGCCATTTATTTAGACCTACGCACGCGAATAGATGAGCTATAAAAAACAACCTTAGGATAGTAATGGGGCGGTACTGCCGCAGTGGTTACATAACAATTAACTAGAGTGAATAGTGAGACTAGCCCTACGCGCTGATGTATTTATTTGCAATCCGGCGTTCACCCTCCTGTCGTTGCAAGTATGACCGATGCGGTTTGTTCTAGCCAGATTTCTCGTGCAATTGATTTCGCTTACTTTTCAGTTACTTTTCTAAGTAAATACTAAGTGAAAATCCTAAGTGAATACTTAGTGAATCTTAAAGAACATTTTAGTTCATTATATGTCGTAGTGGTGTATGCGAATGTAATTTTGTTCGGTATTGTTATACATTCTTCAACCGAACACTATCTTCCGATCAATAACAATCGGTGAAGAATAGAGCTGTTGCATCGAGTCCATAAACCTCCAACTGCTGAAGTGATCCACTTTAAACTAGCTCCTCTACTATCTCCTATGACTCATTACTTATCATCAGGATCTCGAAGACAAAGATGATGAATTCTCCAATGACGAATTCAATGACTTCCAGAAGGAATACCTGTCCGAGCATAAAGTTAGTACGGCGATAGAGAGAAAGCTTGAGACAATAAATCACGGGAATAATTTCAAAATCATTTTTATAATTAATTATTTCTATAACATTCTCTACAGTGATGATTTATTTCATTATTTTCACTGGAATTGCAATTAAATAGTTTTTTATACTTTTATTGAATGTTATTATAGCATTTGTGGCAAGATGAATGGTCATGCTAACTAAATATATATATACCTCATAATACAGTTGAATAAAGATTTTGAGCCAATACTTGATGAGAATGTAAGTGATTATTGTCTCTGCAGTAAACACTAATCAACAACTAACACTAATCAAGCATATACTAATCACTAATCATATCATGCATAGATTACAATAAAGTATTTTAATAATTTTCAGAGCAATGAAGGTCATAAAACTATGTCAGTTCCATGAATACCCAATGAGCAATCAATCATCAAATTTATTTAAGTTCAAGATTTGTTCTAACTTGAATTTGATCATCAAGCATAGCATATTTGTTTATATATATATATAATATATATTTGTTATTTGAATTTATATAATAAAGTAAATAATGTAAACATTTTTATAATGGTTTTTTTATTAAATATAGTACAAAAATGTGTATGATAAGAATTTGAGAACGTCAAAAATGATAAATAATGAATGTTGTCACCACTTAAGCAGTGACTTCAGCATTTTCCTGAGGGACAGCGTCCATCTTTGCCTTCTTCACAGGACTGATAGGCTCCTTTACTTCGGATATCCTTTTTTTTGACTTCATGTCACCAGCTCCAACATCTAATCAAAAAAAATGTTAATTAATTTAAACATAAACAATATGGTCTAACTAAGAATGGTCTACTGAAATACACTTACTAAGTTTTCTAAGTTTACTAACCATCAGTATCATTGCTCTTCTCTGTATCATCTACTTTTTTCTCTTCAACACCATTTTCATTTCCATTATTCTTCTCTACATGATCGCCATTTATTTTTTCTGCATCACATTAATTTAAATTAAAAATTATAATTTATATTAAAAAAATAATTGTATTAATTATATAATCTATAATAAAAAACGTGTACAAAAATATAATATATATTAAAAAAATAATTATATCAATTATATAATCTTACCTTTTTCGGTAGTATTTTCATCCGATTCTTTATTTTTTTTTCCATTGGTCTTGTCAGTTTTAGATTCTCCATTTTTTTCTTCAGTTTTTTCTTTAACAACTACTTTCTCAGTTTTTGCATCGTCGACTTTATCGGCAACAACTCCTTTGGATGCAACTTCTTTAGATGCAACTTCTTTAGATGCAACTTCTTTGGATGCAACTTCTTTGGATGCAACTTCTTTAGTAGCTACTTCTTCTACAGTAGCTTTTACTTCGGTTTCAACAGACATGATTCTTTGTTAACAAGCCGACTATAATTAGTTATATTTATGTAACAAAGAAAACTATTTTAATATCTATACCATATATATAATATTAGCACGATTTGAAAAGAATAATATTATTTAATGTTATGTGAAAATATAATTAAGAAAAATATTTTATTTTTATAGTATATTTATAAAATTATATTTAAAAAAAAAAGAGTACCTACCTAGATGAGATGTGAGAGATGAATGGAAAATTTCCGCCAAAATAAATTAAAAGATCACGTGAGTATTATAACCAATGAGTATAGAGTTAATAATCAACCAATCATAAATCAACGGTGAGTAAATAAATAACTGTCGTTTTTCAAAATTTTCCATAAATTAAAATTCAAATATTCTCATGTAAATAATAAAATTATATATATAAAATAAATAATATAAATAAAACATAATACATATAATGTATGATATTAACAAAGATTAAAACTAATAAATACAAATTATAATGAATATATATCTGTAAAGAAATTAATGAATGTAAGGATAATAATAACTATTATAACATAAATATTATTTATTTATAAATTATAAAAAAATGAAATAGTATATTAGAAAGAGATATTCTCTAATGGTGCACTACCAAAGTCCCATGCATACACCATCCACAATTCTACTCTATTACTACGCTTTATGTGCATATACGAATCGAGTTGCGTGTAGAGTAAAAAAGCGACTAGATATTTTTTACCCTGCACTGCACAGCACTGAGTAGATTTCTAGTATACAATACCGAGTAGAGTTTTCGAAGAGTATACCACTTGTTTGAGTGACTCATGATTGTGTGAATGCATGCGTGTCTATCGATATAATATATAACATTTCATGTGACAACTGAGAATAGAATGTGGTAACTTCATTTGTAATAATATAACCTATTATTAAATTATTTTATTTATATTATAATAATACTTTTATGATAATAATATTAATAAACTACATTATTGAAAAGATAGTAAAAACCCGGGTAAAAACTATAACGTTAATGTTAATTTATAGATAAAGCAATATATTTGATTGACAAGTAGTGAGCTGAGGTGAGTAGGGTGTCATCGGTGTCGTATATTAAAACGGTGTCTATTGAAACAAGAATAGTTACTTGAATTAAGTATTAGTCATTTAACGGCATAATGTTGAATACACAGTAAAACAATATATAATTTTAAGAACTTATCTATTATAAGCACATCTATATTTCCGATATCAAATTTTATAAATTGAAAATAAAATATTAAAAATCGAGTATTACTGAATTCTAAAAATTTAAATAACACATTTTTATACATTTTTATATTTCATAACATTACTTCAATGATATATATTTTGGAGAATATTAAAAAACATAATTATTAAAATTATTAAATATAAAAATTATATTAAAAATGGTAGCTTATTTCAATATAATTCATACTATTTTAAAAATACACTATTTAAAAAATTACTTATATATAACTTTTTTCAACTATGAACTTTCAAAATAAATGTATTATTATTTTACTATTCAAATATTCATATTTTAGGTTTACATTTATATTTTTATTATTGAATAACAAAATATAAATTTTATAATACAATATATTATTACCGAATTACATAATGTTGAATTAATAAATAATATATTTAGAATGTTATAAATGTAATGTTATGGCGATTTTATAATAAAAGAAACTACGGAATTTATTGTTATACGCCTAAACTTATCATAGCAATTATATTATTATTAAATATTATTTAATAATTATATTTTGTTTTGATTCTTCTAAATATAAAGTAAAATATATAGCATTGAATTAATGTTAAGGCATGTAAAACGCATACAATTATATATTTTTTTATTGTAACTTGACTCGTAAATAGGCCAATGAGCCGTTTTAATATATGATACAGGTAGCAGTAGAATTGCAAGTAGGAAGTTAATGCATCCTTTTTAGAGAGCTCTCTAAAAAAAGACTAGTCTGTAGTATCCTATATATATAAATAGCAATATAGTATATTTAACGAAATACTCAAAGGAATTTTTCTAAAACAGTAAACAGAATTAAAACTAGTACACGATTAATTATAGTAATTATAACTAAAATAATATATATATTTAGTTAGGTAGACCTTCATAAGAAACTAGAGTTTCTAAATTATATATAGTTTATGTATAATAGGTTATATGATAAATACACATATAAACTATAATATATTACTAAATAAATTCACCTTTATATATATATATATATAAATATATATTGATTGTACTTTAGCAATGCTAAAGTAAAAGCTTTTATTTACTATACGTATACATATTATCATTGTACACATCGCTTTGTCTGATTTAGACAACAATAATTAGGTATATTGATAAACTATTGTATGATGTATATCATATTTGTATAAAATATAGTCCAAAGTAAAATAATTACAAAATTACCCAATTTACAAGTATATATCCGCGATGACATTTGCCATAGTATAGTAATAATAAAGTAAATTTTATAATAGACGATTTCAATATATACAAATTATATAACAACAAAATATTTGTTATTACAAGGGATAATTTAAATCTTATTTTATTATAGTAAACATACGCTAGTAACATTTGTATATTATATAAATACAATTGAACGAATTAAAAAATATATAAAATTCTGAAATCGATAGATAAAAACTACATATTATAAATTACATCTTCTAAGTTATGACTATAATACAATATAATACAAATGTAATATATTTATTTTGATTTAAGATAATATAACATAGCTACTGTTATGTTATATATAGATAACTATAAAATATAAACTGGAAGAATGTTAAACCTTTCAAAATAATAAGATTGCTTATTAAAAGAAATCTAGGTGGGTTCATTTAATGATATTCGATGGAAATCGTATGACGAATGCATAATATATATGAGAAATATTCATTCAGTGCTATTTATATATTTATGTAGAATTTGTAGGTTATTTTTAATATATACGTTACAAAGATACTTCAATATCTTTCGGATAATATTTAGAATGGAATTCTTTAAAATGAAACTTCATTATTATAAATAAAATATGAATTGTGTTCATTAATTTAATTATTCTATTTACTGTGCAACATATTGTTAATAGAATAGGTAAAGAATAGGTAAATGAACAGTATTTTAATTAATTTTAGAATAATGCACTTTATTATTTTGCTGTAAAAAATATCTAAATATACAAGATAAAGTCTACCCAAAACAGCAAACCATCGGGGCAATAATGTTTTTTGTTATATAATAAAAGTAAAATATATTTTATTTTAAATAAAAAATAAACCAATTATATTTTAATGCAAATAAAATATATATTTCTCTTTTATTATCTAACATAAAATTAAGATAATCAGGGTAGATACTTGGGTACTTTGATAAATTTATTAAGATTATACATATTTAACCAGATCATATAAATATTATAAATTCATATGTAATTATTTAAAATAAAATAGAATAATATAATTAAAATACTAATAAAATATACATTCTCTTTTATTATCTAAAATAATCTGAATATTAATTGGCGACTCAACATATATAATCTATTTGCAATGTAAACAAATAAGAATTTATTTTTCTATAGATTTTTAGAGCAACACAAAGATGTCACTCGAAAGTCAACTTTGTATTACAAACAATTTATTAGTTATGGTATATTATGTAATACAGCTAGTTAAAGTTAATTAATAAAATAATTTCCGATTGTGGAAAGTATAAAAAACATGCTAACATCCAATTTAAGGCGGTTTTAAATATTTATAAAAATAAATTACATATGTAATCACTTCGCAATCAATATTTTATATTATTAAGCAACACAATTTAGTTTTACTACAGTACGTCAATCACCAAAGGTAAGATTAATAAATTTTCGTTTATGAATCCACCTACGAAAGTCATTTTTTATTAAGGTATTATAGAATTTTAAATACATTTTATTTTGATCAATATTTATTTGAAATAATTAGACAAGATAACATAATTACATCATCCGCTACATTTACGGATAAATTGTAAAAATTAATCAACGAAAGCAAAGTGAAAATTAATTTCTCCAGCTTAATAATAGAGTAATAATTAAATATGAATACATGTATTTTAATTAATCAATCAATATAAATAAGATTCATAACCTTAATAATTTTTATTATTCGTTAACATAAATAATATTTATAAATAATACTCAAGTAGAAATACTATGTTCTTCATTATTCAAAAGACTATTAGCTAATGGTAGAATTCCCGAGACCAGGAATTGGCAAGTAAGAAGCAGAGCTACTCCGCTAACAACGCGATGGAATGTCTTTATTCTGTAATCCCATAGACTTTAATATTAAAATTCAAGTATATATACAATTACTTAATTAGAATTTTCAAAGCGAATGATTAATTAGAAAACGTTATATAATCTAGAATGGTTTAATTTAATATTTTATTTATAAAATATTAATCTATTCCATTATGTGCGTGAAAAGGGTTTTAATAGTTGCATGTATATGTTATAGTCGATCAACCTTTTGAGAGCTTGTTTAGCTTTGGGCATTTCCGAAATATTCTCTTTGAGGGCATAAATCTTGGTACCCATACAATAGGTCTCTAGATACTGGGGCCAATCTATATCGCGCACATCAAATGAAAACGTCTGTATAATAAGTAATACTTTAAATACATGATCACCAATGAAGTCAATGTAATTAATATAGAATACAAATAATTATATTTAGTTATTCCAAGATTACTTATTCCAAGATTACTTATTCTAAGATTACTTATTCTAAGATTACTTATTCTAAGATTACTTATTCTAAGATTACTTATTCTAAGATTACTTATTCTAAGATTACAAAATAAACTCCAATATCGTCGATTTTACATTATTTAAAACACACTTCAATTAATTTACAATTAAGTTTATAAATAGTATTACTTACACTTCTGTCGACTTCCGGGATCCTATCAAGCAATTTCATTATATTTCTAGTATCAAATTGCCATTGATTCAAAGTGAAGTAACCCAAAGTCGAAACCGATTTTTCAACTCTCTCCTGAATCTTCATGAACCTGCAGTACATTTATTTAGATTAGAAAAGAAATATTTACTTAATAAATATTTGCCATTGTATCATTAACTTATCCAACAAATTCATTGATATATATATAAATATTATATATAAATATTGTATAATATTTATATACATATTAAAATAGGTCAACTAAAATATGAATTAGAAAATGACAGTCATTTTATTATTAAACTAGAAGTTGAATATGTAAAATTAGATAAAATACAATAAGTAAATTAACATGGGAGATTTGCCAGTAATCCTACGCCATGCATCGAGACAAGTAGCAGGTACAGTCTGGCACATCCAATTGTTAAAACTATGCCATTGTGGGCTCTTGGTCAGCGTAGCATAGGGAATCCTAATGCACCCATCTACCGGATTCTTTAGGAATGCTCTAGACGAGAACGTACCAAGTTCACCCCAAGTGACTTTGTTCAGTTGGCCAGTAGTACAATTGTAAATCTGCATTTCATCACTCCTAACAAATAATAGATTGTAACAATAGGTACAAGGATTATTGGGTTATTAATATTTTGTATATATTGGTATTTCGAATCTTCATCGATTAATGAATATTGATAAACATTGAAAAAATATAATAAAATTGAGGAAATATTAATATTTATAAGAAAAATTAATATATATTAATATATCTATAGAATTTTATTGTTAAAATTAAACTTTCTTAAATAAATAATATCCAATTTCGTCAAATTATTATACTTTATATATACAATATATACAATATTGTATTGAAATGGTACCAACTTATTAACTGCATTATCCCATGCAGATACAATCATTGTATTAATAGCTATATCAACTGGAATGATGTCGGCAGTTCCATACTTATCTCCCAGCATGATGCGAAGGAGTCCTTTACCAATCTGAGATAGGAATTATAATAAATTCAAACAATGCGCATTATTATTAAACTTTCATTTATATTGTATTAAACTAACCGCAACAAATAAACCAGTAGGTCCATTGAAATTATCCACCCAGCCCTGCAAGGTAATAATATAAATAAATATACCAATATATAGCACCGAAATATAAAAATAAATCTAAATATAATAATTGAATTATAAATAAATCTATTTACATACATACAATTATTTCGCAAGCCGAAAATAGGTCAGCAAATAGCATTTAATAATAATGTTCAGCATAACGATTTTGCATAGAATAATATTCGAAACTAAAGCATAAAGTTAAATAGATTGAAGGGTAGTAGAATGTCAGGTATACGGTGGACAACAAACAGGAATTGGAGATCTCCAGCAGGCTCCTACAATCGAGGGACGTACTATAGAAATGGGAAGATTTGAAGCTTCCTCTTTGATCACGTATTCAGCAATAGCTATGATAAAAGCAAGTCAACAGTTAGAAAATTAATTTGTGAAAAGTATAAATTGATTATAAATTTAGACAAATTAGAGAATCTTTATTACAAGTAGAAATAAAATTCTGTTTAAACTTATTAAGAAATCTTTACTATAATTTGTAATTCTGTTAATAATAAAGATTATTTCATTATGTGCATGTCATTATTTATTATGTATTTATATTTACAATCATATATTATATATTATCATATTATATATATATAATTAATATATATATATGATTAATATATTATAGATATATATATAATATATATATTGTATATATATATATATATATATATGATCAATATATAATATAATATATATATATATATATATATATATATATTTGTAATCATGATACAGCTAATAAAACTACTAGATCACAATTTGCAAAATTGCTAATTAAAATATTTGAAATGAATAATTTCAAGAAAATACAAACGCCGAAATATTTTATAATAACAAAGAAATATTTAATATTAAATAAATTAATATCATTGTTAAATAGATTATGCAATGCAATTCATTGTATCATTTGCCAAATATCTGAGTAATGGAAAGGTATTTCCAATGGCAGCAATTAATATTTGTACGAATGCATCATTCTTTATAAACATTAAACTAGAATCGACAATTATCATTTAGAGGAGTTTAGAAAGTGTGACGAAACATTAAATCATTTTTTAACGACAGTAAAAAGTATTACTAATGATGGAATCTATATTTAAAACCTTTAGTATAAGTGTAAGTATTAGGTCTTGGAGTTATTAGTTTAGGCGTGATCAAATCTATCATTGAATCATCCATCCATCTGCAGATAAGATTATTTGTATTTATCAATTATTATCATAGGAAAAGAATACACTTTATATCATTGAATTTTATCAATACTTCATTCGGATATAAGTGTTGATAAATAGTTTATAAAGTATACGAAGGTATTATGGATATTTAGAGATATATAGTAAGTCTAGTAGTACAGCATTATATATTGTATTATATATATGTATTGTATTGTATATACTATTTACTAGTTACAACTATAATATTAAATTAACCAATGGGAAGCGATTAAATTATCTACAAAATATTTCATATACAATACAATAAATTTAATAAAGACAAAGAAAAACCGATGAGTTTACATTAAAATATATTCTATTTTAATAATATCGACTACATATTTTAAATAAGTTATTAAAATGTAGAAAATTGGCAATTTCCGATATTTATGTAGAATTAATACAGCCAACAAATAATCAAGGAAATTTTATTTTTTATATCAAGAATATATTTTCTCATTTAGAATTTACTAATAATTTACTTCTTTTATAGAATAATCACAGAATTTAGTTACTAAAAATTCAATGTGATAAACACAGTGAACTTTAAAAGTAAATTAATTATAAATTTGTATTACATACTAAAGGATTTTATAAAACTTCTAAATCACCAGATTTATCTGATTATTATACAACGAATTATCTAAATAAAGACATATACACCAACTCTGTGGCATTAATGAGACTATCGGGTTTCACTGGCGGATCGTAGACCTTCTCTTCGAGCAAATCAAACTTGTTGCAATTGGCATAAGCTGTAGACACATGAACCACAGAATCGAGAAGAGGCAGAGTTTTACACAAAGCAATCATCTGAGAAATGGTTCAAACGAATAGTAAATGGTAAAGGTTCGAGATCAAAATTACAGAGAGTCGCATAGAAATTAGTATAGAAATGCTAAATTAAACAGGTGGACATAAACTTACCTTCTTTACAGCCAGAACATTCATCGATAGAGCAACCCTGAGTGACAATGAATTCATAATAAATTGAGTAAATATTTAATTTAATTTTAATTTTAATTTAAATATATTAAAAATATAATAAATTACATTAGGTTTATATAATAGTATATATTTTAAATATATAATATATAATACATTTACAATATATATATAGTACATTTACAATATATATATAGTACATTTACAATATATATATAGTACATTTACAATATATATATAGTACATTTACAATATATATATAGTACATTTACAATATATATATATAGTACATTTACAATATATATATAGTACATTTACAATATATATATATAGTACATTTATAATATATATATAGTACATTTACAATATATATATAGTACATTTACAATATATATATATAGTACATTTACAATATATATATAGTACATTTACAATATATATATATAGTACATTTACAATATATATATAGTACATTTACAATATATATATTGTACATTTACAATATATATATATATATAGTACATTTACAATATATAGAGTACATTTACAATATATAGAGTACATTTACAATATATAGAGTACATTTACAATATATAGAGTACATTTACAATATATAGAGTACATTTACAATATATAGAGTACATTTACAATATATAGAGTACATTTACAATATATAGAGTACATTTACAATATATAGAGTACATTTACAATATAGTACCAGATCCAAGTACAAACTTTAGTTTTTCATCAAATCTGACTGTCGCCGCAGAATGAAATACAATCGAGACATTTTCTTGCAAAATGGTCGCATCGGTCATAGAAATGCCGAGATTAGGCTCCAAAAGGTCACCGGTAATCAAAAAGACTTTCCTGGAGATGGCAGGGTGTTTCTTCACCAAGGGCTCGAACAGCTAGAGTATAGTAATCGAATTAATACGTTATGCAACGCAACACACTCGTTATATTAGGTAAGAGGCTAGTCATACAAAGAGGGCAATGATTTAAGAAATAGAATATCAATCAATTAACATATAAAGATATAAAAGTGGATAGTGAGTTTATAGTCTGGTATAATTAGCAGTTAAGAGATGAATATATCAAACAAAATATTACAAATACAATTTAGATGAAGATTCAGTGAAGAATACAAATTTGTAAACTCTATTTTCTATTAAAACAATTGTATAATAATTTACAAGTTTAATCAACTTTTCGGTAACTTGGTATTATATAATTTAAATATTAAATTTTGTAAATTTTATTCAAATACGTAATATTCCAGCAAATAAATCAGGGTAATTTTGTTTATTGCAATGTATGATGTAACTAATATACAACTAATTACCTGGAATATTTACAGGGTATATCCGGCAAACAATCCAGCAAATTTATCTTTGTATTACATAATTTATTTTATATGATCTTTTATTTTTGCGTTTACATCAAATAAGGAGTCCGTATTAAAAAATGCCAATTAATAAATTACGCAAGTTTTTCTAATAGTTGGCAATGAATTGCAGAGTGCAGATACAGACATAGAATTAAGCACTTGGCACACTTATAAGCTATACATATGCACTTGGTACACTTATAAGCTATACATATGCACTTGGTACACTTATAAGCTATACATATGCACTTGGTACACTTATAAGCTATACATATGCACTTGGCACACGCTTATAAGAAGATATTAAACACGACACCCAATTAAGACACCAGCACCCAATTAATAGCCTACGTTTCCAAGAACAAACAAACCTTGCCAGCCAATAGATTTCTAATTCTGACATCGGGCTTCTCACCTCTCTTAGCCCTTACGAGCAAGTAGATTTTGTCAATATCAGGACAACTGCTAAGCAGCTTTTCCACTAATACTTTTCCTGCCGACAAAGATTAGGGATAAGCATTTTTAATAGTAGGGATTAATAGTAGGGATTATATCAATAATAATTAGAACCCAAATAATCGTATAAATAATAGAATATAGAATGCAGATTTAAATCGATAGATTAAAGTCTGGTATTGCAGCTTAATCAACATTGGAGATTAATTATCTACAACATTTCTAGGAATATCATCACATAATCTTACATAATACAAACAATATCAAAATTGTTAATCACTCATTCATAATTCTTTATTTTAAAAATGTCAATTTCAACATAAAATGTATAAATAATAAATTGACATCGAAACGAAATCCAAAAATATGCCGACAAAGAAATATCAACTTCTAGGGACTTTGGAGACAGAGGGTCTCTTTACAAAGTTACAAATAAGTAAATTACCTACAAGAAGCATTCACATCAAAGTTTGGATTATAAAATATATGTAGATAATAACGGATAGTAGAAATAGTAGTAATAAGGTATCCAACACACCATAAGCTAATTTACAATAGTAAATAGTGGATAAACAACAATAATTCAATATTGAATTATACATTATAGATATACAATACATTACCCTATATAATATATAGTAACGTAATAGGATATCATTAAATAAAATAAGCAGGCTACGAAAAATAAATACTTAAAAATACTGCTTAGTACACAATCTATGTCTAAAGTGAATTTACAATATATAGGATTTTACATAATATACAAAATGGTCTTTACAAAAAAATTTACTAACTAATGTATGCTAATAATAAGCTATTAATGATACGACATTGATATGCTATTAATATGTTATTAATATGTTATTAATAAGACAGTAATTAAACAATATATAAATATACATGTAGCATTCGTGGGATGTATGTACACTGTACATTGTACAGTGTACATGTACACAGTACATATAGACTGTACATGTAGACTGTACATATAATGTATACCATATAATGTACACCGTACAATGTACGGTGTACAGTTGTAACAGTTGTACATTGTACAGTTGTAACGTATTCCATTATTAGACATGTGTACACTGTAAATTGACTCATTAATCGGAATGGTAGAGTATCTAGATTTACTGCGCATATATAATTGCATAACATAGAATAGTATAGAATTGCATGGCTAACCCATGAAACCCGTGCCTCCAGTAATGAACACACTCCGCCCGGCATAGAAATCACTTATACGAGACGTCATTACTCTCCCCTAGTGATCAGATACCTAATTGAGGGGTAAAACGAGTTGAATAATTGGTAATAGATAGTACAGCGTCAGTCATTTGTAATCAAATGACAGCAAAAGAGTTATATGGTTTTTGCGTGCGAAAGATGCATAGGCTATAAATAGAAAGGAAAACAGAGCGAGAAATCGGGCGTGCGTTAAAACGCACGCATCCTTACCTGAATCAGAAATCGTGTGATAGAGAAGTTCGTAAAAACTTCTGCTTTTATACATACGCCGGACACGGCTGACTGGACATTTCTGGAAATATTCAATACGTTATATTGTATCTAATGCGTCGCGGTCAACAGCACAACAAGATATGCACAATGCTATACGCACACGACGCACCGTATACGTGTTTACATAAGCACTCCTATTTCTATCTCGACGTATCATCTAAACATATTTTATCTTCTAGAAACTATGAACTCCCTCCGGAAGCTAATATTGTATTAATACGTGTAAATATCCTGGTATTACTGCCAATACTTGACATTAAGATAATGTAAAAACTATAAATTGTATGTAAGAAAGTAACAGCAATTTACTTTATAGGAAAATAGTGCCAATATATATATATTCATATTTCCTATATATATAGGAAATATAGATATATATATATATATATATATATATATATATATATGTATATATATATATATATTTATATATATATATATATATATATATATATATTTATTTATATATAAATTGATATTAATATGAGTTATATTTTATAATTGTATATCTACTTATTTTAAAGGCATTGGTATAAACATATATGTATATATACTATATGTATATAAAAAATATAAATGTATTTACATTATTATTGAGTAAGTTGTAGAGTAATTTGCTAGATATTCACATAGTACTATTTTTGTTTAGCAACATTGAGATATACGTCTAGAAAAAATTGCCAGATATATTTAAATCATTTATATTTATTATATTTATTGATGAATATATCATACATTTCATGCATAGACTTAGGAGAACAAGTTTGATACTTTAAATAATGATTAGCTTATCGATTAACCAGCAGTGATTAATAATTATAAAAATAACAGTGTGATTAATAATTTCGTAAAATCCTTTCATGTGTTATAAAAATAATTGAATACTAAAAAATAAAATCAACTGGATTTTTGGCTGATTTATGTAATGCAAAAATAAAATGAACTGTATTGTTTGCTGGTATATAATTAACGTTTCTTATAAATAGTCATATTTTTCTTATATTATATATATATTCGATTTGTCATATATGTTAGTTAAAATGAAATGAAAATTACATGGAATGTTCGCTGAAAAAAATCGTTACATAATTCAGGTGTTTAGAATATGTAATAGTATTTATGTAAACAAATAGTGTATACATATATTTATTTTATATTGAAACACGTGGCATAAATATATAATTATTTATATTTTAAATATTTTATATAACTATTACATAAATATGTTTTCTTGATGATTTTTTAGATTATATTATCTAATTTTTCTTGATAGATAAAGGAATCTCAAAATATAATTTAAAAATATATTTTATATTATAAACAAATAAAATTATAAAATAAAGAAATTTTACTTTTATTTTTATCATTTAATTACCTATATTTTATTTATAATATTATACAATAGTATATAATATAATTACAAAATATAGTAAAGAAAATATATATCATATGTATGCAATATATATATATATATATATATATATATATATATATGTATACTTAATTCATATGTAATGGTTTAGTTACAGCAAATTAAGAGATTCATTTGTAATTATTTTTTGATATATTCACAAAAATATAAAATATAATTCAACACAACAATGCAAAACATATACAAAAACAATATTTGGAGAATAGCTAGGATACAGATAATCTAGGCTTTCTTATTTGTATATTCATTTTTATAAACATAATATATTTTTAATGTAAATAAATTATATTTTCACTTTTATACAAAAAAAAAACAAAAATAACTGCGATTGTTTACTACGTATGGTTTCAAATATTTTTATATTGAAAATATGTAGATTAATTTTTAATTTAAGTATTTTATAAAATAATTATGCCACTTTTTTGTTATATTTACTTCAATAATCAGGATAATGAATTTTAGATATGAATATATTAATACCTGTAATACAATTAAGTTATTTAATTGTTTTGCGTTGTAAATGTTATTGTAAATTTATTTTATCCCAGTAAACCATCTAGGTTATTTTAGTTTTATTGTTATATAATAAAAGTGAAAAAAATGTCATTTGCAACATATAATATGTTTATTTTTTATTTGAAATAATTACTTAAGATTATATAATAATTAAATAATCTAGTTTCTTGGAGTATGGCAACATTTTATAGAATATTGCATAACTCTATTTCACATGAGGTGATTATTTGGTAATACTTTTTATTTACATACTACTTTACACTGATATCAGTGGTAGTAATTGGAGTCATCCCAGAAAACTCATATATAAATAAAAAATAATAAAAAATAATATATATAATGTAAAAATAAAAATACCTGTTGGGAACCTGTATAAGTATTATCATTTAATTTATACAATACCTAACAAGCTATCCCGTAATTAATTCTGGTACTTTCATTTTTAGCATCGCATAATTACTTTTATGTTCCAATAATGTTTGTAACTCATGAAAGGAATTTATAAAACTATTACATCACTATCTATTTCTGATATATAATATTACTATTATAAATTCATATATATTAAAATAAGTATTAGTAATAAAAATAAACAAATATTTAGTAAATACAATAATTTTTCTCTTATTACAACAAAGAAAACTAAGAATATTTATTATATATTAGTATTCATTGGTATTCATTTTTAATCAAGCTATAACTAATGATATTTATAATATATATATATATATATATATATATACATATATTTTGTAAATGTTACATTTTATATATTTTAAAAATTATTTTATTCCAATATTTCTAATATACAATATAATTACACCTATGTTTATTATAACAACCAGGCACCGACCATGTGCTAGCATCGTGTCATAAACAATAGTTTATTTCCTTAACAAATCTGATAAAATATTTAGGCTTAAAACACATTTAAAAAATATACAATTCCACGTAAAGATAACAAAACAAAAGAAAAAATATAATATTGATTATATAACTTTATGTATAATTATTTACATAGTAAAACATATCACCCATATATGTTATAAAGAACTAAAAGGTTAAAGGTTAATTCTGAGTAAAAACATCAAATTGTAGATATTATCTGATTAATTTAGTTTGTTATTCTGCGTGTTAAAACTTAAGAAGTGGGAGTGTCTTAGATGGGCAATAAGCCTAACTCATATATCAGTGTTTCCCATATAAAACATGATAACTCACGATTTGCTCACGTTTTTATCACGAGGCAAATTATGACCTAACCCATGGGTTCAATGTAGTTTACGATGTATCTTATATTTGGATAGTTGATTCACAGCGAGGTCATGGATACCACGAGTGATTGTATAAGTAAACGACTTTAAAAGCATTGTTTAATGTCACTAGAATAGTAATTTGATCGATTCATAAAATGCCTAAATTATTCCAATAATAGTGAACTGTTGTGATATATACTATTATACTATTATATATTATTATATACTATTATATATAAATGCCATATTACAATAAAAATTGCAATTAATTGACCATATTTAAATTTGATTTAAATGAATATTATAAATCATATTAGGTTATTTTAAGATACGCGGGATTTTAAGTAACTTTGGAAAAATATTTTGTATAAATTAAAATTAAAAAAATAATTATGTATGACACATATTTGTAGATTTGACATATTCATGTAATTCGCATTTGAACAAATAAGTAATTACAATTAATTATAATTATATTCTCTGATTACAAGTAGATTTCATGTTTATTTTACTTAAGTATCCTAATCAATACCATATATTTTAATTACCGTGTTGATTACTGAATTTGTAAATTTGAAATAATAATTCATGATTATTTTTTACACTGTTATATAATAATACAATGTTGCAGTATTAGAAATTCTAATACAAATTTTAAGTGATTATTTTCTTTTTAGAATTATACATTTTAGACTAGCTATAGCTAGATTATATTATATTGTTATTTTTACACATTATTTGAGTTCATATATTTTTCTCTATTAAAGTATTTTATATACGATACATGATTTGGACCATGAATACAATATTCAAGTACATATTATACATATTTAGGTACAATGAGTAATATTTTTGTAGTACAAGCTTTATCTATATATGAGTATCTATACTTTTATATGGGTACTATGCTATTTTATTCAATGCAAAATTAAACGTTTAATATATATTGTTTATATATATATATATTCTGATAGTATATATTTTATTTGAAATTGATATATGTTGGGGATACTAATAAAGAAAGAAACCAGATGATGTAACGATTATACAATCTGATATATTTATAAGTAAAAATAAAATTAATATATTCTGTATGCAAATAAAATATATTTTCACTTTTATTATTCAACAAAAAAAACTAAAATGACCTGGATAGTTTTCTGGGTAATTTGTATTACAAAATTTTAATTAATATATAGATATATTAATATATTGATTCGATCATTAAAAATTTCATGTAACAGGAATTAAATTCTACATAATATTTGTATATTAATTGTTGGTTAATACATTGTGCGGAAGATGACATTCATCCAATGACATTATTACATAGCGTTTAATAAATAAATAATATATAAAATTCATAATATATTTATGTATGGTACTGAAATTGATATCAAAATATACGTATTAATAAATATTATATCTTAATTAATAAAAGTTTACGATGTTAGGTGATGTAAAAATTTTT
Source organism: Osedax frankpressi (assembly GCA_964035775.1). Taxonomy (NCBI): domain Eukaryota; kingdom Metazoa; phylum Annelida; class Polychaeta; order Sabellida; family Siboglinidae; genus Osedax; species Osedax frankpressi. Next base: position 11,731,170 of record OZ038316.1, read on the forward strand.
TACTTGTAAATTTTTTAACTCGTAAAATTTTTGTATCCTTAAATTTTTTTTAATTTTTGTATTTGTAAATATTTTATTAATTTTTCGCAATTATAAAAATTTTCGAACTTGTAAAAATTTTTTACTTGTAAATTTTTTAACTCGTAAATTTTTTGTATCCTTAAAATTTTTTTAATTTTTGTATTTGTAAATATTTTATTAATTTTTATGGTCGTAAAAAAAACCCGACATAAAAACCTTATAATAAATATTTAAAAAAATATCACCCCCACCCCCCCCCGAAGCATCAAAATTTAAAATGTTTTGTATTTTAATGCTCAGGGTTTGGTTTCGGCTGAAATGTGTATTATTAAAGTAAATTTAATAACACCCGCAATCAACTTTCACCAATTAATTCAACTTCGTCTTCGAGTCCTCGATATTGAACTTCGTCTTCGGGTCCTCGATATTAAACTTCGTCTTCGGGTTCTCGATATTAAACTTCGTCTTCGGGTCCTCGATATTAAACTTCGTCTTCGGGTTCTCGATATTAAACTTCGTCTTCGGGTCCTCGATATTAAACTTCGTCTTCGGGTCCTCGATATTAAACTTTGTCTGTTAACGTTAACGTTAACGTTAACGTTAACGTTAACGTTAACGTTAAACTCATAGTATTCGTATGATCTTCGATAGAAATTCCGTTAAACTTGTACCCGCACGTTAGTCTCTACGCTCGTTGTTCACAATGTTAGATTTCGATAACCTTAATCGTATTTACTCCCGCCGTTTACCCTTGTTCGGTTGAATTTCATTACTTTTACATTCGGAGCACTGCGTAGAAATCATATCGCTTCATCACCGGCATAAGAATATCGTTACCGCGGCTTTCATTTTAAGGGCTAGTTGATTCGGCAGGTGAGTTGTTACACACTCCTTAGCGGATTCCGACTTCTATGGCCACCGCCCTGCTGTCTATATCAATCAACACCTTTGGCGCGGTTCTCAAACAGCCTTTTCACCTTTTCACGAGCGTCGTCTCGAGTAGGCATAACGCTCCTTTCCAGTCCCGATGCGCCTCGGGCAGGCTCAACAAAATTACCGATCCGAAAGACCGTGCAGGCTTGAATAACCTTAATAGACAAATACCGGGATTACCACTCCACCACGACATCGCCTCCGTTGGTCTGTGTCCAGCGGGCGCTACGTAGAGGTAGAGATTATCTTGATGGCATACGCGTATGCCACCCTTGCTCAACAGGTATGCACATGTGCGAGTAACTAGTCGTCACTTTTCAGGCGGATTCAGACAGACTTATCGGGCCAATACCCTTAATAGACAAATACCGGGATTACCACTCCACCACGACATCGCCTCCGTTGGTCTGTGTCCAGCGGGCGCTACGTAGAGGTAAAGATTATCTTGATGGCATACGCGTATGCCACCCTTGCTCAACAGGTATGCACATGTGCGAGTAACTAGTCATCACTTTTCAGGCGGATTCAGACAGACTTATCGGGCCAATACCCTTAATAGACAAATACCGGATTACCACTCCACCACGACATCGCCTCCGTTGGTCTGTGTCCAGCGGGCGCTACGTAGAGGTAGAGATTATCTTGATGGCATACGCGTATGCCACCCTTGCTCAACAGGTATGCACATGTGCGAGTAACTAGTCATCACTTTTCAGGCGGATTCATATAGACTTATCAGGTCATATACCCTTAATAGAGTCATAGTTACTGCCGCCAAGGATATCATGATTAATCGTCTTAGTTGGTTAATACAATATGCGTTGCTAAATACAATTTAATGTACAAAATCAACGATTATTCAGTATCGTTTAAATAAAACTCCCCGATAAACCGAAACAATTACGAACGATTTGTATTCGAGTTATTTCAGGATATCGGAGAAATTGAATATGAATAAATATGAATATTTAATAAAAAAAAATTTTTTGTCTCGAAAATTTTTTTTTTTGAGGCCCGTGGGCCTCCTCGCGAAAAAATACGTGTTTTTTTCAATTTTTGACATAGGTGCAGTTGACGACTTTTTTTTTTTTTTTTTAGTTAGCTACGGATTATGATTCGTTCTGTTCTAACTAGTGTAAATAGCTATGTCGCAACTTTTACTTATCAATTGTTAAAAAGTTATAGGCGGTTGAATTTTTGTTTTTTTTTTTTAGACCTCAATAACTCTTAAAGTAATGCGAATTGTATGACCATTCAAACTGTCCGACCTTATATTAATACGAAGATAATTATTTAATTAAAAAAAGTACAATATTTTTTTTGAAAATTTTTTTAGTCTCCGTCCTACTCAAATTTTCAAAAAATCGAGCTCGAAGCTCCGATTTTTGCGAAAAAAGCTTGCTCACGGGCAAGGGAAAAAAGTATCGTGTTAAGCAGCCGCTTTTTTTTTTTTTTTTTCTCTAAAATGCCGTAATAAGTGGGGAGAATTAAAAAAAAAAAATTTCCATGGAGCCGAAAAACTTAGTCAAATTTTATAAAAAAAATTCACAAAAAATTTTACTAAGTTATTCGGCTTCATGGAAATTTTTTTTTAATTCTCCCGACTTATTACGGCATTTTAGAAAACAAATTATAAAAATAGCGGCTGTTGAACAAACCTTTTTTTAATGCCCAATCTAATCTCTTTTTGGCGAATTTCGGAGCGTCGAACTCGATTTTTTAAAAAATATATATAATTGCAAAGGTTTTTTTTTTTTTTTTTTTTCCTTTAAAATGCGGTAATATAACAGGATTTTTTTTTTTTTAATTGATTTAATTTTTGTAAAAAAAATTCTAAAAAAATTTGACTAAGTTATTCGGGTCCATGAAAAAAAAATTTTTTTTAATTTTCCCCACCTATTACGGCATTTTAGAAAAAAAAAAAAAAAAAGCGGCTGCTTAACACGATACTTTTTTCCCTTGCCCGTGAACAAGCTTTTTTCGCAAAAATCGGAGCTTCGAGCTCGATTTTTTGAAAATTT
>OZ038316.1:11734344-11756844 GCA_964035775.1 Osedax frankpressi
TATTTGTTTTATTAATGAATATACACTATCTAAATTAAAATCTTAACTGATATTCATTTATTTAACATATTTTTGTTAATATACACTTTAAAATTAAATTTTCAATTGTTTAATTATCTTATAATAATAGTTTTAATTGATCTCACAATGTTATTGAAAAATTACTTAAATTAGTCTAATAAATATAATAGTAAATAATAATTATTTATATTAAAATATTTACTTATTAATTTAGTGTTTTAATGTAATTAATTGATTATTTAATTATATAAATAGTATATACAATTTCATTTATTTATATTTATTTTTTATTTGAAAAATATTTACGTTATAATTACTTTATATTTATATCACGATTATTCCCTTTGATAAACTAGATTTACAAATATGTAATTTGAATACCACAGTAACATACAAACAGCTATTCTGTATGAACTATTAATCAAACCCTTTAAAACTATGTAAATAATGAATTATAATTTATAACATATGTTTAAATTGATTAGTTATATTTGCTTTTAGTATATAATAATAGTGTATATATAAAACATATGTGATAATATATATCTTTTATGAATTGTAATATTTTTCTTATATTTTTATATACGAAGACAATTGAAATATTGTTATTTTAACACTTCACCCATTTTTTGCATCTTCATCAGAGATGACTCGATTAAAGAATACATCGGAGCCAATAGATAAGACCAAGAATCCAATGTTTCTTCGACTACACTTACCTGAACCTCAGAAGATTCAGCAACGTGTTTATATTCCTATCAAGGAATTTCCTAAGGTTTTGAAATGACCATAGAAAAAACTAAATATTTTAATTCTGCTGTTATAATATCTTATTATAATAACAATTATACATATATTGGTAATCATATATGAATCATATATTTAATAAAATTATCATTTAAATAGTTCAATTTCGTTGGTAAATTAATTGGAACAAAGGGAGCTACCTTGAAGGCTTTGCAGAATGCTACAAGAAGCAGAATTTCTATATTTGGTCGCGGATCAATTAGAGATAAGGAAAAGGTATTTTTAAATCACTCTAATCCTTAGATAGAAAATATCAGATTTAATATTAATATTATGATACCATCCCTAATTTCTTCACTCGTTAATCATTACATTTTGATTATCATAGGAAGAAAAACTACTAGCGTCTGGTGAAGCAAAGTATTTGCATTTAAATATGGAATTGCATGTACAAGTTGAAATCTTGGCACCACCTTTTGAAGCTTCCAACATGATGGGATATGCTTTGAAAGAGTTGAGCTATTTCTTAAACCCGGTTGGTTTTATATTACTCTCTTTTAACGGTAAAAAATGAATAGAATGGTTGTTTTTATATTTAAAAAATCTGGTCCGAGCTAATTAAATACCATTTGTACCCTTTGCAGAACATGCAAGCGCATACATTGAAATATCCAGGCACTTCAATGCCTAAAACTCTTGATCATATAAATGGAGGCGGTGTCGTTGGTAGTCAGTTCTCAGCCGGTGGGGCTGTTGCTGGCATAGATAAGTCTCCGGTATTTAACACGAACCTAGGCAGCAACAGACCATCCAACAGTTTCAGCAGCTTGCCAATAGATGCAAACCGATCTTTCGGAAACAATACAAACAGCAATGTACAGCCTAGCTTCAATAAGGTTTTTCTAATACTGATACTTATATAATATTATCTGTAATAACTTGCTTTATATATACTATCAAATGGTTATTTTCAAGTTGAATGTATCGCAGCAGAAAGAGACCTTCACCTATAATAACAAAGATTCATCCTTTAATAATAAAAAGCCATTCTCCACTAGAGGTAACTTCAAGAAAGGTTAGTTTCATTTGCGTAACTCCCAGTTTCATTAGCATGATTCGTCTGTTAATATCTGATTAAATGAAATATTCATTGTAGACTGGCAAGGTAGTCGTGGTAACCGAGGAATGCCATATCAACGAAACTGACATCCCTTATTTTACATTACTATAACAAATAGTAATATTTTTATATTTTATTGTAAATAAATTATTTATGACAATATTCTTGTATCAAATAAATCTTCATGTAAATAAACAATATTAGATTTATAATTATTACTAATTTCTTTAAATTATATTATTTAAACATTATAACATTTAAACACATGACCCAGGTGTTAAAACCTATCAATCTATCTGATTACAATATTCTGTTAACAAAATAATATCCTCTGCATGGGTATAATAATTCTAATATCCCTCAATATCAATATAATCCCTTCTAATATCTATACACCACTTGGTATCTAGATAGTAGTCTTCTAAGTGATGAAATATAAGAATTTACCAACACGTTATATACTACCTATAGAGATACTTTATGATTACCATATAGATACCAATATATACATAAAAGAATATAAATGATTCTAATTTATTGATTATAAATTGGACAAGAAAATAATTGGGATTATTTAGAACTATAATTAAACTAAATAATAGTATATATTAATTGAACAGTGTGTAGTAATAGTATCTGTTTTTTTATAGTTATATTATATAAATGTATAACAAAATAATAATTACATGTTTAAATGTATATATTACATGAGATGGATATCACAGTAAGTAAAATAAATAAACAAATCTATTTGGACATAAAATCAATATTCCATTGTTGAATTCGCTCTATATTCTGTTGCATATCTTCTACTGTATTGGATTTAAGTTCATGGACAATGTCAACTGGATAAGAACTTCTTGCCTCCTCCAAGAGTGTCTGAAAGATCTCGCATTGAATGTTGTCGTTGAGCTTTACACCGCTGTAACCCCTGTTTTTAGAGGTATTTTCATTTATAAGAAAGCCTTATAACAATGTATAAATGTATCCAACGTATGTAAACTAGCTTTTTCTCTAGTCGTTCATATAATTTCGCTGTATCTGTTCTCAAAACGAAGACTATATCGAACCAGCGTTCAGGGAATAATTCGGATCCATGGTAATCCACAATGTTTCCACTGCCAGATGACATGTCATCTTCTAATTCATCTATAATCTGTGCTCAAGGGAGGATTGATTAGTAAAATATAAAATCCATTTACTCATATTCTTTTTTTAATAATATACAATTCATATTTCTTTTAAATATATAAAAAAAAATACTATATGTGCTATAAACTCTATAAATGCTAGTTTTTTTTACTAAAAATAACTATTTCAATCTCGCATCCAATATTATTTATATATTTTAGTATTGGAAATTAATGCAATAAATAATTACTTAAAAAACGATTTTAAAAATATTTTTATTCAAAATATATATTTTATAAATATAATTTTAGTTTTCATATATTGATATCATATATAGATTAAAACAAATAGTTTTACATGCAATTTTATATAAAAAAAATAATTCATACTATTTGCATTCATTTATGAACTATTTTATTGACCATAGTAAAAAAAAATGAGACAAATAAAATCAAAAGATTCCGATTAACATTCGTGACTCAACAGTCATTGATGCAAAAAGAGTAAATGAGAATTTTGTATTATATGGATATTAATTTTTAAATTAAATATATTATTTATAAACATTAATAATATAATTATATAAATACACAATGAGAATAGATTTGTATTAATGAAATAATAACTGTAACCAAAAATAAATATTAGTATATCATAAATGGACACAAAACAGAGACATAGAATATTATGGTTGTGAAATAATTATCAATTAAAAAAAGTAGAAGTAGAATTACATTTATAGGATAGCTAGTTTATATGGTAGACTTTCTATTATTTCAAAAAAATTTCGGATTAATGCCAGAGTACATTTATCCGAGTATATTTATAATTTCATCATTTTTCTGCATTTATAATTTCTCTGCATTATAAACTCAAAGCTCCTATTTGGAACATTAACTAGTTGAAGTATTTTCCTAGAGAGAAATACTTTTTCAATTTATTATTATTAGCTTTGAGGTTATCGGGGTCATCAAATGCGACTGCGACATCTATAATTATTATAGATAAACTAATCCATAAATGCCAACAACATGATAACATATGGCATACCGTTACATATTATATGGCTATATGGGTAAATACATGTTAAATTAGAATTTACAGTTATCTACTGAATTGTCCCCTATAGCTGATTAAACTGTGGACTGGAGCTGCGTTATTGTAGGATCAGGGCCCAGTTGTTCGGATGAAAACATTGTCCTAGGATAATCCTAGGACAATTTCGGTTGCTCAGATAAAAAATAATTATCCTAACTAGGATTGATCCTAACGTAAACATTGCCCTAGAACGCTTGCTAGGACGGCTAGTTCGGATGTTTTTTAGGCGCTACGTATTGTCCTAAGATAATCGAGTTATTTAGATATATATTTGAAAATATGCTAAGATAATTTTTCACATTTTCGGCTTACAATTTACGACATCTAATAGTTGTCCTAACATTATGAAAATTTATAAAATTATTTAGATATATAATTTAATTTTATTCTTTTAAGAGTATAGATTATATATATTTGTTACGTTATTTGTTATTGTTATTAATATAATTTAAAATATATTGTATATTTCAATATGGATTTAAATATATTTGATATAGTACGTTGGCCGAATAGATCAATAATAGAGAATATCGAGAAACAGACAATCCCATGCATTTATATAAGTTAGTGGATAAATAATTAATATGATCCATTATAAATATAAAAAAGGAATATGCACTGATATGAATTATTTGATAAATAATTAAAATTATATATATTTTATAAATATAATAAATTGTATACATTTATTTTATTACAACTTTTACGATCTGCAATCATTTTGATGAATGTGTTTATATAAATACCGACGGAGTACATGTTGGTCGGCAAAAGAGGACATTCGAGAACATGGCAGGATTTCATAACGTGATAGGAGTCATAGAATGTACTCATATCAGAATATACAAGGTTATTAATATGAGTATATCAATATTTGATATTGAATTATATTATTGCAAATTTAATAATAACCATAAAAATGATGTTTACAATAGCACCGACTGAGAATGAAGAAATTTACGTTAATCGTAAAAATTATCATTCTATTAATGTACAGTTAATGTGCGAGTCCGATATGAGAATTGCCAATGCCGTTATCAAATATCCGGGTAACGTCCATGATTCACCGTAATGAATATCAATTAATGTATATAAAATAATTAAACAATATCATATAACTTCGTAAAATAATATACTTATTATCCAGTAAAATCAAACTTTATTTTTACAGAATTTTAAGGCAGAATTTTAAGGAGCAATCACAAACAATACACAAACCGTGACCGATAACAACAGTAATTCTGATATTATTTTGAGGGATCGTGGCTATCCGAGTAGCTGATGTTTACAATAGCACCGACTGAGAATGAAGAAATTTACGTTAATCGTAAAAATTATCATTCTATTAATATATATATATATATATATATATATATATATATAATCTATAATCTATACATATATCCTTGATAGAGTTGCCATCCCATTTTTATATGCTGAGAAATGCTAGGCAGATTGAGTATATAGAAAATCTAAGAAGATGTGTGAACGGTTGCAATAACGTATAGAAAATATTGCGTGGGTTTATCTAGTAATTTTAATGTAATGATATTTATATAATTTGTAAAACTAATAAAAATAAATTTGATAGAAATATAAATCCTATGTACGTATCATATATTTATCTTCTAGACAAATTTAATAAAGGTAACAAAAACTGGCAAACAAGAAAAGCTAATGTTGTCAATTCAAAACATGGGGGAATAGAAAAGTTGATCAGTTAAAAAAAACTGACAACGATGAAATCGAATGTTAATATAAATAGATTAAGATATTAATGTAATAAAAATATATGTAATATCAATTCAGTAACCATAGAATATTGATATATAGTATTTAAGTTTTTCACATCAAATTGTAGATTATAATAATATTACATATATTAAACAGACAATAAGGAGCCGTGATTACGAGAAAGGGACTGGAGGGGGGAAAGTATAAAAAGGACATGGCATCACTACACTATGCTAGACGTTATAGGCAAAAGTAGCGATGTACTCGGTAGTGTTAAGTGTATATCTTAATATATATTGCGATATATTAATTTATATATTAAACTAAGAATATTAAATAAATGTAAACATATTTAACAATACACTAATAATGTTATCATACGATTTAATATTATTGTGTTATTATGCTTATAATTACTGATACTATTACATTTAGGTGGAATGTGCGATGCTAATAGTATCCCTAGTACTACGGGAACACCACTGACAACGGTACTAGATAAAGCATCTTCTATACCATCTTCTACACCATCAAAAAACTATTCAACAAAGCAAAACAAACTGATTCGATTACAAATATTTTTACGATGCAAGAAGACTTGTTAGAATTACAAATAGAAAATGAGAAATTGAAGAGAGTGGTGCTTACTTTGAAAATGATATCATTGAACAAATAAATATTTATATATGTATATTTTATTTATCTTAAAAAATATTATTTAATAAATGCACTTTCTGATTATTTATTATATGTTATATATAAACAAATGTATTTAGAATTAGACATTTCATTTTTTAATCATGTTATTCGGACATTGATTATCCTAGGACATTCTAAAAAATAGCTATTTACATATACCTGATAAAAGTGGGTAGACCTAAAAAGGGCTGATTGGTTTTATGGTGTTTATAATTTATAATAGAAATAGATTTAGAAATATAACATTACCTTGTAAAATATTTTGCGACAAATGCTTCTCTGTAAATATTTCCCGATAAATTACTATTCAGAGTATCGATATTGTCTACTTCGTCAATATGGATATGCTCGATAAGTTTTTTGCTCACAGAAATATTATGCAGAATTACCGATGACTTTAACTACTCTTTCCGGTTTAACTCACAACTGTATATAACAAAATAAATAAAATAAAGTTATGGCATCAAATTATCAAATTAGTTTATTTAATTAATCAAATTAGTTTATTTATAGTACAATAGTTTTACTTTAATTATTACTATGTAATTTTTTAATATTATAAAATAAACCTTTAAAATAGTTTCGTACAATATTACATATTATTTTTATATAAATCACTGAAAAATTAACTCCGAACGGAGACAATGAAATCGACGCTTTAAGACATCGTCGCACCGTTCAATAAGAACTCGCGTCTTAATATATACGCTTTGATATCTCTAAATTAAAATGAGAAATATATGATTTAACTTTAAAATGTGTATTCGATGTTAAAAATAAGGGTATTATCATGAAAATTGGTATATTTTATTTTATTCACAACCATTTGAGCCGAACTATTTATTTCTAAAAAAGAGTGTCAACAACCAACTTCTACGGTTTGTGTATTGTTTGTGATTGCGCCTTAAAATTCTGCTTTAAAATTCTGTAAAAATAAAGTTTGATTTTACTGGATAATGATATTGTTTAATTATTTTATATACATTAATTGATATTCATTACGGTGAATCATGGAAGTTACCCGGATATTTGATAACGGCATTGGCAATTCTCATATCGGACTCGCACATTAACTGTATATTAATAGAATGATAATTTTTACGATTAACGTAAATTTCTTCATTCTCAGTCGGTGCTATTGTAAACATCATTTTTATGGTTATTATTAAATGTGCAATAATATAATTCAATATCAAATATTGATATACTCATATTAATAACCTTGTATTCTGATATGAGTACAGTCTATGATTCCTATCACGTTATGAAATCCTGACATGTTCTCGAATGTCCTCTTTTGCCGACCAACATGTACTCCGTCGGTATTAATATAAACACATTCATCAAAATGATTGCAGATCGCAAAAGTTGTAATAAAATAAATGTATACAATTTATTAAATTTATAAAATATATATAATTTTAATTATTTATCAAATAATTCATATCAGTGCATATTCCTTTTTTTATATTTATAATGGATCATATTAATTATTTATCCACTAACTTATATAAATACATGGGATTGTCTGTTTCTCGATATTCTCTATTATTGATTCGGCCAACGTACTATATCAAATATATTGAAATCCATATTGAAATATACAATATATTTTAAATTATATTAATAACAATAACAAATAACGTAACAAATATATATAATCTGTGCTCTTTAAAGAATAAAATTAAATTATATATCTAAATAATTTTATAAATTTTCATAATGTTATTACTTAGGACAACTATCAGATGTCGTAAGCCAAAAATGTGAAAAATTATCTTAGTATATTTTCAAATATAAATTCGAACAACTCGATTATCCTAGGACAATACGTAGCGCCTAAAAACATCCGAACTAGCCATCCTAGCAAGAGTTCTAGGGCAATGTTTACGCTAGGATCAATCCTAGCTAGGATAATTATTTTTTATCTGAGCAACCGAAATTGTCCTAGGATTATCCTAGGACAATTTTTTTCATCCGAACAACTGGGCCCTGATCCTACAATAACGCAGCTCCAGTCCACAGTTTAATCAGCTATAGGGGACAATTCAGTAGACAACTGTAAATTCTAATTTAACATGTATCTACCCCTATAGCCATACAATATGTAACGGTATGCATATGTTATCATGTTGTTAGTATTTATGGATAAGTTTATCTATAATAATTATAGATGTCGCAGTCGCATTTGATGACCCCGATAACCTCAAAGCTAATAATAATAAATTGAAAAAGTATTTCTCTCTAGGAAAAATACTTCAACTAGTTAATGTTCCAAATAGGAGCTTTGAGTTTATAATGCAGAGAAAATGATGAAATTAGAAATATACTCGGATAAATGTACGCCTCAAAAATATTTTAAATGATTTTAATAACATTTGGACTTATCTAATCTGTCAGATGCTAGCGTATGACGCAGTGGCGGAATTATGTGACTTCTACGAATCCACAATTATTGGAAAGGAGCCAAAAGAGTATCTGAATAGCAATTTGAGATCATTTCATTATATTCTAAGGAATATATTTCGTTTCCGCTAATCGTAAACTGCACTTTATTGTAAGAGAATTTATTTTTGATAACGGTTTATATTTCATTGTATTGAAAAGAGGGCCTAGATAAATAACTTCATTTTGAATCGTATTCGCCATGTCTTGTATAACAACTACTAAATTATCTGCTAGAGATGAGTCATCGGCATATATTATAACATGTATCTTACTATGAATAATTTGGAAACTTTATAAAGATTATAATTATAAAGTTATAATAAATATTTATGTTATCAGTTTACACACATATATTTATATATATATATATATATATATATATATATATACATACATATATAATATATACATATATAATGGGCAATGTTTAGTAGTAAATCATTTATTTATAGGAAACCATGTATAGGAGATTTGATAGATATACTATAAGTTGTAGTCTGGTTACATTAGTTAAGGTTGTAAGTGAATTCGATGGCATATCTAATGATACTGTTAACTGACTCAATAGAGTTAATCAGCTAGATAATGAGTAGCGCGAAATAATGGTCAAGTTATGGTAATATGAGTTGTTTGGTCAACTAAATAATAAGGAATGTTCTTATTTTTTGATAGGTAATAATTAGAAAATTTGGCAGTGACTGTTATGAAAGATATAAATGAAAATAAGCAATTAAAAATTACACCGAACTTATAGAATGAGCGGAAAGTAGAGGAGGTATGGTATACTTAGTATTGATTTAGAGAGGATGCAAATATGCCGGTTAAGGAGATATATATTCAATACATTGACTATTGTTGTATTAAGATGATCATTTAACAAAAGCAAGTTACTACTTGCTATTGTTCAATACTTGCATTGTAATTTGTTTGATACAATATTATGTATGCCTGGGCATAAAAATGTGTAGAATATTTATAGAAATATAATAGTATTAGATCCGAAGGTGAAATGGGTCTCGAATAGCTTGGAGATAAGACTAATAAAGGGAATATGAAGCGAATGAACACAATTATTGGTTGGGGTAATTAATTTAGAAGTAACTTTGCTAGTAAATATGCAGTAATAATGGGTAGTGGTTTTCTAGTTTTACACAATCGTATGGGATTTGTTACCGGTATTTATATTATATATGTTATGTTATGTGTGTACTCGTGGATAGGTCATTATAAATATATATTCCTAGGTGTTTTGTCCATTGTGTCAGATGTGGTCAATTATTATTATTGTTATAATTTAGAAATGCGAGTTTGTTGGTAATATATGTTTGTTGGTAATATTCAGTATTATAAATATATTGGAATATAGAATTAAGTCATCATTATTATATCGTCTGCATATTCTATTTAATCTCTATGTGTTTATAAAAATCGTTTGTAGTAGAGTAATGTAAATTATATATAGTATGGGTCGGAATAGTTAGGTTTCATATGCTCTATTAGTAATCCTCTATTAGTGCATATTATACTACATGTCCTATTATAATATACGAGTACGTTAGTATGTATATACAATAAATGATAGCATACAATGTATTCTATTATTATTTTCTGAAATTATAGATTGATCAGATCACAGGAAAGAAAACTTTAAAATGGATTTAGACCTGATTTACTTATCTATGTCAACAGCTCTCATTATATTATCCATATTACAATTCTATTTGATGTGTATAACGTTGCAGAAAAGAAAATCAGTAAATAAATTGAACACATAACGATTTTACCTATCTTGTCACATTCTACTAAATTATCAAATCTTCTTCAGGTAGTCGCTATCAGAATTAATTATTTCATCATAATATTATATATTCTATATTTATAACTATATTCAGATATATCTAATACTGTTTTTATATTATATATATATATATATAATATATATATATATATATAAATATGCTAGTATTAATACATATGTGCTCTACTGTTCTCCGAATGAGAACAATTACCAACTTAAGGTCATTTTTTGAAATATTTGTAATTAGTCATATGTATATTTACATATAATCATATAAATGTATTATATATTCTTAAAATCTACTATTGAAATTAGTTTTTACGTTGTGTTTGATATTGCACCAAATAGTTTTATATATTAAATGTTTAATTAATGCTGCGGCTATATCGTATATACATGAATATATTATATATTATATATTATATATTTATTATATTATGTATTATAATATTATATTATATTGCTATATTATATTATATTATTATATTATATTACTATATTATATTACTATATTATATTAATATATTATATACTATATTATATATTATATACTATATCATATATTATATATATATCATATATTATATAATATATTATATTATATACTGTATTATATACGTATATATACGTATATATACGTGATTATACAGGTATATACATTGCTTTTATATATGTGTATATGAATATTCCGAGAACAATACGATATATCGCTTAACAAACTGTTAGTTCTTTCACATTTTATAATAATAATCGAGTATCGAATAATATGTAAATAATCGAATATAAATAATACATATTATTGCGTCATATGATTCTGTAAGTTGCGCAATGGTAACTCGGTGATATCATCGTTGTCCTAATTCCACATTGATACAACACCCCCGGAGACGAGGCTAGTATTTTTAAAATTGCTACCCTGGAAAACGCGCAGAAGTTTACCTGCAATCCGGGGGTGTAATATCAATAGTAAATCATATTTAGTTAGCTATGTACCCGAATGTAGGCGGCAGTAATGTTTATGCATATTTCCAGGCACGCATAAATACGCATCACTACTTTATAGCGATTGAGTACGTTAAGTGCAAATTAAACTCGCTCGGTTACGATATAGCGAGACTACACCAAATGTCATTCGTAAAGTGAGAGAGATGATTCAGTGGGATGATTCAATAGATAATTACTATCGTATTGTTAACTATTGTTGCTCAATGCAAACTAGGGTTCGATTCGTAGACTACGTTACACGGTATGACATAATAACGAGTTTAAAATTAAAATACGAAATGAGAATCAATTCATCGTCTCTTGTAAAAATTAACTAAACTAATGCAGAGATTTCAAAATAATGTTATCTGTTTATTTCTTTAACCACAAAGTTTTCAATAGACTACGAAATATCAACGCAGGATTTATACCTTGGAGTATACATTAGTAGCGACTATTGTGTATGTATACAAATAACTACTTAAAGATTGAGTACATTTTGAGAAGTAGATATAATATATATGTTAAGTACTACACGTATTAAATATATTATAAATTACATTATAGATATGCTCGATATAATCATACTAGCCATATCCATATACATATATATATATATATATATATATATATATATATATATATTATACCATTCTCATATTAATATAGGGAATTTAATTAATTGTAATTATTAATTAAATTATTATTGCAATTTTAATAAGCGATGTTCAATTTGCAAATAGATTTAATTAAAAATATTAACGAAACGAAAATCTAAAATAATAAAAACAAAAATAGTTTAACAAAACATTAATTAATTACACCAACCGCTTCCAGAAAACTTCCCATCGCCACAAACCTGCCAACCATTTTGCATGTTAGTTGATTTTATTATAAATGACTACGTATACGTTATATTCATGTAATCTTGTCCGCTAACTCAATAGTGAATTTTCCTTTGAATATAACGCGAGTACCTAGGGGGCTATAGGGTTACTTTATACATTAAACTTTTGTGAATTCAGACCATTCTAATAGTTTCGAGACCATCATTACACAATGGAATTATTACTATTAGCTATTAATATAGTAATCGTACACTACGTTTATGTTATAATAACGGTAAATACTATTACGTAAATACGTTTGTAACACAGAGTACGGAGTTGTTATGAAGTTTATGATAATTATATAATAATACAATTGATAAACTTTACTCTATAATCATCCGCGGTATTGTTTATGTATATGTATTATTATATGCACGATTAAATATAACTCTATATTTACCAACATATCGTTTATATATATATATACGTGTATATATATATATATATATATATATATATATATATATATATATGTGTGTGTGTGTGTGTATATATATATATATATAGATATATATATATATATATATATATATAAATATATATATATATATACATATTTATATCTTATTATGCTTATCATGTGTTTAAAATATAAGTAATGTAATTGTTTATTAAGAATATATTAAAAAAATGTAAAATTAAAATTTGATATTTTATTTAAATGAATATAAGATACAGCGATATCGTATTATGTTATGAATCGGTTATGATAATTATTGTATTAATTATTCGCATTTAATTTTTCTCCAAGTTATCATAATGGGATAACCATTTATCAAAGCAAATTAATTATAAGAAACGTGCCATAACGTAACAAGGGAAGGGCTTGAGGTATGAAGGCGATCATATCAGACCATGTCTGCAGTAGTTCCGGTAGAGGTCTAGTCCGCTAGAAAGTGTTCGAAGGCTCATCATCTCAATGTATCGCTTTGTTAGACCGATTGCTAGTAAGTCGTTAGCGGAAAGTGTAGACGGCACGCCACGCCAGTTCCAGCACGATGGGCTAAACACAACCTTTGTTCGATTTGTTACACATTTTACTTAGTTAGTTATATCGGGGGTATTGTAGTAGGATGTTTTCTGTATGTAATTTGCGTCAATATCAATACTGTAAGTAGATACATGTATGTCAATAATATATGCTGTGTCTGAGTTTATTTTGTAAGTTAATATGTCTGGTTTCCGTAATCCGTTAGTCGTGCGTATATATGGTTCTAGTATTGTTATATAGTTATGTTTATTCAAGTATTGTATTAGTAAATTATTTATGTAGTTATGTCTGTGGATTCTACTATTATAATTATAGTTGAATGTTTGCATTATATGATTTAGGTTATCGTATTTATAATTGCATCCTTTCATTAAGCAGTTAGTATTAGTATCTGTAAACATACTTTTGGCCTATATAATCGCGCCCTGACATCAGCCTATTCGTATATTCAATCCATCTATTTATATATTTTTTGCATCCTCCGAATCTTAAACCACGACCATCAGCGGAATTAAATATTTTATTGATATGAAAATCCCTAATTGATATATCGGATGTAAATAACTCATTTTCATATCTGGGTTGACCCCATTTCATTATTATATTACTTGGCATCGATATTATCAGTGGGTCGATATTATCAGTTGATTTTATAGAGTTGATTCTATGTAATCGTAATACTGGTATTGATAGATATAGTCGGAGTAATGATAAACCACCAACTGAAGCTGGCTCGTGGAATAAAGCTAGGTTTGTATCTTTTGGAAGACGCATCCATCTTCTAACAAAAGATCGAAAACGCCTGTTAATAGTTTTTAACGAAGATAGAGTTATATTTGTAAATATCATCTGATGTAGGATACTTGGGATTAAGCGGCATTTTAGTAGATGCATTCGCTGTTGTGGTTTTAATAAAGCTTTAGATACATATATTAATTTAGCAGTAATATTGCTAACAATATTATTATTTCTATTGTCTATTGAGCCTATCGGGATACCTAAATACCTATATATTTCATCTATAGATATTGTTTTAATGTGTGCATTATTAATTGTGATTATTGGATGAGGTGAGCATATCCACATTTTTTCTTAGGGATAATTAGATTAATAGTTTACCATGGTCAATATTTAATCCACATTCTTTAAGCCCACTCTTAATTATAGTAATTTGATTTTGAAGACATGCTTCATCTTTGCCAAATATAATTAGATCGGCTGCAAATGCCATATATTTTAGAAATTGAGAACATTCATTAATAGAAATTGCGTTATAATCCTTGAGCTCGGAGGTAACATAACCTATCACGGTGTTAAAGAGTAATGGTGACATCGGGTAGCTTTGCTTAACACCACTATTAACCGGTTGATACTAGTCGATACTCCAGATTTATATTTTAGACTTGTACTGCATCTATCGTATGCATGTTTCACGTAATTGATTAAAGTTTCAGGAATGTATATATTGCATAATTGTATTATAGAGTTATGGGTTAAGGAGTTGAATGATTTGGAAACATCTAGTAAACATAGAGGTGTTAGTTTTAATAATATTTTTAGGTAAGAATATATTTTCAGTAATACGATCTCACCTTGCAAATGCTTTCTGCTTAATATCTAAATTATAACTGGCTTCAATTCGACGAGCAATAATAATAATATCTATATCGTCAAAAATCGCTCTAACTAGATTAGCTCTATTTTTATTAAGCATAATTTGCGTTTCTGCATACAATAATCTACGGTGTCTACTTTTAATTGTTTTATTTGATAGTTTCCTAAAATCATTATTAACTTTTTATTTTCTTATAGTTTCTTATGTTAACGGTTAACACCGTTAATTTATATGTTAACTGTTAACTTATATGTTAAACGTTAACTTATATGTTAACCGTTAAATTATATGTTAACATAAATACATATAGTCATAATGATGTATATCATTATGACTATATGTATTTAAGTCCAGTGATATAATAATTATACTATTAAGTGGTGTAAGGAATGATGTGATATATAAGTCATGAGCAGTATATCACTTTTAAATCATCTATTATATTAGTGATATAAAAGTCATGTGTAGTATATCACTTTTAAATCATCTATTATATTAGTGATATATAAGTCATGTGTAGTATATCACTTTTAAATCATCTATTATATTAGTATATGTGGGAGGGGCATTAATAGTATTGGATTTAGTAATTCACCATTTGCAAGTAGTGTGCGAACCAGTGCTTTATACTTGGATGGGGTACGTCCCGTGTTTGATAGCCGTCAATGTTTTTTCTTGAAATGTTGCATCGTTATTAATAGGAAATCGTTTTGAGTTTTTCAGTGATTATGTTGATTTCAACCAAAGCTTCATTGATTCGAGGTCGATCCATCTTGGCCTTACTTAGTTTGCACGTATCGAGGGGATATCATCGGTGATATCATCGGTGATATCATCGGTGATATCATCGGTGATATCATCGGTGATATCATCGGTGAAATCATCGGTGATATCATCGGTGATATCATCAGTGATATCATCGGTGATATCATCGGTGATATCATCGGTGATATCATCGGTGATATCATCGGTGACTCTTTGGTGATATATCGGCTGCATTCGTGCGTCTTTGGTGAATAGAGAGGACTATTCTACCTTTGAATTGCTTACTACAGTTGATGCAGAAGCCTTCATTGATACGGTCCATAATTGTGTATAAAATGTATACGCAATATTTATATTGGTTTTTATTTGGACCTGGATTTAGTCGCGATGACTTTTATACAAAAAAGTATATAGATCTCGATGAGAGCGCGATCGTGAATGAATTATATATATATATATATATATATATATATATATATATATATATATCTATATCTACATATATTACTATACATAATGTATATTAGTGAATATTATAATTAATCTAACTATCTTTCTGAAATAATAATCTGACGTTAATTATTTACTAGAATGTCCGATAAAGCAAAAGAAATCACAGTACGTCGCATTATATACAGAGAAATAATTGATTACATTGAACATTGCATTGACTCACTGATTTCTCTGAAACATAAATTCGTTGAAAATGAATTCATTTTGAGGTTCAGGGAATGCTCTGAAGATGGTACTTTGAAAAATCACAATGACAGACAAGATGAAGTTGAAGCCGAAGCCGAAAACACCAAAGATTCCGAGGATAACTGCACAACTCACCAAGAAAACAAAGAAATATATAAACATACAAAGCTCAACAATAAGCAGTTTATTCAAGACGCAGTCAATGCATTTAAACTAAACGAAAACAATAATAATAGAAATGAGAGAAAAAAAGATGAAAGGAATTATGTCGTGGATAATAAAATAAGTCACCAAGAAAACTACGAAGAAACTAAGAATATCGTAAACTATCTCAATAATAATCAGGAAGAACTAGAAAATCTTGTAAATTTCAATAATAGCAACAATATAAGCAGGAAGCGTAAAGTAAACGGCGAGAATGTAAATGAGAGTTGTATCGAACGCGATGGATATAAGACAATGATGCAGAGGAGGTGTGTTCAGTTCAGAGAGAAGCCGTCGACAAACAAACAGATTGAACCGAGGTCACGAATACCAGTAGCGGGATTACCCGTTAATCATCACAATAGTACTGTTATGGCTCGATCTAAACGAACCTGGTACACGAACCCTCTTCACGTTATACCCACGGCTCGCATTACGCCGCCAACCGTCACGCCCACAACTCGAATTGCCCCGCCTACTGTCACGCCCACAACTCGAATTGCCCCGCCTACTGCCAAGACCACCGCTCGCACTATCCGGCATCGCGTCACGCCCACCGCTCGCACGATCCCGCCTCCCACCACGCCCACCTCAGCTCGAGTCGGAGTAACGCCCTCTAAACCGTCGGCGCGCGCGACCACCGCCACCGACGCCGGTTATTCCAACGTTGGCGCGCAGACTCCGGCGATTCGTTGCGCAATCTCGCGAAACCGTCCCCGTTGCTCGATATCCGAGGACAGCGCCGGACACATGTGCATCCGCACCAGCTGGACTACCAGCGCAGAGAACGCACTGCTACGCGAGCAAATCAACGGCGCCGAGCCGTTCGGGGAGGCGTGCCCGTCGCCGGCTATGTCGTGGATATACGCGGGTCGACCGTACATAGATCCCAGCGGTAGGTTGGTGGGCGCGCGTCCGGTGACCTTCGAAATCGCTCCGCGCGCTCCCGACGCACGCTTCACCACGCCCCTTCGGTCGATGGTGGCGGCGCCGGCCGTTACGCCCGACTCGTTCACGATACGCTCGCGCGAGCCGCGGTCGGCGCCGTCGGAACGGCGAAGCCCCGCCCACGCGCCACGCCTCCTCGACCCGACGGAAGTGAAGTCGTTTCGCGACCGCCTGCGCCTCGTCAACATCTACGAGATCATGCGCAGTAACCGGAAAGACGACGGCGGCGCCTTCCGCTCGCATTTCGTAACCGATCGCGCAGCCCGGGAATTCAACAACGCCCGCAATCGCCTGAACTGCCCCACCGCGGAATTAGCCGCTAGGGCTATTCGGGCGGGACGTCGAAACAAGACGAGGTTAACGAGAACCCAACGCAGGAGGATGGCTAGACGATAAGTTTCGTATAGCGGGAGGGTGCGGAGTCCGATACGGAGACGAAAAAACTGTTTGGAAATTCGAATATTGGATCGAAAACATGAGAAATAGGTCAATTTAATACAAATTTGATAACTCGGCAATTTAAAGATTTCACGACGTCTAATATAAATTTGCACGAATAAATGATAATAATGATTTAATATCTATTAAATATTTTTATGCTCCTTTTAGTTATATATATTAAACATATATATTAATTTTAAATATTTTTTTGATTATTATAATTATGCAAATTGGAATTTATAATCATTAATTATTTAGACTCATCACTAACTTATTTATTATTATTATGTAATTTAATAAAATAATAATAATAACAATAATACAATTCAATATTATACATACACAAGTTAAATACACTTTATATAACTATTGAATTTATCATATACGCACACATTACATAATTTTGTATTGTATGAATGTGTATTAATGTGTTAATAAGTGTATTTCAGCACATAACCATGCATATTATCTATACATTTAAACCCGCCTGTATCAGTATATATATTATCTATAAATTAGAAACTATTTCTGTAAAATACCTTTATCCTATGTGTTGTTATGGTAGTTTTATATGTGCACAGAAATTTCATGTTGTTCATATGTAGAGTTCGAGACTAGAGAGGTTGTAGTTTGCAACTTTGGAGGGCGATGAACGTCTTCTCTTCCTTGTCCTCCTACTCCTCCTCTTCCCCCTTCTCTTCCTCCCCAACTTCCTTCTTTTCTTCCTCCTGCTCCTTCTACTGTTTTTCCTGCTCTCACTCTTCCTATATTTCCTCCTCCTTCTGCTCCTCTTCCTCCCCCTCCAGTCCTTATCATCCTACTACACGTCGTACGGAGTTGTGAACGGAATAATTCGTACTTCAGTGCGTAGATCACCGGATTAACGCAGCAGTTGGCGAAAGTGCTGAGCACGGACACGTGGTACCAAGGGGACATGAAGTCCAGCCTGTAGCCGAAGCTGTAGAACAGCAATAGAATCTGGTTGAGGCTCGTGCAGGCGATACAGCTAGCGACCACGACTGCGGGGTTAAGTCAGATAGGCGGAATTACGTGATTGTGGGCGTGGTTAGGTGAGGATAGGCGGAATTACGTGATTGTGGGCGTTGTTAGGTGAGGATAGGAGGAATTACGTGATTGTGGGCGTTGTTAGGTGAGGATAGGCGGAATTACGTGATGGTGGGCGGGGTTAAGTCAGATAGGCGGAATTACGTGATTGTGGGTGTGGTAAGGTGAGGATAGGCGGAATTACGTGATGGTGGGCGTGGTTAGGTGAGGATAGGCGGAATTACGTGATTGTGGGCGTGGTTAGGTGAGGATAGGCGGAATTACGTGATGGTGGTCGTGGTAAGGTGAGGATAGGTGGAATTACGTGATTGTGGGCGTGGTTAGGTGAGGATAGGCGGAATTACGTGATGGTGGGCGTGGTTAGGTGAGGATAGGCGGAATTACGTGATTGTGGGCGTGGTTAGGTGAGGATAGGCGGAATTACGTGATGGTGGGCGTGGTTAGGTGAGGATAGGCGGAATTACGTGATGGTGGGCGTGGTTAGGTGAGGATAGGCGGAATTACGTGATTGTGGGCGTGGTTAGGTGAGGATAGGCGGAATTACGTGATGGTGGTCGTGGTAAGGTGAGGATAGGTGGAATTACGTGATTGTGGGCGTGGTTAGGTGAGGATAGGCGGAATTACGTGATGGTGGGCGTGGTTAGGTGAGGATAGGCGGAATTACGTGATGGTGGGCGTGGTTAGACGAGGATAGGCGTAATTACGTGATGGTGGTCGTGGTAAGGTGAGGATAGGTGGAATTACGTGATGGTGGGCGGGGTAATGTGAGTATAGGCGGAATTACGTGATGGTGGACATGGTAATATAAGGATAGGCTGAATTACGTGATTGTGGGTGTGGTAAGGTAAGGATAGAGGTAATTACGAGATAGTGGACGTGGTAAGGTTATAATGGGCGGATTGTGCGAGGGTAGGTGATGGTAAAGTGGGGGTAGGTGAGGGTAAAGTGGGGGTAGGTGAGGATAAAAATGGGGTAAGGTGATTGTAAAGTGGGGGTAGATGATGGTGACTGCTTACTATATGGAATAATTTACGAAAAGAAATAGGAAGCATTTAAATGAAACTAATTTAAAACTAAATACGTTATCCATGATGAAAAATGTCCATTTTTTACACCGAATATTGTTTTTGTTATTGTGTAATATAGTTGTTCTTCTTAAGAATTCCTTAGTAATTTCGCTGAAATAACTGTTTAACAATACAAAAGAATATTTACATTATGAATACAAAAATGGCAATTAAATAAAAAATAATTATAGAGTCTGAATTTATATCGAGAATAATTGTAAATTTCATTTACGAAATTAGATTGTTCTAGTGCTAAAATTATACCAAATTACATAATGATGATTAAGTAGGTATCACACATACATATATATTTATTACCTCCTAGCATTATTGTAAGAAAGTCATTAATATTTACGTAATATCATTTATCAATATTAATCGCATACCAAAAGATTTTAAAAGATTAGATTTTTTAAATGTTAATTAAAAAAAAACAAAAGTTTTCAATAAAATGTTTATCAATAATTATTGTGGTATTTGCATTAATTTGGTTGAGGAATAAGTGAATATTAAAGTTAACGAAATTAAACATTTTAAAAACAAGTCAAAATTAAATTTATGAAAGTAATATTGTAATAATGGTATAATAATATAGTATAGTAAGATAATACAATTAAAAAGAATGGATTACAAATAAATTAATAAAATATATGTGCTAATTGTTATTGCTAATTAAAGGGAAACTGAAAAATTGTAATTGAAAATAGCAAAAATGATGTTTAAATTGAAGATAAAAAGATTAAAAATGAATAAAAAACTCAAACTAAAATTAGGAATACAACATTAAAGAAGAAGATAAAAAATTAAATATATTATAACTAGATTATAAAAATATTAATATAATACAACAACACTACAACAAATTAAAGCTATGAGATATTAAAATAAATAAATATAATTGTATTTAGTTTATTTTACAAATAAATATAAATTGTGTCAAGTTTGTAGATATTTAAACATTTTTTGCTGAAAAAGAAATTCTAAAAATCTAAAAAGAAGTAGCAACAAATTATTATTATTCATATTTATCATAAAATATTCAGTGAATTATCAATTTATGATGTATTTATTATGTAAAATTATATAACAATTATATTTCTCAATACAGTAAAGTAAATTTAAAATGTCAGTGTTTTATAATAATTAATACTTTTAATTTGTGTAAATAATATAGTTTTAGTGTTGATAGGATAGTGTTGACATCATAGTGTTGATATTTTAGTATTGAAATATAGTGTAGGCATTATAGTGTAGGCATTATAGTGTCGATATTATAATGTTGACACTATAATGTTAACATTATAGTGATGACATTATAGTGATGACATTATAGTGTTGAAATTATAGTGTTAACATTATAGTGATGACATTATAATATTGACATTATAGTGTTGACATTATAGTATTAACATTATAGTGATGACATTATAATATTGACATTGTAGTGTTGACATTATAGTGTTAACATTGTAGTGATGACATTAAAGTTATGAAATTATAGTGATGACATTATAGTGTTGACATTATAGTGTTGAAATTATAGTGTTAATATTATAGTGTTGACATTATAGTGATGACATTATAGTGTTGACATTATAGTGTTGACATTATAATGTTGACATTATAATGTTGATACAATAGTGCTGAAATTATAGTGTTGACATTATAATATTGACATTATAGTGTTGACATTAAAGTGTTGATATTATAATATTGACATTATAATGTTGACATTATAGTGTTGACATTATAGTGTTGACATTATAGTGTTGACATTATAGTGTTGACATTATAGTGTTGACATTATAGTGTTGACATTATAGTGTTGACATTATAGTGTTGACATTATAGTGTTGACATTATAGTGTTGACATTATAGTG
Source organism: Osedax frankpressi (assembly GCA_964035775.1). Lineage (NCBI taxonomy): Eukaryota > Metazoa > Annelida > Polychaeta > Sabellida > Siboglinidae > Osedax > Osedax frankpressi. The sequence goes on from OZ038316.1 coordinate 11,756,691, forward strand.
TTGATATTATAATATTGACATTATAGTGTTGACACAATAGTGCTGATATTATAGTGTTGACATTATAAATATTCATATTATTATAATATCCATATAGTAATACTATAATAGTATAATAATACTATAATAGTGTTGACATTATAGTGTTGATATT
>OZ038316.1:11761844-11776200 GCA_964035775.1 Osedax frankpressi
TACCATCATACCATCAGCATACAAGGGGGCTTTAGTCATACCATCATACCATCAGCATACAAGGGCTTTAGTCATAACATCATACCATCAGCATACAGGGGGCTTTAGTCATACCATCATACCATCAGCATACAGGGGGCTTTAGTCATACCATCATACCATCAGCATACAGGGGGCTTTAGTCATACCGTCATACCATCATACCATCAGCATACAGGGGGCTTTAGTCATACCATCATACCATCAGCATACAAGGGGCTTTAGTCATACCATCATACCATCAGCATACAGGGGGCTTTAGTCATACCATCATACCATCAGCATACAGGGGGCTTTAGTCATACCGTCATACCATCAGCATACAGGGGGCTTTAGTCATACTGTCATACCATCAGCATACAGGGGGCTTTAGTCATACCATCATACCATCAGCATACAGGGGGCTTTAGTCATACCATCATACCATCAGCATACAGGGGGCTTTAGTCATACCATCATACCATCAGCATACAGGGGGCTTTAGTCATACCGTCATACCATCAGCATACAGGGGGCTTTAGTCTTGCAATCATACCATCAGCATACAAGGGGCTTTAGTCTTGCAATCATACCATCAGCATACAGGGGGCTTTAGTCATACTGTCATACCATCAGCATACAGGGGGCTTTAGTCATACCATCATACCATCAGCATACAGGGGGCTTTAGTCATACCATCATACCATCAGCATACAAGGGCTTTAGTCATACCATCATACCATCAGCATACAGGGGGCTTTAGTCATACCATCATGCCATCAGCATACAGGGGGCTTTAGTCATACCGTCATGCCATTATACCATCAACATACGGGGGGCTTTAGTAATACCATCATACCATCAGCATACAGGGGGCTTTAGTCATACCATCATACCATCAGCATACAAGGGGCTTTAGTCATACCATCATACCATCAGCATACAAGGGCTTTAGTCTTGCAATCATACCATCAGCATACAAGGGCTTTAGTCATACCATCATACCATCAGCATACAGGGGGCTTTAGTCATACCATCATACCATCAGCATACAGGGGGCTTTAGTCATACCATCATGCCATCAGCATACAGGGGGCTTTAGTCATACCGTCATGCCATTATACCATCAACATACGGGGGGCTTTAGTAATACCATCATACCATCAGCATACAGGGGGCTTTAGTCATACCATCATACCATCAGCATACAAGGGCTTTAGTCATACTGTCATACCATCAGCATACAGGGGGCTTTAGTCTTGCAATCATACCATCAGCATACAGGGGGCTTTAGTCATACCATCATGCCATCAGCATACAGGGGGCTTTAGTCATACTGTCATGCCATTATACCATCAACATACGGGGGGCTTTAGTAATACCATCATACCATCAGCATACAGGGGGCTTTAGTCATACCATCATACCATCAGCATACAAGGGCTTTAGTCATACTGTCATACAATCAGCATACAGGGGGCTTTAGTCTTGCAATCATACCATCAGCATACAGGGGGCTTTAGTCATACCATCATACCATCAGCATACAAGGGCTTTAGTCATACCATCATACCATCAGCATACAGGGGGCTTTAGTCATACCATCATACCATCAGCATACAAGGGCTTTAGTCTTGCAATCATACCATCAGCATACAAGGGGCTTTAGTCATACCATCATACCATCATACCATCAGCATACGGGGGGCTTTAGTCATGCAATCATACCATCAGCATACAGGGGGCTTTAGTCATACCATCATACCATCAGCATACAAGGGCTTTAGTCATACTGTCATACCATCAGCATACAGGGGGCTTTAGTCATACCGTCATACTATCATACCATCAGCATACGAGGGGCTTTAGTCATGCGTGCCATAATGCAAATAAATGTAGTAATTGAATAATTCGTGTATAGTAAACCAAGTGAGTAATTCACTATTTCCAAAGTTGAACGAACTTTATTGAATATTGTAAATATCGTATGTATTGTCTCAGGTGTAATACATACAATATACATATTAAATACATATAGGTATATGTCTATTTGTTAAATACTATATAATGAAGGAATTATATATTTGCATATGTTTATATATATATATATATATATATATATATATAATTAAATCTTGAACGAATACAACATATATTTTCAAAAATTTATAGATAATAAATAGATAATAGCCATAATATGTAACATCCCTAATAGTTATCAGTCTTATTAAATAATATCCCTAATATATAAAATTCATAATAGATAATAGAGGACCGTATAAAACCCTCCGCAAATTATTTACGGACCAGTGACCCCATTACATTCAGTGACCACAACGATGACCTACCGAATAATGGGAACGCATACTCCACGGCGAACATCGCACTTCCGGCGAGTCTGCGCAACGGTCGAGACGGGTAAACATCCATGACAATGCAGCGCCCCTGGCGGACAGCTGAAGTCGGCGTCGTTATGGCAACGTTAAAGGCTACGGACGCTAACAGTACGCCTGCGCTCTTCAGCACCGAACGCACGTGCGACCTCTCTATTCTGTACACCATAGGCCGTACGACCGACTCGTGCCTGGATAGCGTGTAGTTTACGTAATGCGTTATTACTATTCGACGTTGGCTGGTCGGAAACGGAAAGTCGATTTTTTTGAATAAACAATAATTATACATAATATTTTAATAATTCTTGTTTGAAAAATAGATACAGTGAGTTTATTAATATAAAATATAAGAATTTACGAATACGGGAGATAATATAGACATGTGAGTGTTTATTTATTAGTACGTATCGTCTAAGCATAAATAATACTACAGAATAAATAATAAATACGATGCCTTTTATCAAAAATATTATAAATTATCACAGTTTGTTGTTAGCAAAACAAATCCTAATTCAATTAGAGAAAATAAAATAATATTATAATATTTTTCAAATTTATTTTTAAACTAAAATTTATGATTTGGACTGGAATAAATTACGGATTAAATGAAATATTAAATGATATATTAAATGATATATTAAATGATATATTAAATGATATATTAAATGATATATTAAATGATATATTAAATGATATATTAAATGATATATTAAATGATATATTAAATGATATATTAAATGATATATTAAATGATATATTAAATGATATATTAAATGATATATTAAATGATATATTAAATGATATATTAAATGATATATTAAATGATATATTAAATGATATGTTAAATGATATATTAAATGATATATTAAATGATATATTTAATGATATATTAAATGATATATTAAATGATATATTAAATGATATATTAAATGATATATTAAATGATATATTAAATGATATATTAAATGATATATTAAATGATATATTAAATGATATGTTAAATGATATATTAAATGATATATTAAATGATATATTAAATGATATATTAAATGATATATTAAATGATATATTAATCTCAAATTCGCGTGTCAATTACACCATGACAATGATATATTGATTATTTCCACGTTCAAAAACTAATAAATAATTTTAAAATAATGTACTAAATATTCATTAATTCAGATATTTAAATTGTTTTAAAGTTTGTATTTGATAACAAAGAATATATTTTAATAATACATTTTCACGTGTATCAATATATTAAATATCTAATATATATTTATACCAGATAACAAACATCTTCATTGTTTTATATGTAAACTTCTTATTTATATATATTTAAATTAATATATCATAAATATTGTTTTTTTAAATATATATATTTCATAAATTATTATTATTTCTAAATTAAACCATTGAAAAATTAAAGTTAAAAATTAAAGTAAAGGCATTATATTTGTATCTGAATTACAGATATATATATATATATATATATATATATATATATATATATATATATATATTAAACAACTATGCTTGGTATTGTTATATAATTCATAATTATATATATATATATAATTATTTTAGTATTTATTGAAATAAGTAATTATATCTTAATTAACTTACTATTTATAGACCTTACTATTTGTATATTTATTTATTTATATTGATATTTATTATAATATTTATATAAATTGGACTTTACATTTATTATAACGAATACATTAATTTTCAATTACTTTGATAAACTTCAATATTATATGTTATTATACATCGTCTCGAATGCTAGTTTTCTAGATGTTTCTTAGCTACTATAATTATAATTAATAATAATTTTAATATCTATTCTTATCTGACATATGGCAAAGTTTCCAATGATCAATTTTGAAGTAATTTTTAATTATATTTGAAATATTGCTTATTCAAGCTGAAAAGGACACGCCTATTCATGGAAAACAAATGGTATATGCTCCAAGGATTTCACAAAGACAATTACTGTTGTCTACCCAAACCATAATGCTATATACTTATAATATATATATTTTGAGCTCCTTCATTTATATAATATTTATAACTATTCGTATTGATTTCACTTTATAGTCTACAGATGTGTATTGATATGAATTCCCGTGTTAATGTTTACTGAACACTGACCAGTGTAGTATTCCAATGCTATTGCTAAAACTGTATCCTAAATAAACAATGCTTATGATTTAATAATATACACAATGGCATCCGACAAAAACTTCCAAAATTGCAAAGAATGATTTATCATCTAAATACTTCTTTTTGCATGTACAAAATGTACCGCTATATCTTCATTGGCTAATACTTCTACATAGGTTGCCGTGGATATTCAAATCATACTTAAGTACACGATACTAACTATTGTTATAACTACATTGTCTATGAATAGTACTGACTATACAAAATTACGAATGGTATTCAAACTAATATGATAATTAATGTTACTATTACTGTGCTTAGCTTATAGGTATAAGTACTTACATGTACTATATTGAATTCCCTTGTAAGGGTATATACAATCAATACCGGCTCACTTTCCTCTGACGACAATGAAATACCCTACTCCTCTATTAAGAATACAATAGTTTAAAAAATGGCTGTTACAAATTACACATACTAATAGAACTTATAAACTAAATTCATCGATATTAATTAATGTAAGATCTTTAAAAAAAACTATCAACTATAATTTAAAGTATTAAGATACTAAATCCCGATTACATATGTATTATATAAAAGGGTTAAATTTCATACGAATTATCCGTTACATAATAATTATAACATTTTCCATCATCAACAACGTAATATCTCACGTAACGATGATCTTATCTCCCAATGAGTTTACTTCATAATTCACTTAATATATAAACCACCCACTACTGACCTAAATACCTTCCTGGATTACTATTTCACTTATTTCACTAAATATCGCGACAAAAACAAAACAATTAAATTAGGTAACTCCAATATTCATTTCAAAAACCTAAATATCAAAACTACCGAATTAAAAATTATTCTTGACTTACTTGAACAAAATTAATACTACCTTTATCTACTTGCTGATATGGAAACATACTAGACTTAATAATTGAGAACAATATCAAATTGTTATCCTAACTTGATTCAATACCTGCAATAGTACTACATATATAACTTATTTTGTATCCTCCAAGATTAAACAACTTTGCTTCTTTTTAAACATGAAATAATACAACCTCGACAAAATATAAAAACTTGATACTAACCTAACATTAAAATCAATTGCATAATACAATAATCCAAACATTAATTCTGTTATTTGAAAAAATTCGATATTAAAACATTAATAATTATTATTGACTAATAAATTACTTGATAAATATTAATCAAAATTCTACTAGAACATATTACTGAAATAATACTTTATGTCTTCAATAAAATACTAATAATAATATAATATATACTAATATATACATATATAAATAAATATATATATATATATATATATATATATATATATATCTACTTTATATTAATTACTTACGTTTGACTACTTTTAATTATTTACTAATTATTATAATAATACATAATAATTATAATAATAATAGTATAATTTATTTGCACTCGATCCGTGATAGTATATAATATATATATTTTGTAATATCCAATATTTTTATAAATACAACATATAACGTACCTATCATTTATTTTCTTATGCTTTTTCATACACATATCTGAATATCAGACTGCAACTACTAATTTCTATACTGACATATAACTGGACATATAACTGGACATATAACTGGACATATAACTGGACATATAACTGGACATATAACTGGACATATAACTGGACATATAACTGGACATATAACTGGACATATAACTGGACATATAACTGGACATATAACCGGACATATAACCGGACATATAACTGGACATATAACTGGACATATAACTGGACATATAACTGGACATATAACTGGACATATAACTGGACATATAACCGGACATATAACTGGACATATAACTGGACATATAACTGGACATATAACTGGACATATAACTGGACATATAACTGGACATATAACCGGACATATAACTGGACATATAACTGGACATATAACTGGACATATAACTGGACATATAACTGGACATATAACTGGACATATAACTGGACATATAACTGGACATATAACTGGATGACTACTAACGTAACCTCCCACAAATGTAAACAAAACAATTATAATACATGATTTGTTCTCCTCCACAATAGCTCAGTAATTCACTACACAAATCAACGACATAGCTGGGACTAACGGCAATGTTGTCGGCAACAAATGACTCTCTAATGACTCTCTAACAAATCATATCAATAACATAACAAAACAATACGAGTGTCATCGAAGACACTCGCGTAGACCATATTACATTGCACTACTCTATTACTAGTTAAAACCATAATATTAAACATATTTCATTACTGAACATCTTTAATTCAACTAAAACTCAACTAAACAAACTTAAAGACAGAATATTAAAATCATGTATTGGTTTAGTTTTAAAACATAAATATATGAAAGAAACTAAATTACTCTAAAGCTACTACAAATACAGACCACCGATACACGTTACACGCAAGTAAATCAACTTTCGGTTTCAGGGAGTAACTCCAAATCCCTTAAATAGGTCGATATCTACTTGAGACTAGATAACATGAATATACTTCTGAACACTCATGATACCTATCTAACTCCAACATCAGATACATTAACTCGACTCATTCAAGTACCATATCTGATCTCAGCCCCTTTACCACGAAATGTACTTTACGGTGCCGATATTAGGTGATACCTGTCTTGGGCAATAATTAGAAGGTTGTAAGTCGACGCGAGCAGGAGTGACCACAGTGGTATTGAACTTTGCCACAGTTTACACTTGAAAGACGAGTACCAGAACGCCGCATTTCCGGTCAAAACATCGAATTCCGCTTCGTAGGTTATCTGTGATTATGCGACGTCATTACAATTTAGTGTGAATAGGGTTTAGTGTAAATAGGGTTTAGTGTGAATAGGGTTTAGTGTAAATAGGGTTTAGTGTGAATAGGGTTTAGTGTGAATAGGGTTTAGAGTGAATAGGGTTTAGTGTGAATAGGGTTTAGTGTGAATAGGGTTTAGTGTGAATAGGGTTTAGAGTGAATAGGGTTTAGTGTGAATAGGGTTTAGTGTGAATAGGGTTTAGTGTGAATAGGGTTTAGTGTGAATAGGGTTTAGTGTGAATAGGGTTTAGTGTGAATAGGGTTTAGTGTGAATAGGGTTTAGTGTGAATAGGGTTTAGTGTGAATAGGGTTTAGTGTGAATAGGGTTTAGTGTGAATAGGGTTTAGTGTGAATAGGGTTTAGTGTGAATAGGGTTTAGTGTGGATAGGGTTTAGTGTGCATAGGGTTTAGTGTGAATAGGGTTTAGTGTGCATAGGGTTTAGTGTGAATAGGGTTTAGTGTGAATAGGGTTTAGTGTGAATAGTGTTTAGTGTGGATAGGGTTTAGTGTGAATAGGGTTTAGTGTGAATAGGGTTTAGTGTGCATAGGGTTTAGTGTGAATAGGGTTTAGTGTGAATAGGGTTTAGTGTGAAGAGGGTTTAGTGTGCATAGGATTTAGTGTGAATAGGGTTTAGTGTGAATAGGGTTTAGTGTGAATAGGGTTTAGTGTGCATAGGGTTTAGTGTGAATAGGGTTTAGTGTGAATAGGGTTTAGTGTGAATAGGGTTTAGTGTGAATAGGGTTTAGTGTGAATAGGGTTTAGTGTGAATAGGGTTTAGTGTGAATAGGATTTAGGGTGAATAGGGTTTAGAGTGGATAGGGTTTAGAGTGGATAGGGTTTAGTGTGAATACGGTTTAGTGTGAATAGGGTTTAGTGTGAATAGGGTTTAGTGTGAATAGGGTTTAGTGTGAATAGGGTTTAGTGTGAATAGGGTTTAGTGTGAATAGGGTTTAGTGTGAATAGGGTTTAGTGTGAATAGGGTTTAGTGTGAATAGTGTTTAGTGTGCATAGTGTTTAGTGTGAATAGGGTTTAGTGTGAATAGGGTTTAGTGTGCATAGGGTTTAGTGTGCATAGGGTTTAGTGTGAATAGAGATTAGTGTGAATAGTGTTTAGTGTGAATAGGGTTTAGTGTGCATAGGGTTTAGTGTGAATAGGGTTTAGTGTGAATAGGGTTTAGTGTGAATAGGGTTTAGTGTGAATAGGGTTTAGTGTGAATAGGGTTTAGTGTGAATAGGGTTTAGTGTGAATAGGGTTTAGTGTGAATAGGGTTTAGTGTGAATAGGGTTTAGTGTGAATAGGGTTTAGTGTGAATAGGGTTTAGTGTGAATAGGGTTTAGTGTGAATAGGGTTTAGTGTGAATAGGGTTTAGGGTGAATAGGGTTTAGAGTGGATAGGGTTTAGAGTGGATAGGGTTTAGTGTGAATACGGTTTAGTGTGAATAGGGTTTAGTGTGAATAGGGTTTAGTGTGAATAGGGTTTAGTGTGAATAGGGTTTAGTGTGAATAGGGTTTAGTGTGAATAGTATTTAGTGTGCATAGTGTTTAGTGTGAATAGGGTTTAGTGTGAATAGGGTTTAGTGTGCATAGGGTTTAGTGTGAATAGGGTTTAGTGTGAATAGGGTTTAGTGTGAATAGGGTTTAGTGTGCATAGGATTTAGTGTGAATAGGGTTTAGTGTGAATAGGGTTTAGTGTGAATGGGGTTTAGTGTGAAGAGGGTTTAGTGTGCATAGGATTTAGTGTGAATAGGGTTTAGTGTGAATAGGGTTTAATGTGAATAGGGTTTAGTGTGAATGGGGTTTAGTGTGAAGAGGGTTTAGTGTGCATAGGATTTAGTGTGAATAGGGTTTAGTGTGAATAGGGTTTAGTGTGAATAGGGTTTAGTGTGAATAGGGTTTAGTGTGAATAGGGTTTAGTGTGAATAGGGTTTAGTGTGAATAGGGTTTAGTGTGAATAGGGTTTAGTGTGAATAGGGTTTAGTATGAATAGGGTTTAGTGTGCATAGGATTTAGTGTGAAGAGGGTTTAGTGTGCATAGGATTTAGTGTACATAATATTTAGTGTTTAGTAGGGTGTAGTATTTTGTAGGGTATAGTGTTTAGTAGAGTGTAGTATTTAGTAGGGCGTAGTGTTTAGTAGAGTGTAGTATTTATTAGGGTGTAGTATTTAGTAGGGTGTAGTGTTTAATAGGGTGTAGTATTTAGTAGGGTGTAATATTTAGTAGGGTGTAATATTTAGTAGGGCGTAGTGTTTAGTAGGGTTTAGCGTTTAGTAGGGTATATTATTTTGTAGGGTGTAGTGTTTAATAGGGTGTAGTATTTAGTAGGGTGTAATATTTAGTAGGGTGTAATATTTAGTAGGGCGTAGTGTTTAGTAGGGTTTAGCGTTTAGTAGGGTATAGTATTTAGTAGGGCGTAGTGTTTAGTAGGGCGTAGCGTTTAGTAGGATGTAGTGTTAAGGATGGTGTAGTGTTTAGTAAAATATAGTATTTAGTAGGTTATAGTGCTTAGTAAGATGTATTGTTTAGTAAGTTATAGTGTTTAGTAGGGTGTAGTGTTTAGTAGGGTGTAGTATTTAGTAAGTTATAGTGTTTAGTAGGGTGTAGTGTTTAGTAGGGTGTAGTATTTAGTAAGTTGTAGTATTTAGTAAGGTGTAGTGAGTTTAGTGGACAGTAGTAGGTAGTGTAAAGTGAAATTCATTGGGTATTTGTTCAATCAAGGTTGTCGCCTTGTTTAGGTCACTAGTGAGGTCAATAATCACTATCTTATCTAAGCTAGAGATGGTCTAGTTAGACGAGGTACTGTAGCTCTATACTATAGCTCTACCTGACCACGTCACTAATGTCCGTGCGCGTATTCTGTCGTATTGGGTACGTAATCGAAATCAACTCTTTCATGTAATATTCGTATTTTCAAGGTGATGTTTGTTGTCTCTTGCGACCTCAAATTAACAACAATTGGCTACAACTAGGCAACAATTAATTATTATATATCAGCAATGATAATCAGCAAGTATTCGATTACAAGATGATTAATTTGGTATCCTGGAGATTGAAATAATAATAATAACTCTTTTAATAATAATAATTGAGTGAATAAGCTGTATGCAGCTTACAATGTACACTATAATGTACAATGTACACTATATTGTACACTGTATACTATATTGTACACTGTACACTATATTGTACACTGTACACTATATTATACACTGTACACTATATTGTACACTGTACACTATATTGTACACTATACACCATATTGTACACTGTACACTATATTGTACACTGTACACTGTACACCATAGTGTACACTGTACACTATATCGTACATTGTACACTATATTGCATACTGTACACCATAGTGTACACTGTATACTATATTGTACACTGTACACTATATTGCATACTGTACACTGTACACCATATTGTACACTGTACACTATATTGTACACTGTACACTGTACACCATAGTGTACACTGTACACTATATCGTACACTGTACACTATATTGCATACTGTACACCATATTGTACACTGTACACTATATTGTACAATGTACACTGTACACCATATTGTACACTGTACAATATAGTGTACACTGTACACCATATTGTACAATGTACACTAAACTGTACAATGTACACTGTACACCATATTGTACACTGTACACTATATTGTACACTGTACACTGTACACTATATTGTACACTGTGCACTATATTTTACACTGTACACTATATCGTACACTGTACACTATATTGTACACTGTACGCTTTACACTGTATTGTACACTGTACACTATATTGTATACCGTACACTATATTGTACATTGTACATTGTACAGTAGGGTGGATCACTTTGATACATTTTTCAATATTATTTATTGGCTCATCTATTATATATAGTAAAGATATGAGTTATAATGAATATATATAAATTTTAATTTTTTTAAAATTATGGCTGAGTATTGAATGGTAATAATGATTTTTTAATAATGAAAAATGTCTAAAAGCTTTATATGATATATTATTAAATAAAAACATATTACAATTTTTTTTTAAATTGTTATTAGGAAATTTCAGGAAAATTAAATTTTAATAATTTGTTGTATATTTTTGAAATTTTTTGTTCTTAAAATATTGTAAAATGTATAAGCAATATCACATTAGTTATATTTGTTTCCTGTGAAATGGGTAATGATAAAAAATATTACAAATTTAAATTTAATTTGGATTTTTAAGTGTTTTTCATGAAAAAAATTCAAAATTCAAATTTCAAATAATCCAAATATTTTATTTAGAAATTATTTTGTTTTAAATATATACTTACTATGCGATAAAATAAACTATATTTAATATACTATATACACAGTTGAGATAAAAAAAAAAGCAAAACATATTATATGCAGATTAAATTATATTAAATTATATGCAGATATGTAATACCACAATGTAAATTTTTACGAAATATGATTTATTTTTTAATAGTTATAACTATGTAATATTAGCTATCATTGAATATAGTTAATAGGAAATATAAGTTAATTTGAACATCTTATAGTAGTATTATTGATAATTTATTAATAATAGAATATTAAAAATTATTCCTGGAAATTCTATAATTTAAAAAATTATAATTATTTATAATTAATATTAATATTAAAATGGAGAATTATTGCGTAAATTCATTGTGAAAAATAGTATAAAAAAGAATCAAAAATGGCGGAAATAATAGGATAAACAAGTATTTATTTATTTTTAATGGGAAATTTTTCTTATAAATCTTTATAATTTTTAATAAGTGATAAATTCATAATTCTGGCGCTACCTTAATATTTCTAATATATTTTTTTAAATTATATGCTTTATATTATTTTTATATGTCTTATAATTTATATGCTGAGTGAGCCAGTTTATTCTGAAAAGTTATCCACCCCATTGTACACTATGCAATTGATAGGGACTCTAGACAATGACTTTAGACAATAACTTTAGATAATTGTTATTTTAATATTATTAATATATTATATACTATATTTAATATATTATTATAATGATATAAAATCGAAACTCAAATGGTTTAATAACATATTAATAATATATTAATAACATATTAATAATATATTAATAACATATTAATAATATATTAATAACATATTAATAATATATTAATAACATATTAATAATATATTAATAATGATGATCATAGTCATTCATGATTTCCTTTAGCGACGAAATAATAGATTAATAAACAGAGTATGATAAAATACATGCTTCTTTATTATGAAGTTTACGAAAAGAGAATGTATTTCCCAACATAATAAACAATAATGACTTCAATTATTAGATATATAAATTATTAATGATGATCTTATCTCATATACTACCGTAGGAGTATGACTGATGGTGTAATCTAATATGTGGTCAGTTGTTATATATATTATGAAATCAATTTAAAGAACTTACAGACAGAATAAAGTGATTATACCGAATTATAATTGCTATATCTGTACTAATTCGTATAATTGACCTTAGCCCGCAATTAACGTGATCGACTTCATTATATAAGCCACGCCCACGAACGTCATCTTGTTTACGCACGAAAAGAGATAACGAAATATCGAAGATGATAGAAGATACCAGCATCCTGTACGTTAATTGTGCGTATAGTGTGAGTGAAATACATACAACGTGCGCGCACACAGGCGTACGCACACACAGGCGTACGCCGTACGGTGTAAACACAGGCGTACGGTGTACTACGTACAGTATAGGTGTGTACGTCATACACTGCATTTCATACTGCGTCTCCGCGTACATACGAATATTCTCGACTTACTCACTATACTTGCGAAAGTACACCTTTGAATACCCGAATCTACTCATAATATTCGTAGATAACCATGCATATTTGTAGATAATCTTAAATACTTATAAGTATTCGTAAATATTCGGAAATACTCGTAAATACTTGCATGTACTTGTAAATACACGTATATATCTGTAACTACACGTAAATATTCGTAAATCCCCGAAAATACTCTTAAATAATCGTATGATTTCGTAAAGATCCGGAAATAATCGTAAATACTCATAAATATCCATATATATATATATATATATATATATATATATATATATAATCTATCAATAACAACAAATACTCATAAATAACCGTAAATACCCGCAAACTTATTTCTTAAGTACTCGCTCACATTTAAACCTGATTTCATAACCGCTCCACTCCCACACCATCACCGCACGTATATGTGTACTACTAGGGTACTACTAGATATATGTGGTACTATAGTACCACATATATAGGGTAAAATGTGGTACATAACTATATCGTTGGGTATTCCTATATAGTGTATCCTTATTGCTAGAATATCTAATGATAATGAAATAATATTAGATAATTGGTCAGTCTTTAGAACATTCGTTATTAAACTCAGAATCAACGAATCACCAGCCAATAATACTATTGTAATATTATTAATCGTATACACATTTTATTTTATTATCCAACACAGATGCTTTATTAACTGTTTTATTTTACATATTATGCCATTGGCATTTATTTGTGTGCCATTAAAATGTTATCTATTTAAAAATATAAAATATTCACCATGTTGATATACTTATATATACTTATACACAAATATTTATATAAATGACAATCATAATGAGTTTATTTTGTGATTTACGCTAATTGATATATAACGATTTCGCCGCACGAGTAGTTGGTCACTAAACCCTGGTGACCTCTGAACTGCGATGATCTATGCACTAACGTGAGATCTCGTAATTACAAAGATAGCTGCCGAGAAGTCCAAAAAACTCTGGTTCAGAATCAGTGTGTTGACATACATATTCCTCATTTTACGACTTGTGAGAATAATGT
>OZ038316.1:11776400-11813425 GCA_964035775.1 Osedax frankpressi
GTACACGAATCTGACACCGGTAGATTTAACAGAATTTCTGTAAGAATACCAACCTCATTACACAATTCAGCAACAAGGAACTTCGAGTGTTCATTTTGTAGTTTTGCAATCATGTTGTCTTTGTTGAGGCTAAGTCTTGGCATACCAATAAGTAGGTCTGCAGGTGAGGCCAACAGAACAAATTAGTATGATAAGATAACTGTATGATAAGATAGCTGTATGATAAGATAGCTGTATGATAAGATAGCTGTATGATAAGATAACTGTATGATAAGATAACTGTATGATAAGATAGCTGTATGATAAGTTAACTGTATGATAAGATAACTGTATGATAAGATAACTGTATGATAAGATAGCTGTATGATAAGATAACTGTATGATAAGATAAATGTATGATAAGATAGCTGTATGATAAGATAACTGTATGATATGAGCCATCTATAATGAAACCTATGCATGTACATAAATCCCGTCCACATAACCCACTCAACACTCAACACTCCACTCAACACTCCACTCAACACTCCACCCCACACTCAAAACTCCACTCAACACTCAACTCAACACTCAACACTCAACTCAACACTCCACTCAAAATTCCACTCAATACTCCACTCAACACTCCACTCAACATTCCACTCAACACTCCACTCAACACTCCACTCAACATTCCACTCAACACTCCACTCAACACTCCACTCAACACTCCACTCCACTCCACTCCACACTCCACTCCACACTCCACTCAACACTCCACTCAACTCAACACTCAACTCAACAATACACTCAACACTCCACTCAACACTACACCAAGCTTCCGACCCCACTCCTATACCACATGCTCACAGTAACTCATTAATCCCCACTCTAAATACCCCCTAATACCCACTCTACATACTCCCTAATACCCACTCTACATACCCCCTAATACTCACTCTACATACCCCCTAATACCCACTCTACACAGACACAATACCCACTCTACACAGACACAATCCCCACTCTACACACCCCCTAATACCCACTCTATACAGACACAATCCCCACTCTACACACCCCCTAATACCCACTCTACACAGACACAATACCCACTCTACACAGACACAATACCCACTCTACACACCCCCTAATACCCACTCTACACACCCCCTAATACCCACTCCACGCAGTGTGTGTCGCACCCCACTTCACACACTAACCGCCGAGTTGCCATATACATTTGCAGATTGCACGTCCGGCTTGCGCAAGTGAAAAGAAATGAGAAGTAAATCTGTCCAATGCTACGATGATGATCAATTTGAGGGCGAGAGCTATATCCTGGGGGTCAGAGGTCGGCATTAGAACTCATAAGATTCGCAGAGGCGAGTTGATTTATCAGGGATTTTACCATACATTCCCACACCACACCCCTAAACCCCGACACCACTACTCCCACACTACTGTACCCCCATAACCCCACTACTATACCTCCACTTACATTAAAGAGGGAGGAGTTTGTTCGTGTATTTCCCTTTTGGAGTAAAGTGCTAAGTCGCCATGTGTGATGTTCTCCTTCAAAGTGAATGCTTGGAACATCAAACTGCCTGTAGAGTTATGGGGGGTGTGGAGTTATGGGGGCTGTGGAGTAGTGGGGGGTGTGGAGTTATGGGGGGCTGTGGAGTAGTGGGGGGTGTGGAGTTGTGGGGGCTGTGGAGTAGTGGGGGGTGTGGAGTTATGGGGGGCTGTGGAGTAGTGGGGGGTGTGGAGTTATGGGGGGCTGTGGAGTAGTGGGGGGTGTGGAGTTGTGGGGGCTATGGAGTAGTGGGGGCTATGGAGTAGTGGGGGGTGTGGAGTTATGTGGAGTTATGGGGGGTGTGGAGTTGTGTGGAGTTATGGGGGCTGTGGAGTAGTGGGGGGTGTGGAGTTGTGTGGAGTTATGGGGGGTGTGGAGTTGTGTGAAGTTATGGGGGGTGTGGAGTTATGGGGGGCTATGGAGTAGTGGGGGGTGTGGAGTTGTGTGGAGTTATGGGGGGGTGTGGAGTAGTGGGGGCTATGGAGTAGTGGGGGGTGTGGAGTAGTGGGGTCTGTGGAGTAGTGGGGGGTGTGGAGTTGTGGGGGGTGTGGAGTTATGTGGAGTTATGGGGGGCTGTGGAGTAGTGGGGGGTGTGGAGTTGTGTGGAGTTATGGGGGTATGTGGAGTAGTGGGGGGTGTGGAGTTGTGTGGAGTTATGGGGGGTGTAGAGTAGTGTGGAGTTATGGGGGCTGTGGAGTAGTGGGGGGTGTGGAGTTGTGTGGAGTTATGGGGGGCGTGGAGTTATGGGGGTATGTGGAGTAGTGGGGGGTGTGGAGTTGTGTGGAGTTATGGGGGGTGTAGAGTAGTGTGGAGTTATGGGGGCTGTGGAGTAGTGGGGGGTGTGGAGTTGTGTGGAGCTATGGGGGGTGTGGAGTTATGGGGGGCTGTGGAGTAGTGGGGGGTGTGGAGTTGTGTGGAGTTATGGGGGCTGTGGAGTAGTGGGGGGTGTGGAGTTGTGTGGAGTTATGGGGGGCTATGGAGTAGTGGGGGTGTGGAGTTGTGTGGAGTTATGGGGGGCTGTGGAGTAGTGGGGGGTGTGGAGTTGTGTGGAGTTATGGGGGGCTGTGGAGTAGTGGGGGTGTGAAGTTGTGTGGAGTTATGGGGGGCTGTGGAGTAGTGGGGGTGTGGAGTTGTGTGGAGTTATGGGGGGCTATGGAGTAGTGGGGGTGTGGAGTTGTGTGGAGTTATGGGGGGCTGTGGAGTTGTGGGGGGTGTGTAGTTGTGTGGAGTTATGGGGGGCTGTGGAGTAGTGGGGGGTGTGGAGTTGTGTGGAGTTATGGGGGGCTGTGGAGTTATGGGGGCTGTGGAGTAGTGGGGGGTGTGGAGTTGTGTGGAGTTATGGGGGGCTGTGGAGTAGTGGGAGGTGTGGAGTTGTGTGGAGTTATGGGGGGTGTGGAGTTATGGGGGGCTGTGGAGTAGTGGGAGGTGTGGAGTTGTGTGGAGTTATGGGGGGTTGTGGAGTAATAGGGGTGTGGAGTTGTGTGGAGTTATGGGGGGTGTGGAGTTGTGTGGAGTTATGGGAGGCTGTGGAGTTATGGGGGGCTGTGGAGTTGTGTGAAGTTATGGGAGGCTGTGAAGTAGTTGGGGGTATGGAGTTGTATAGAGCTATGGGAGGCTGTGGAGTTGTGAAGGTCATGTGCTGGTTATATGGGGGCATGTCTATAGCTGTGGTCTATTAGTGAGATTATCAGTTCAATCAGCTAAACTAAAGCCTTCTCCCTCCTCCCTCCTATTTCCCACCTCCATTTTAATTCTCTTCCGACGTGACCCTCATCTGGAACATTCCGCCGGCAACACGTGAATGAGAACAACTAATCCCGATTAATTATTGAATGTACGCCAAAAATCAACAACTCAAATAGTAAATGAGAAACCGGTTGGGAACCGGGTCATAGTACAGTGGGTTAACCAGGCCGAGCAAACCGCGAAAATTATCGATTATTTATTTATCTCCGCGGGGATATTATTGAAACAACAAAGAATTAATTATACATCGGAGACGAGGCGCAACGCCACCTAGGGGTGGGTTCATGCGTTAGAGATAAACGCAGCATGGAGATACGTGCAAACGTCATTATATGCAAACTGATCGGATTGATAACCAGCAATTGTAATAATACGTAGAGAAGGCATGGATATCGAAGTACAAAATAATCTTTTACGAGATCGCGTACAATGAACATTAATAATTGATTCACACTTACGATAATGAAATATTTATTTAATCACTCACACATTCACTACTCACTCACTGACTTACTGACTGACTCACTGACTCACTCAGTCGCTGACTGACTGACTCACTGATAAAAACAAGTTCAAAATCTCTATAGGAAACAATCAACAACATTACTAACAACAGCCGTATTATGTGGATTAAACTATTGAAATAGCAGACTACATGAACTACAAAAAAAAAACAACAGAAAAATCAAACTAATAAATACTTTCTGCCGTATTATAAACAAATTACATGAAATGACTCATGCTTCATTAAAAAATAAAATTGGCTTCGCTTCGAAGATAGATCGTCATACAAACAACTCAGTAGAAGTCGTACTGCGTTTCATAAACATACTCCACAATATCGAGTGTCTTTCTAAACAAGAAAATAAAGAATAAAACATTAAACTCCTCCAATAAAATAATACTTCGAATTACCAGACGATGAACAAAATAAATATAAATCTAAAATAAACTCCACTATATTTTAACCAAAGGTCTTAGGCTTATTAACTTCGAGCTTTTTACAACTTCTACAGCAGCTGTGGCATAACACGTCTCTATTACATGGGCTGTGGCTGAATTCAAAATATGTTAAATATTTTATTCATGATTTCATGATTCATGATTTTTTTCAAATAAATATTTCCAGCTTTATTTGGCGTAGAAGCTACAATTATATTATCTTCGACTTATAATTGATTGACAGATTCAATTATTGTTGAAACATGCTAATTAAATTTTATGATTTACAAATTTCTATTTTAAACAATTGGTTTGACCATACCCTCTTCCTTCTGTATTTTATGATGGTTTAAATATAATACTGATAGTAGTAAATTTTACTTTATATTTAAAGTTATTTCGTATTTACGAATGTAATATGGGTTTGTCAATATCGGTCCTTACGCCATGAAAAGCTAAAGTTACAGCTTTTCTACCAACTTACTACAGATCTTCAACCACATACTGACTAACAACAATAAACCCAATTTCCATGTCCTACTGCGACTTATATACAATATCAATACTACATACCTAATTTAGCAACGACGACATGTACTATATCATCAACTAACTATAATAATGAATCTAATTTACTTATACCTGTAACTAACCGCTACTACCCACTTTCCTCGCTACTAAATACCCCGATTCAATAACTATTTATTTTCTTTCTCTAATTCATAACTATGGAAAGTGTCTAGGCATTGTGAGGTTTGGTGCTCTATAACTCAATCAATCTAATGCACATAACTAGTCAAATATATCAAATATTTATTTTGTTTATATTTAAAGATACTAATCCAGATATTTGTTTAAATAAATAAATTACAAATTACTAACTCACTCACTCCCTCACTCACTCACTCATTCACTCACCCACACACTCTCTCACTCACACACTAACACAATAATTTACTCACACACTCACTCACTCACTCATTCACTCATTCCCTCACACACTTACTCCCTCACTCACTCACTCATTCATTCACTAATTCACTCACTCACTCACAGACTCATTCACTCACACACTCTCTCACTCACACACTAACACAATAATTTACTCACTCACTCACTCACTCATTCTCTCACCCATTCACTCACTCACACACTCACTCATTCACTCACTCACTCACTCACTCACTCACTCACTCACTCACTCACTCACTCACTCACTTACTCACTAACTCGCTCATTCACTCAATCACTCACTCACTCACTCACTCACTCACTCACTCACTCACTCACTAACTCACTCACTCACTAACTCACTAACTCACTCACTCACTCACTCATTCACTCACTCACTCACTCACTCACTCGTTCACTCGCTCACTCACTCACTCACTCACTCACTCACTCACTCACTCACTCACTTGTTCACTCACTCACTCACTCACTCACTAACTCACACACTAACTCACTCACTCACCCGCTCCACTCACCCGCTCCACTCACCCGCTCCACTCACCCGCTCCACTCACCGCACTTCACAGGTACATTCGGTATCATTTGGTTCGTCGTGTGGAATTATATCGGATATGAGAAGCCTTGTAAACATCCGAGGATAACTGTAGACGAGAAGAATTATATCGAGGATAAAATCAATGAGAATACATCCGTTATTTCTAATAAGGTAACTGCTTTTCACTGCAAAACTATCCAATGTTCGGTGGGTTGTGATTCTAAATCTTTAACACTTTCATCGTGCCTTTCAATGAATAATCATGCCTTTTAGTTTAGTACGTCAATGAAATATCATTGGAATTAGTATTTTGCTTGTTTTCAAATGACATGCTATATTTATGATATTATATTCAATAATTAGTTTATCAGTTGTAGGATAATGTATTCAGTATATATTTGTATCATTTCTAATTATATATTTTTAAATTGAATATAATTTTGTAAAATTGATTAACTCATAAATTTATATTTTCAATGTCAATATACGGATACGCCACTAGAATATCATAACCACGCCCACATCATAACCACGCCCACATCTTATTATGTTTGGCTATATCTCATTAGAGATCGATATGTGATCGATTCTCTATCTCTTCGCTTTTTAATGAATACGTTAAGAAGATCGGATTAAGCGTGATATACCGCCATCTAGGTTTACGTGTATCGTGCGGTGTACCTTACGTACACTATGCAAAATACACTTTACCGTTAGGATGTACGCTTTACATGATACGGTAGATATTTTACAATGTTATCGTGGAACAACAGATGTATAGGAGTATATTTCTAAAAAAAAGACACTTGGAATTTACTTGTGGAATGCTTGTGACGATTTTATAGAAATACGATGATTTGTTTGACCTCTTGAAATGCAAATTTGGTGTCGAAGTGTGATAAGTAATGTCCTTCTATAGTATACTTTGAATGTATTATACTTTAAATTATGTATGTGATTTTCTACATATTTATGTGATATACTCAAATAAAGTAAATCTGAAATTTTCTCATGTTAAAAACCATATTTAAATACAAAATTCTGAAATATTTTATATTTATGAAGATATTTTTCTTTCCAAAAAAAATATAAAATAATTCAACATATACAATATATGTAAATAATATTAAAATCAATATTTTTTGTCTTAATTTTTATGATATGTATATATAAATATTAATATGGTATATCATATTAATATTTTGTTAACATTAATTTGTATATTTGTTAATAATAATTTATCTTACATCTTAGGCTAGTTTATTGAAAATAAATATAAATAAAATAAGGAAAGATATACGTTTATATATTAATAAGTTCTAAAAAATATCACTAAATTAGTACGTAAAAATAACAATTAAAAATGAAAATAATGTGGTTTCTACATATATACAAATAATAAATTACATAATAAATTAGGGATATAATAAACAATGTTTAATAAACAACCATTAATATTATAATTCCAACTAAATAATTAATCACCTTTAAAATATAATTACTAATATAATAAATATATTATATATAATTAGAATTATAGATGTATTTAATTAATTAATTAATTAATTTAGTATGTCTGATTGGTAATATTTAAACATTGCTAATGCCATTGTAAATTATATTAATTTATATAAATTATAGACATTATAATAATAGTTACATATATCATGTATTTAGAATTACAAGGTTACAATATGCATATAGTTGATTATAATTTATTTATAGCATAACTATGTATTTTATTATTCTTTAGTAATACAATAGAAGATGTAAACAACACTAAAATACAGTAAAAAGTTGCATTCGAGTAAAATAAAGTGAATTTCTATTATTGAAAATGATTTAATCATAAAATTTACTTTAAATTGAGTTTGTAAATACTGTAAATATGTTGAAAAACACCCTAGTGTATGAATGTGTGTATGCATGTGTGTATGAATGTGTGTATGCATGTGTGTGTATGTATGTATGTATGAATGTGTGTATTAGTGTGTATTAGTGTGTGTATGCATGTGTGTATTAGTATGTGTATGCATGTGTGTATTAGTGTGTGTATGCATGTGTGTATTAGTGTGTGTATGCATGTGTGTATGAATGTGTGTATGCATGTGTGTATGAATGTGTGTATGAATGTGTGTATGAATATGTGTATTAGTGTGTGTATGCATGTGTGTATGAATGTGTGTATGAATGTGTGTATGAATGTGTGTATGAATGTGTGTATGAATGTGTGTATGCATGTGTGTATGAATGTGTGTATGAATGTTGTGTATTAGTGTATTCCGTTACTTTCAAACTACATCTAGCTACTCTTTACAGCATTACCATACCTTGCAAGCCACCAGCTACCGTAAGAAGTGTTGTGAAGGGTGTTGTATAAGTAGAACGCATTCCCCTTCAAAATTACTATGCTAACAATTATTGGGTCATTGTCTAATAGAGTATCTAGTCCTCAATGCATTGAATTAGTGAATTAAATACCGAATATGATTTAAACCGTCTTACGGTTTGATAAGAATCAAATCTAAGAGATTTGACAACTCCCGGAGATAGGTTTTATGGACTTTTGGAGTTCGTTACGTGGACAGTGTAATGTTAAAGTATTCATATGTTGGGGCTAGTTTGAGATGTCGAATTAAATATCAAATATAAAGTCTATTTATAGAATTACAATTTAGTATGTTCCGAGTCGCGTGAACACCAGTACACCTATAGATGGTCGTTAACACCGAGTTGTATCCCCGTTACACCTATTCTACAGGTCGCCTGTACGTATTGCGTAACGTTCTAGCGGATTACTCAACCAATACTTTACTAATTACACGCGTTTGGTATACGTACACAACACCTCTGCAAACATCTGCGCTGTGCCGATAAGAAAATAGATAAACCATCTCCGCCCGCCTGTCCTACCTACCTGTCTGTCTGTCCAGTATAGGATTGCTATCGATTACGCAATATCGATCTCCAGCACAGTGCTGCACGCGGCACTATGCATTGTTACGTAATATGCGGAAGTAAACAAATAGTAGTTTTATTATTATTATTATTTTTTTTTAATTATTATTATTATTATTATTATTATTATTATTATTATTATTATTATTATTATTATTATTATTATTATTATTATTATTATTATTATTATTATTATTATTATTATTATTATTATTATTATTATTATTATTATTATTATATTATTATTATTATTATTATTATTATTAATACTCCAGGAATTTGATTACGTATTTTATATCATTATTATATATTAAATAAAAATGATCTCGCTTCTTAAACACTCGAGATAATAATGTCAATAAAGGCAATTCAATTTTTTAAGTTTTGTAGATACATTATGCGATTTAAAACATATTACATGACTTCGTCTACGGAAATATCTTCAGGTGATTTGAACAAAGTATTCAATAGACTACTTAGGTTATAACCTACACACATTTGAAATAACATATACTCGTTTAAAGCCGTTGCCTTGGTTACCCATAAAACGTTATCAATATATACGCTCACAGGATCATCCGTGGATATTTTTAATTACTGATTTAGTTGGCGTTATCTACCAATATATAAGTGAAGGTTAATTATTAATACGTACGACATCGGTATTTTGCCTGTCCGTACGGTGTACACTGCGTCGGACTCTAAGCTATTCATTATTAATACGGTAGGTAACTCGGTAGTAATGTGTGCATATAGTCATGTACTCATATCCGCAATGGCGGGATCCCGTTATTAACTGATTTGAGTATTGCCAAATCTATCGTACCGCTTATTGGTAGATGTTGTGAGTATGTTAATAATATAACTACACATCCAGGTCATTCTTAACTTTTTAAGCGTTTAACATTCTATAAATTCCTTTATATTATTTTATATTTTTGTTAACGCGACAAAATATTATATCATCTTGTTTGCTGGGTTTGATGAACATTACGTTATTTAGACATGATATATTAAATAATATACAAAATACAATTTTATAATAAATATAAATAAAAATGAACGACTAACAACATATTTCCACAAAATAGTCTAAAATGTGGACAATAGAGATTGTACCAATGTTTTAAATTATATATTCCTTTGTTTATTATAATATATCAATGTAAATTTTTATATATTGTATGTAAATTATTAATAGTTATTATAATAATCTTTTGTAATTATTATGTAAATTATTAATTGAGTAATTAAATAGGGTATATTTACTATTTATTATATTAGTCTAGTATAATAATTATAATTAACTACTATTACAAAATAAGCAATATTATAATTTATTTTTTATTATTATTTTCAGATTATAATATATTTATATATAAAGGTATTAAGTACTATATAAATGTAATACATATTTAATAACAATATTAATAATATTTACAATATTAATAATATTGTATCGATATAATTCACACTAACATTTTAAATTATAAATTCCAATTGTGCATTATCAATATAATCTATAGAATTTTTATCTTTTGGTCAAATAAACGAATGTGTATTTGATGGCAATTACTTTCGTATATAAATATAAACGTGGTTTATAAGTACGGATTTAAACGAATCACGCATCTAGTTGGTAGAACATGTAACTAGACTACCCACATTCTGGTTACTCAAGTATCTTGGTATAACGGGATAGGTGTGTATGTAGTGGCATGTACATTGTACATGCCACTACATTGTACAATGTGCATTGCACAGCTAAGCTCGAGTACATATTATAAAGTATTTCTGTATTTTGTTCTAATTTTGGTGTAATTGTATAACAAATAAATTTCTATTCCTATTTAAAATTAATATTTCCTATGCACAATCGCAGTGTTTATTAAATTATATAAGGGATTTCATGTATGCACACTGTACACTGTATACTGTACAATGTACAGTGTACAGTGTACAGTGTACAGTGTACAGTGTACAATGTACAGTGTACAATGTACAGTGTACAATGTACAGTGTACAATGTACAGTGTACAATGTACAGTGTACAATGTACAGTGTACAATGTACAGTGTACAATGTACAGTGTACAATGTACAGTGAACTATGTACAGTGTACAATGTACAGTGTACAATTGCTCATATATTCCATTCATTAACAATAACGACTACCATGTACAGTTACTTAGAACTCCGTGGCGCAGTTTCATGACGTCACTTCCTGTTTGGGCAATCATCGTTGCAAATTTCTGCCGTAGTTGGAGTTTTTACCTTTTGATCACGTCGCAACCCAAGTACTTTAAAGATGTCTTGCAATACAATATCAATAAGGTTAAGCAATTCTCCACCATGTCACTAACTACACTCTCAATTTGCACCCCATACTCCTCCTTTACCCCCATTCACCTCCTTGACTCCTTGACTCCCTCACTAACCCTACACTTACCTTACTCCTTCTAAATCTCCCTCACTAACCCTACACTTCCTTTACTCCCCCTACATCTCTCTCACTAACCCTACACTTACTTTACTCCCCCTACATCTCTCTCACTAACCCTACACTTACTTTACTCCCCCTACATCTCTCTCACTAATCCTACACTTACCTTACTCCACCTACATCTCTCTTACTAACCCTACACTTACCTTATTCCCCCTACATCTCCCTCACTAACCCTACACTTACTTTACTCCCCCTACATCTCCCTCACTAACCCTACACTTACTTTACTCCCCCTACATCTCTCTCACTAACCCTACACTTACCTTACTCCCCCTACATCTCCCTCACTAAACCTACACTTACCTTACTCCCCCTACATCTCTCTCACTAACCCTACACTTACTTTACTCCACCTACACCTCCCTCACTAACCTTACATCCCTTACACCCTAATTTCCCTTACTAACCCTACACCCCTTACTCCCCTACATATCCCTCCCATTTCTCCCTCACTTGCTCTATACCTCTGTAACCCACACTCCATTTCTTACTCCATTTCTTACTCCATTACACCTCTCACTCACCGCCTCTACTACTCCCACTCCTCTCGCATTCGCACTATGCCCTTTACTCCTCTACACCTCACTAACCAACTTCTCTCTTACTGTTCTATATCTCTATAACCCCAACACCCACTCTCTCCCAGTGCACCTCCTTCTCTTCCCCTACATCCACAACTCCCTATTGTGTGCAATACATATTGCAAATATTTTGTTAACAATAGATGTTGAGTCAATTCTAGTTAAAGATAATACATTAGAAGGTCGTGTATATTTTTCGCAGTTACAAATTAAATAAAGACATTGTCCTATCAATAGGAACGTCATAATATACAGTGATGGTAGTATATCCACCAGCGCACATCCACTAACTGCATGTAGTGCTTTAATATACCTATATATAATAGGTTTGTTTCTTTTTAGTAAATTTAATTATTAATCATTAATCAATTATCAGGGAATTGCTGGATTTAAAAAACTTCCTAGTTAACCAGATTATAAATTCTTATAAATAGATTATTAATTATTATTTAATCATTTTAAATAAAAGTTAAATATAGTATATTTTAAATACATAGAAAATATATTTTCAATTTTATGATATAATAAAACAATAAAATGACCTGGATGTTCGAGTACAGGAATATGCAGAGATAAAATGCAGAGATACTACACGATATTTTATACACATCTCCTCATTTCATAATCTATTATTATTTCATGAGATTATGAGAATCTATGTTATTCCATAAAATGGAATCAAACTCCATCTGGCTCCTATGACCCAATTGATCTTAGTAATTCTTATACTCCATCTGAATATATTGTATCTTCTGACCTTCTGACCTTCTGACATTCCGGCCCTCTGACCCCATTGTCCACGCAGAGTGCTATGTTGTCCGCGCTTCCTCATCTCTTGATGACCATTATCGTACCCATCGGAGGTCATCTGGCAGACAGTCTCAGACGCAATCAAATACTGACCACTACGAACGTACGAAAGATGTTCAACTGCGGAGGTCAGTGTATCTAGTGGTCAGTTTAGAATCAAACCGACCCATTTTCTATTATTACATATCGAGGTCACTGTCTTTTTCAACATTTTGAAATGTGAACTTTTTAATTGTTCTTTCAATCACAATGAGTGTGATCCGCACACTAAGGGTTTACACCAGGGGCACACATTAGATTAGCACACTAGAATCGCACACTAAAGGCGCACAATAAAGACGCACATTTAAGTCGCACAATAGAGTCGCATATTAGAGGTGTACAATAAAGTCGCACACTAGAGGCGCTTACCATAGATGTACAATAAAGTCGCACACTAGAGGCGCTTACCATAGATGTACAATAAAGTCGCACACTAGAGGCGCACACTCTGGTGTGAATTCAACGAGTCCTTAGATGTTTAACGATGCTATATCGTACATAGCAGACCAGCCTGTGTAAACGTACAGACGTATAGCGATGCAAAGGATGAACCCTCGATCTCAAATAATATAGAATCTAGTAAACAATACCCATCTAATAGCTTTGTTTGTCAAAATCTCTATTAACGCCCTTATTCGGGTGTACAATCGAATACGATCCATAACGGCCGTAATTAATAATTCATAACTACTAAAACTCAGCGTATAGGCCATGGATACCTTATTTACATTACAACTCAGGCCAGCCTGACCATTATGTAGCACTACCTACCAATTCGGTGGTAACGGAGTTCCTAGTCACGACCTAGCTCCGTTACAATGTGGCGAACTAGTAGACCGTAGTGCATTAATAACTCCGTTATCCTACGGAAGAGAATTCTCGGAAATATCATAATTATAGCGTATCATATTATTTAGTTATTTTGTTATATGCAAGTGGATACATTAAAGATGTGTTTTTATATTACGCAATATGCTGAATGAGTAATTTAAACTCCACCGCAGGTTTTGGAATGGAAGCAGTATTTCTTTTGGCAGTTGGGTTCTCACAAAGCAGAAACTCCGCCCTTGCATTTCTCACACTGGCCGTAGGGGTCAGCGGATTTGCCATTAGTGGGTCAGTATTCTTTT
Source organism: Osedax frankpressi (assembly GCA_964035775.1). Classification (NCBI taxonomy): domain Eukaryota; kingdom Metazoa; phylum Annelida; class Polychaeta; order Sabellida; family Siboglinidae; genus Osedax; species Osedax frankpressi. The sequence continues at coordinate 11,790,178 of OZ038316.1, forward strand.
TACGTGTTTACATAATTAATAATATTTCTATGCATATGCATATTCCTATGACTTCTCAATCATATATACCTCTTCTCCTCTTATATCTAAACCCCTACACCTCCTACACCTCCTACACCTCCTGCACCTCCTACACCTCCTACACCTCCTACACCTCCTACACCTCCTACACCTCCTACACCTCATAAACCTCCTACACCTCATAAACCTCCTACACCTCCTACACCTCCTACACCTCCTACACCTCCTACACCTCCTACGACTCCTACGACTCCTACGACTCCTACACCTCCTACACCTCATAAAACTCCTACACCTCATATACTTCCTACACCTCCTAAACCTCTTACACCTCCACACCTCCACACCTCTTACACCTCCTACACCTCCTACACCTCCTACACATATTATACCTCCTACACCTCCAATACCTCCTACACTCCCACACCTCCTATACATCATAAACCTCCTACACCTCCTACACCTCCTATACCTTATAAACCTCCTACACTCCTGAACTGCCTAAACCTCCTTCACCTCATACACCTCCTACACCTCATAAACATCCTACACCTCATATACCTCCTACACCTCCTACACCTCATAAACCTCCTACACCTCCTACACCTTATAAACCTCCTACACCTCCTACACCTCCTACACCTCCTACACCTCCTACACCTCCTACACCTCCTACAACTCCTACGACTCCTACACCTCCTACACCTACTACACCTTATAAACCTCCTACACCTCCTACACACCCTACACCTCCTACACCTCCTACACCTCCTACACCTCCTACACCTCCTACGACTCCTATGACTCCTACACATTATAAACCTCCTACACCTCATAAACCTCCTATACCTCCTACACATCCTACACCTCATAAACTTCCTACACCTCCTACACCTTATAAACCTCCTACACCTTCTATACATCCTACACCTCATACACCTTCTACTCCGCCTACACATCATACACCTCTTACACCTCCTAAACCTCATACACCTCTTACAACTCTTGCATCTCGTGCACCTCTACATAACCTCTACATAACCCCTACATAACCTGTACACAACCAACACTACAGGTTCAACGTAAACCACTTGGACATAGCACCTCGTTACGCCTCCATACTCATGGGTCTTTCAAATGGAGTTGGGACTCTATCGGGTATCTTCTGTACAGTGACCACTGAACTGATAACCAGGATGAGAGTGAGTCATTTAAATGTACTTTATTTTCTACCTAACTACTTAAATATCGAGTTTAATCAGTAGCTTAATACGGCAGCATAACATCCGCATTCATTACATTTATTTCATTTTTATTTGACGTAATTAAATCTTCATAATATTAAATAATAAAATATAATATTCGTATATAATATTCACATTATAGTTATAGGATCAACACGACATCCACCTATCATTCGCATACTAATCCCATCTATATACTGCAGCATAATATTCGAATAATATTCGTATTATATATATATATATATATATATATATATATATATATATCTATATATATATATATATATATATATATATATGTATATAATATATGAATAATATCTGCATTTCACGCCTTCATATTCTTGCATAGAGTCGAGATGAATGGAAGACAGTATTTATCATAGCGGCTTTTGTCCATTTTGCTGGAGTGACCTTTTACGCAGTTTTCGCTTCCGGGGAGAAGCAGGATTGGGCTGATCCGGCTCCCGAAGAATTGGAAAGAAGAAAATCCCAGGTTTGACCGGCCAGCATAGGACCTCCTTAGTTCAATCAATTTCCGTCCATCGCTGCTTATTAATGTACTTGCCTTTACCTTACGCCTACAACTCACTCGTGTTCTCTATTGTATCCTTGGGTACATACCTATGTACTCACAAATACTTTCAGCTAATTTACTTGCTAATAACAAAACACAAACTCTTCCAAATTCGAAAGTATTTGTCGATTTACAGCTGATATAGTATAAGCAGTATAAAGTATATCAATATATAGTATATAAGTATATTTTATATAAGTATATAAGTATTTAGTATATAAGCATATAAGTATATAGTATATAGTATATACGTATAGAGTGCATACGTATATAAGTAAGGAGTACTCGCTTCTCGGTCTAATTAAATTGTAATTGCTCTGCCTTCTTCGTTCACAGTACAGTTTGGCCGGTAATCTCGGCAATTTCTCGTCCGGTAAGAACTACGGAGCCGTTGAGGACGCGAAAGCTATAGAAGATCACACCTACATGCATATGGACCGTTACGGAAGGGAAGTTAACAGCGACGACAGCAGCATCGGGGAACCTTGTCAATAGGGCGTGGCTCTATGTCGTACCTCTGGGTACGTAGCCTGGAGGAGGTGGCTTGGAGGAGGTGGCCTGGAGGAGGTGGCCTGGAGGAGGTGGCCTGGAGGAGATGGCCTAGAGGAGATGGCCTAGAGGAGATGGCCTGGAGGAGGTGGCCTGAAGGAGGTGGCCTGGATGATGTGGCCTGGATGAGGTGGCCTAGAGGAGGTGGCCCCGATGAGATTGTCCGGATGATGTGGCCTGGATGAGGTGGCCTGGATGAGGTGGCCTGGAAGAGGTGGCCTGGATGATGTGGCCTGGAGGATGTGGCCTGGAAGTGGTGGCCTGGATGATGTAGCCTGGAGGAGGTGGCCCCGATGAGGTGGCATGGAGGAGGTGGCATGGAGGAGGTGGCCTGGAGGAGGTGGCCTGGAGGAGGTGGCCTGGATGAGGTGGCCTGGATTGTTTTGTTAGTCTTCGCGTTCCTAGAAATATATCAATTTTTGTTTTTGCCATTAGAGTCACATTTTCGTTTTTAATTTAGTCAAGCGATAATAATTTTATTATCATTATGAATTGTTATGATATTATTAATATTATTAATATGGACTTTGTTCGGGGTACATTTATTGTAATTTTACATCGTAGTTAGCTTTTCGGGATTGCTGAAACTCTGTTTGGAATATACACAATCTCTAGTAAGTCACCATGAGTCATCTTTATTTTTTAACAGTTAGGTATTTTTCTTTATCGGAAGTTTGATTGATTTAAGTTTAGATAAGAGATACTTATAACTTTACGACAATGTATTTAATTTCAGTTCCCATAGAAAAGATTGAATACTTATTATCTACTATAGTAGAAACAAAATATTCAACATAAATATAAATGTAAATAATGTTATTTTTATTATTAATTTGTATAAATATTAACGATGTTTAATTACCAATTACATATAATTATTATTACGAATACACCTCCGTCATTGAATTAAGAATTCCTTTATTATTATTATTATTATGAAATATTGTTATGAATCTCATTATGTATAGAATGACATAGGGTATATATTTATAGTCTAATATAATAAATGTACTACTTTCTTTATTTATCTAGTTTCCATTATTTTAACTACAATGAAAACATAAATGTTACTAAAAAGTACTTAGGAAATTTACTTTAGATACTCTCTTTATTCGTGGCCTTCAAATTAATAGATTTACACACAAAAATGAATCTTTTCAATCAGTTACAACTTATTATAATAGTAAAATAATATTGAAACAAACGCCATAACACAAATTACCACCCATTTAAATTTATATAAATTTATCTAATCACAATTAGTATATTCAATTAGTATATTCAATTCAATTATTTTCAGAACTCAATTAATATACATAATTCAATCTTTGAATGAAATACAAAATAAATAGCCACCACGTTGCAAATTAGTTACTATACGAGTACATACGAGTACATACGAGTACATACGAGTACACACGAGTACATATGAGTATACACGAGTACATACGAGTATACGATATACAATACATGAATATGCACGAGTATGACAACATTGATAATGCCAAAAAAAGAATTAGTTATTTTAATTACATGTATGTACATATAGCAGTGGTCACTACTTGCTAAGGTCAAGACAACTGTATAGATTAAACTATTAAAATACTCGTAGTAATGCAGTAGAAAGAATATACACGTAAACAATATATTATACGACATCTAATTGTTATAATATGTATCTAGACCACATGATCTCATACGTGATAACATTTCATTTAGTATTTCAATAATGTCAGTAACGGAAATGAAAATACAAACATTGATAGATTGTAACTGGTTAATATTTCATTTAGAATCCATAATTGTATTGGAATAATTATAAAAGTTTTGATTGATATAAACTTGAACAATCGAGGTGTTATGTTAAATAGATTTGACGATGAGATTTATTTACAGTAGACATGCTATTTAGACGACGTATCTCCTGGAACTTAGTCTACTCAAGAAACAATTCATACAACTCATATCAACATTTTATTGCATACATTTGTTTGAATATCGTTCGATCTTCTGAAATTGTTGAATTGGCAGAAAGGAATATGACGGATCATGTCAGCAGAGTTATTTGCTCTTGGAGATACTTTCGGCATCGTACAATGGGTCGAGAATATTTGCTTCTGGCGATAACAAATATGTTCGTTAAGTTTCGAATGCATAACTAAATCATTACGAAATAAAGGGGTTTTCTGATTGTACTGTATCTTATACAATATATCTTGTAATACATTTAGGTTAAGATCACGAAACATCGCCTAAACTAATACAAAAGTTTGCAATATAATAACAAGGTATGCAACCGTGTCACTATATTCTTATAAGGAATGTTTCATAAATTAATTTAAATACAATTATTTCAAGATATATACCACCCTCCTATCATTTACAAAATTATCTTTATATTATGTAGATAAATGATCCTCAATTATCCGATTAATACGTGAGAATTAATTCACCAATTATTCTCTTAAATATCATCTAAAAGAAAACTTTTCCTGCTTTATTTTAATATTATCTTATATTTTTTTCAATTATCACATATTTATTTAATAGTACAATTTAAATAACTTATTTACACCTCGAAAATCAGTCACTCCAATAAGTTTTAAATGATTTTCAATGTTAAGTCTATTCTATTAAATCATTGATAAAATGTAATTTAAAATTGGGTTTTTGGAAAATAAATTTTTTAATAAATTCATCTTATGATATTTGGAATACGTCATTTTTGTAAATTCAAACCTTTTCTCCAATAAGCCATTTCCCGAACCTCTTAGCATACACGGATACGTGAATACCCCTGGCGGGCAGTTCTCGGTGGAGTCTTAGTCTCCACCACGAACTACACGCCGACAGATTGCGTAAAGCCAGCGTATCCAGGCACTGCACGATCTTACGTAACGGTTCATCGGGTAACTGTTGCATTTTCAAGATTTCTACACCTGCAGTTACACGTTAGATCTTAATATAGTTAATGAGTATGCAAAGGATAGCAAAGAACACACAGCTAGACTGAGGACAATAAGGCATATTAGTTTTGGGTGAATTATTATTCGTATTTTAGTATCGATAGAAAAGAGAGTATAATACATGATATTGGTACCTCAGAAAATATTGAATTTGAATGGCTAATACGTTGAGTTCATTGAAAACTAAATAGTCGTCATAATATCAACCTGGTCTTGAACGAAAGAGGTTTTCTTTCTTGTTAATTTCGGATATTTCTGATTTTTCGCAATTCGATTTACATACAGATGATTGAGTTATAACTTTCAACTTTTCTTTTCGGTCGCAAATACATTTTTCCATCGCGTCTACATTCCAAAATAATTCGTATATAAATTCAATATTACATGCAATAAATTATGTATTTATTTCTTACTATTTTAAATATCAAATAACTATTTTATATATATTCCAAATCACTTGTAGGATTAGTACAAAGCTCCCTGTATACTCCGGGTATATGGATACGCATATACGATATGTTCTTATAATAACAATCTCCAAAACACGAATAATCATTAATGTGAGTTTAGCTGTGATACGAATATTTGATAAACTGCATAAACTGTACTTTTAATTCAACCTCGTTTTGGTTGTTTCTTATCTTGTAAATTATATTCGCCAAAGATTTCAGTAATATCTGAGGCATTATTTGCGCCGGTTTGGTTTTGGGGAAGTTCTGTAAATTAGAAATTTATATGTATAGATATTGCATCTCATGATATAACATATTGGAATAATATAAATTATTAGTAATACTGTTCATATTCATGGCAATAACAAACTACATTTAATTCCTTTTGATTAATCCATAATTAATTGATAATTAATATTTAGTAAGTATATACATTTTCATTGTCATTATATATCTTTTTGTAGATATCTTAAATGCATTAATATGTGTAATGTATATTTTACATATAATAGAAGGAAACATAATAACATATGAGTATATTTTAAAATTAAAGAAAAATACTAAATATAATTATAGATGTACATCTTTTTAAACGTAAATAAATAGTAAACACCACAGATGAAACAATAAACCATCAATTAATGCTCTCATTTGAAAAAATACTTAACTAAGTATATTTAGTTTATAAACTAACCATGAAATCTTACCGACACGCAGTGATTGTTTTGATCTGAGTGGAGGGGTAAAGTATTATTCAAGAAGTAGTTAAGTAGTAATTATGGATTGGTAAGGGAATGGTTAGGGAGTGATTAGGGAGTGGTTAGGGAGTGGTTAGGGAGTGGTTAAGTAGTAGTTAGGGAGTGGTTAGGGAGTGGTTAGGGAGTGGTTAGGGAGTGGTTAGGGAGTGGTTAGGGAGTGGTTAGGGAGTGGTTAGGGAGTGGTTAGGGAGTGGTTAGGGAGTGGTTAGGGAGTGGTTAGGGAGTGGTTAGGGAGTGGTTAGGGAGTGGTTAGGGAGTGGTTAGGGAGTGGTTAGGGAGTGGTTAGGGAGTGGTTAGGGAGTGGTTAGGGAGTGGTTAGGGAATGGTTAGAGAGTGGTTAGGGAGTGAATAGAAAGTGGTTATGGAGTGGTTAGGGAGTGGTTAGGGAGTTATTAGGGAGTGATTAGGGAGTGGTTAGGAAGTGGTTAGGGAGTGGTTAGGGAGTGGTTAGGGAATGGTTAGAGAGTGGTTAGGGAGTGAATAGAAAGTGGTTATGGAGTGGTTAGTGAGTGGTTAGGGAGTTATTAGGGAGTGATTAGGGAGTGGTTAGGAAGTGGTTAGGGAGTGGTTATGAAGTGGTTAGGGAGTTATTAGGGAATGGTTGGGGAGTGGTTAGGGAGTGGTTAGGAAGTGGTTAGGGAGTGGTTATGAAGTGGTTAGGGAGTTATTATGGAATGGTTGGGGAGTGGTTAGGGAGTGGTTAGGAAGTGGTTAGGGAGTGGTTATGAAGTGGTTAGGGAGTTATTATGGAATGGTTGGGGAGTGGTTAGGGAGTGGTTATGAAGTGGTTAGGGAGTTATTAGGGAGTGGTTAGGGAGTGGTTAGGGAGTGGTTAGGGAGTGGTTAGGGAGTGGTTAGGGAGTGGTTAGGGAGTGGTTAGGGAGTAGTTAGGGAGTGGTTAGGGAGTGGTTAGGGAGTGGTTAGGGAATGGTTAGGGAGTGGTTAGGGAGTGGTTAGGGAGTGGTTAGGGAGTAGTATTGGAGTGGTTAGGGAGTGGATAAATAGTTACTAAGCACATACAATATTGATGTCTAAGCAGATCTAGTCATGGGAAGGATTATCCTCTAACCAAACTGCAGGAGTCCTACATCCGGGTAGAAATTGTTGATGCTGAAACTACAACCCCTGTAGGACAATGGACATCTTTGCAGGCAACTATCTTCAATGACAACATCAAGTCAATTGGTGATTAAGTATAAATGATATAATTAGGTGCAGAAATTGAAGTTAGGTATACCAGAGAAAGTTGAAACTGGGATAGCTGTAATAATTTATGTTGAGAGGTAGCAAATGTAAAGATTAAGATTTGATTAGAGAAATGACTGCATATTAACAGGCTATGGTTAGGAGGTAATTATGTGTACCGTTGAAGGTTAAATAGTTATTTTGTGAGGTGAATACGTGTAGGAAGGAAGACTGATATAAGAATATACATCATTAGGTTAATAAATAGCAATTTACCTGGACTCACCGGAATATTCAAGCAGAAGTCGGTGGAGCGAGACGTGACTAGAATACTCGTCACGCCTGAGTGGTTTTGAGCAGATGAACTCGTAGTAGAGCACGGGCAACCTGTGAACTGCTGTCTCCGTCTGCGGGTAAGGTCCTACAGCCGTGGGGGCTACGGATAGCGTATGGCGTATAGGGGTCACGGAGGAAATGGCGTTCGCAGAGGTCATCGAGGTGTGCTTCCGTTCTTTTGTCGAATCGATAATCGCACACTTTGCGGAGGATTCCCTCCCTGCATTTCTCTTCGCTAGCATAGCAATAATGACGCTACTACTCAATCCTGAGGGATAGATGTCAGCTATGTAGTCACGCCTGCTTTCAGCGTTGGACCTACAGGCACATATTCCGTTACATCCTCCGTCACGCCCATCGCCACGCCCATCGCCACGCCCAGTTACTGAGGTCGGCTTGCGTTTTTCACTTTCGTACACAACCAAGGGTCGAGCTTGTTCCAAACACGCTAGATCCGAAGCAAGGAAGTCCAATTCCAAACGATCGCACAACGGAATTGCTGACCTACATACCGGCAGGTAAAGGCCTGAACACTCGCTGTTATGTGGCACACAATGCATTAGGTTTATTAGTCTGTTAATATAATTATATTATTAGCGATATCATAATTGACTAGTTCATAGGCGGATTCGTTACTTTGCTTGAAATTCAATAATATTAATAATTAATAATTCCAAGATGGCTTCAAGGAAATTTAGATGATATTATCATAGAACTTTATAATCGAGTAAACATAATTTGCATAACATAAAAATATTAAAAAAAACTGCCATTATTTAAAAGCATTTACTTTATTGAACTAATATATTGTTATGCAATTATTATGCATTTATTATGTAATTATAATGTATTTGTTAATATTTTTCACCAACCTTTCCTTTAGGTATAACATGGGGTTATGCCTGTAAAGTGCACCCACATTCGGCCAGCTACTTCTAGGCCCTAACCACTTCCGGTACCACTTGAAATTGCATATAACGGTGCCTCCAGGGCACTTTTGCAAATGTTTCTCCATCTATAAATAGAATGCTGCGTAATGTCAAGTCGAATACATTTCCACGAAATTCTACTAGAAATATATTATATAATGCGTTAACTAAACAATTAATAATCTAAATCCTTAACTCACTTTTTTTAGGAATTCTTAATAACTTAATAATATAATGATAACAATAGGAATTATCAATATAAACTAAGTTAAAAGTTATATATTGCAATATTCATATATATTTACTAACATATAAATGCACATATCAATATATATATATATATATATATATATATATATATATATATATATATATATATATTTAAAGAAAAACGAATTTGAATTAATATTATATATATTATAAAATGGATAATAAATAATAACAATATAAAATATATATATTTATTACTATTCATGAAAATATTATACGAATATAAGATATATTAAATAGATATTTTCACTAAGGTAACTATTATGAAGATTGGATATAGTAATATTGATGTTACTAGAAATGCTGACAAAGCAAAGATATTACGTATTCATACTATAGTACATACTGATGCTACTTATTCTTAGGAATTTATAATTCATTCTCATCTACATTGTTTGTTTTAAGTACAAATATTTACTATGTACACTAAATATTGTACAGTCTTTATACGAAATACAAATATTTACTATAAACGCTATTAACACAAATACTAATATTTACTATAAACGCTATTAACACAAATACAAATATTTACTATAAACGCTATTAACACGAAATACAAATATTTATTATAAACGCTATTAACACAAATACAAATATTTACTATAAACGCTATTTACCCGAAATACAAATAAAAGTTATATCTACATGTTATGTAACAAAATATTCATCATTGATAGCGATAATGTATACATCAATTGCAACTTTAACTTTTTACAATACCTATAATTGTTACGCATACAACTTATATTACACAATGTACCTATTATTACGTTATACACTTATTATTACGCAATATTTATAAACCTCCACATTGGTGAGCCTCTCTAGACAGCCGTTCTGCTCATTCAGGCATGACCTCTTGACCTTGGTACAGACTAACCGGTGATCAGTCGTCTTGCATGAGTGCATACTGAAGACAAGGTTACGAGGTAAGAGGTTATTATATAATATCTATATAATGGTTAGCGATTATATAATTGGTTGCCATTTTCGAAGTCAAGGTGCGATTTCATACAGGATCCAAGGTGACCAAATAAACATATTTGTAAACCGTTACTTACCTTAAAGGACATCGCCAAGGACACGACCTAATCGGACACTCGGTGTATGGACAGTTCGCCGAGAAACAATTCAAACAATGCTCAATATGTGTAGATATCTTCACTCTAAACGTGTTAAGCAATATCGGTTAAGTGTAAGATAAGTGTAAGCTAAGTGTAAGCTAAGTGTACACTGTACAATGTACACTGTACAATGTACACTGTACAATGTACACTGTACAATGTACACTGTACAACGTACATTGTACAACGTACACTGTACAACGTACACTGTACAACGTACACTGTACAATGTACACTGTACAATGTACACTGTACAATGTACACTGTACAATGTACACTATACAATGTACACTGTACAATGTACACTGTACAATGTACACTGTACAATGTACACTGTACAATGTACACTGTACAATGTACGCTGTACAATATATAATGTACAATATACGAACCGCTTCAACGTAGATTCAGATTCGAAGGCAGCCATTTTGTTTTTCTTGAATTCGTTACGTCACATATTGCGCAAGTATCTAGTGATGACACATGCTATATTACTTTGTTAAAATCCAATTCGCCTAAAAGCCGATATTTGTTATTATAGAGATCCTAACGCTTTTTTCTAATAACTAGGTAAAACTAAATACCCGATGTGGATTGCATGCGTGGCCGTTGCCATATGACCTGGGGAACGAACCCGTTCTGGGATAAACCGAGAACATATCTAAAAACATAGAGAATTAGAAGTAAACCGTTAGGTTTCTAGAGGTTCTAAATATAGATACTATCATCGTGGAGGGCGGTGGAAGGTGTGGTGGGCGGGGCTAGCAATAATGCGGGCGTCACAAGTTTGCACGAATAGTAGAATTTGGTTTTAGAATGAACGCAAATACATTTTTTAGTGGGATTGTTAACATTTTACGGAATTAAGATGTCATAAAATACTGTGATACTGTGATATTATAATGATTATAATGATTATATAATGATTATAACCTTTTGGAAACCGCATATAGCAAGACCGCGTGGAGAAACTGTATATTGTACCTAATACCTGAGTATCTAATATAACATACATTATAACCAAGAAGGACAATTAATTACTAAACAATGTTCAATGTTAAGCGGTTGTATTATGCTATTAACAAATGTTCAGTTATTGTATTCGTATGTAGATCAATATTAAATGTTTACCAGATTCTTAATTCTAAGATATCTTATTCTTTGTGAGATCTTTTAAGCGAATTTATCGGATCGTTCATCGGAAACTACTCATGAAAAAGAATGATGTATTAGTTATATAATCAATAACAATAAATTAAAATTAGATAATATAAAAAAGTACACAAAGAAAAAAATTAATTTACATTTTATGATACAATATTACTTTATATGTTTCTATATTACTTCAAAATTACTATATTACATAAACTAATTTGTATCTAAATTGACTTATTTGTGGAGTTATGTAATTACTAATCTAAGAAAGTAATCAAAAATAAGTGAACCTATAAATAAAGAAATATTAATTATTTCATATAATATTCGTATTATTTTAGATATTAATAATGTATAAAACATAAACTTATTTGGAATAAAACATAGTAAATCCACATAACATATAATGAAATAAATACTGTAAATACTATAAATTCAAAAATGTGGTAAATTTGTCTAATTATTTTAAATGTGAATATTTGAAATGATAGTTTATTTTATTCGCAATATTTATTTTATTTATTCTATTTAATCTATTTATTCTATTTAATCTATTTATTCCATTTATTCTATTTATTCCATTTATTCTATTTAATCCATTTATTCTATTTAATCCATTTATTCTATTTATTCCATTTATTCTATTTAATCCATTTATTCTATGTAATCCATTTATTCTATTTAATCCATTTATTCCAGATATTTACATTGACATTGACAATACAAAATTACCTCGGTATTTTTTTAATTTAATTTTTTAATATTTCTAAGTATTTATATACGTTGCAAATCTATTATTATATTTCTAGACTCCTATTACATAACTCTATTATTCGTTGAATATCATGTTATCATATCATTCCAACATTGTAAACTAATTGGAAATTCACCATAGACCATAGTGTAATAGAATGGTATTATTATTTTTCATATAATACATATTCATATAATTATATATCTCTCTCTACTTCCAGTCACTTCGTAGCAACTAAATAATAAAATCAGCTAGTAAAAAGTTATCAAAATTGATAAATAACGTATTTATTTATTTTGTAAGTAGTTTATTTAAATAAATAAGCATTTACATTTGTCAGATATTCTGATGTATCATAATATGATGTAACATCAACATTGTCCTTTACTTTTACATTATACATGACAGCTATGTCAACAAAAGCATTGATTTATTCCTTGATATCAAAATAATTGGGTTTAGAGAGGGTTATTAGAGATAGTTATTAGATATGGTTATTATAGATATATATTCGATATATCTGGTAATTGGATGGCAACCGTATACATATTATATAAATACATTGAATGCAATAATAGTTTTAACAATATCACTAGAATTTATAACGCAATTTTTCTGCTTGTAAATTATATTTAAAAGCATTATGATAATTGTGGTGTGACTAGAAATGGTTAATAATAATTAACAATGCTTAATAATGACGAATACGTTATAAGAATGGTTACCACATTAGTACTGAGTGTGTTATGGTATTAGTCACATTACCTTATTTGGAATCGGCACGATAACGGTGATAATAAGCTTTTCATAATAGCGATATACAAATGCAATGTAATGGCCAGGTAACTTAATGGACAGGTAACTTAATGGCCAGGTAACTTAATGTCTATGTAACTTAATGGCCAGGTAACTTAATGGCCAGGTAACTTAATGGCCAGGTAACTTAATAGCCAGGTAACTTAATGGCCAGGTAACTTAATGGCCAGGTAACTTAATGACCATGTAACTTAATGGCCAGGTAACTTAATGGCCAGGTAACTTAATGGCCAGGTAACTTAATGGCCAGGTAACTTAATGGTCAGGTAACTTAATGGCCAGGTAAATTAATGCTCAGGTAATTTAATGACCAGGTAACTTAATGACCAAGTAACTTAATGGCCAGGTAACTTAATGGCCAGGTAACTTAATGGCCAGGTAACTTAATGGCCAGGTAACTTAATGGCCAGGTAACTTAATGGCCAGGTAACTTAATGGCCAGGTAATTTAATGACCAGGTAACTTAATGGCCAGGTAACTTAATGGCCAGGTAACTTAATGGCCAGGTAACTTAATGGCCAGGTAACTTAATGACCAGGTAACTTAATGGCCAGGTAACTTAATGGCCAGGTAAATTAATGTCTATGTAACTAAATGATCAGGTAACTGAATGACCAGGTAACATAATGGCCATGTAAATATGTTCATATTTCGCGTTCAATAAGCTGAGGTTTACAAAAGCTGAAAGTAACATTTGTAGGTTGAGTTGGGTAAGAAATAATATATTGTATGTTTATGTGAATTGTTGATTAAGGGTGTAATGGGTTTAAGGGGATTAAAGGGTTACTATTTAATTATGAGGGTTGTTAATGTCAAGTATCTTGATATCTCATTATTTCTCGATATTCATCATTATATCGGGTAATTTCTTATTATTCCTTATTCTATCGGTCCAATTCCAATGCCTGCCGTCGAGTCGGGGACAGGCTTGTCATAATCTCCTAGTGATCCTCCCGTCAACAGATGTCTTCCCCGATATCCATTGTTGACGTAACATCGTCACGTACCAGCGCTCCGTTAGATATCCCCGCTTCTCGTATACAACCCAACGACAACTCGACGGCGAGAGGGGTGTCCGGTCTCGGAGCACGTTTTCGCTTAGCCCAAATGTCGGAGTATGCCGAGTTCGAGTGCGGTAAGTCGGAAGTCGAAGTGGTTTCGTCTCTTATATCTGTGACGATTATCTCTTGCGACGAGCGAGATGACCGGCGTACAAGTGAAGCGTTTCTGACCGTTAACTTCTGTTTAGTTGAGTTCTCGTTCACCGGAAGTTTTGAAGGCTGCTTGAAAACGCTGATTTTCCTTGACGTCTCTGTTAGAAATTAGTATCTCAAATTATAACTATTGCCTTGGTTTATCTTTGTTATCTTTATCATATTTACAATCTTTGATTATCTATGATCTAAGGTTATTTTGTATTATATTTATTATTTATGATTATTACCACTGACTATTTGAATTAGATTTGATTTTTTTAATATCTATAGATGATTATATTGTACTATATTTTGTTAATAATAAACACAACATAGTTCTTATAAGCACCATAGTTCTTATAAGCACCATAGTGCTTATAAGCACCATAGTTCTTATAAACACCATAGTACTTATAAGCACCATAGTACTTATAAGCACCATAGTTCTTATAAGCACCATAGTACTTATAAGCACCATAGTACTTATAAGCACCATAGTTCTTATAAGCACCATAGTACTTATAAGCACCATAGTACTTATAAGCACCATAGTTCTTATAAGCACCATAGTGCTTATAAGCACCATAGTACTTATAAGCACCATAGTACTTATAAGTACCATAGTACTTATAAGCACCATAGTACTTATAAGCACCATAGTACTTATAAGCACCATAGTTCTTATAAGCACCATAGTACTTATAAGTACCATAGTACTTATAAGCACCATAGTACTTATAAGTACCATAGTACTTATAAGCACCATAGTTCTTATAAGCACCATAGTTCTTATAAGCACCATAGTTCTTATAAGCACCATAGTTCTTATAAGCACCATAGTACTTATAATCACCATAGTTCTTATAAGCACCATAGTTCTTATAAGCACCATAGTACTTATAAGTACCATAGTACTTATAAGAAAGAAAACGATGATGAACACATTGTCCTTCGTCCTACAAATTTATATTAACCATTGGAACCATCGTTAGATTTCAATAAGCCATGCATAACGATATCAGCGCCCAATAACTCATGTTCAGCGGATACCCTCATTCCTAGGGAGGTCATTGGTAGTTTTGGGTAGTTATGGGTTGTTATGGGTAGTATTTGATAGTTATAAGTAGTAGGGGTGGCTACGCGTTGTCGAGTGCGGTTAGAGATTTAACTATATGCATAGGTAGAGGTAGTTAAAAGTAGTAAATGGTAGCTATGTATGAGCAATGATAGATGGAGGTAGAAATATATATGGTTAATTACGAGTAGTTGATGTAAGTAGGGGTAGGTAGGGAGATGTAGAGATAGTATGTCTTAGTTGTAGTAAAGGTAGGTATAGTTAATAGTAGTTATATTTGAATAGAATTAGTAGAGGTAATAGTAGATATTGGTAGTTACTACCAGCCTATTGTGAAGTCGATGATCACATAGATAATAGCAGTTGTAGTGCTGGCCCAGATAATGATGCTAACGATACCCAGGCATTGAATGCCCAACAAACGCCACTCACCGGTCTGCGGGTGAGATTGGGTTTATTAATCGATTACGTAATTGTGACATCATCTCGATGACTCACCATGACGTCATAGATGCATAGTCGCTTCTTCATTATGACGTCATAGCGTGTATTGCAACGATCGTAATAGTTGTTGTTACGTGCATTATTAAAAATATTTTGATGATTCTATTAATCCGACATTTAAAAATTGTTAAAAATATTCATCTGAGATATTCCTTTCTGTGTTGCAGTATGATTAATGGACAAACTATGACTTGTTATATAACAAATATTCATAATACTGGAGTATTGGACTACGCACGAGGAAAATCATTCATTCCGTTTCCATGGCAACTAATATTAATAATATAAACGGTTACCAACGTAAAATAGACCCCCATCAACACGAGAATAGCCCAATAAGGTTAGTAGGTTAGACTTCTTGCTGAACAGACCGACTGCAATGAGACCCCAAGCGGAGGAGAAGCCGTGAACTCCAACACAACCTGTGTGGCGGGTGTGGAGGGTGGCGAGAATGGCGAGAATGTCGAGGGTATAATGCTATGGCGAGGGTGTCGATGATGTCAAGTGTGGTGAGGTTGTCGAGGGTATAATGCTATGGCGAGGGTGTGGAGGGTGTCAAGAATTGCGAGAATATCGAGGGTATAATGCTATGCCGAGGGTGTTATTCTATGGCGATGGTACCGAGGGTATTATGATATGTCTAGGATGTCGATGGTGTCAAGTGTGGCGAGGTTGTCGAGGGTATTATGATATGTCTAGTGTGTCGAGGGTATTATTTTAAGGCGAGGGTACCGAGTGTATTATGCTATGGCAAGGGTATTATTCTATGGCGAGGGTACCGAGGGTATTATGTTATGGCGAGGGTGTCGAGTGTATTATGCTATGGCGAGGGTGTCGAGGGTTTTATATTGTGGCGATGGTATCGAGGGTATTACGCTATGGCGATGGTGTTATGCTATGGCGATGGTATCGAGGGTATTATGCTATGGCGAGAATGTCGAATGTATTATGCTATGACGAGGATGTCGAGGGATTGTACACGGTTGGTTGGTATGCGGTTGGTACAGCGAGTGTTATGTTAGGTTGGTCGGATTTGTAGTAATGAAGATATGGATATAATAGGTGTTGGGAATTGACTGGTTTGTTGGAAGATTTAGTAGTTACGGTTATCATGGAAGGTGAGAAAGTTATGGTGGATGTATAGATGTATTATTGTGTAGAAGCTTCAGATAATGAAATAAGTTCAAATTATTAAAATATTTCAATAGCAATTTGAAATTATTAAAGTGTGATTTAAACTTTATAAATTCAATTTAAAAACTATACTATTTAAATTAAAATTACAGTTTAGACCATTGTATGATATCTATTTAGATAATCATATATGCAGGATAATCAATACATATGTATTAAATTTATCGAAATTATATAATACTTTGAAGATATAATGGACAAAAAGATTAGAGAAATTCCTGAAATATAATATCTCACATGTTGAAGAAGCTATGATTTTACGGTAATGGAGAACGGTTTGAATTAATTGCCAGCTTGAAAAAGAACTTAAGAAATGTAATAGATTTTTATTCATAAAAAAGCTTACTGAAGCTACATCATGGGTATGTAAAATAACAACAATGGAAATAAGATAGAACAATAGAATTTGCCTTTACCTACCGAATTAAACACGATTCTAATAAGAAAACATTATACGTTACTAAAACTTGAATACTCCATGAAATGTACGATACTCTCAAATGCATATCTAGGTTATGGATACAATAAAGTATAACTTGACCACTAGTAAAGTAAACGGTAAACGTTCTAAAAGAAACAGGTGCGATATTGTTGCACTCGTTATAGGATTAGGTTAACAAATATGGTTAAAAGAGAAATTAGATAATCAAATAAATGTTCTCGACAGCACAAATTCATCATAATTTGACATAACTGACAACAATAGGGAAACTATACAAATAACTTGTAACACAATTAAAATCAATTCTATACGGAATTTCTTATTATTATATGAACTGGACCACAGGTGATTTCTCAAACCGAATTCGCAACGCTCAATTTCAATACTTCGCAGAATAACATATTACTGAATAGGTTCATCTCTAACTCAAGTGGTATATGCAAAACTTATGGGGTTAATATCAACTGTATCCCGAGGTCGATGTCTACCAGAATGTGTCAACGATTAACTGCCTGGCTCAATATCCATCTCAATTGTTCAAAACCTAAACGAGGCTATTAACTAACCGACTGCATCAGTACCCAACTGAATACGAACTAACGGGTACGACTAACTAACCCACTGCATCAGTATCCAACTGAATACGAACTAACGGGTACGACTAACTAACCCACTGCATCAGTACCCAATTGAATACGAACTAACGGGTACGACTAACTAACCGACTGGATCAGTACCCAACTGAATACGAACTAACGGGTACGACTAACTAACCCACTGCATCAGTACCCAATTGAATACGAACTAACGGGTACGACTAACTAACCGACTGGATCAGTACCCAACTGAATACGAACTAACGGGTACGACTAACTAACCCACTGCATCAATGTCCAACTGAATACGAACTAACGGGTACGACTAACTAACCGACTGGATCAGTACCCAATTGAATACGAACTAACGGGTACGACTAACTAACCGACTGGATCAGTACCCAACTGAATACGAACTAACGGGTACGACTAACTAACCCACTGCATCAGTACCCAATTGAATACGAACTAACGGGTACGACTAACTAACCGACTGCATCAATATCCAACTGAATACGAACTAACGGGTACGACTAACTAACCCACTGGATCAGTACCCAACTGAATACGAACTAACGGGTACGACTAACTAACCGACTGCATCAGTACCCAACTGAATACGAACTAACGGGTACGACTAACTAACCGACTGGATCAGTACCCAATTGAATACGAACTAACGGGTACGACTAACTAACCGACTGCATCAATACCCAACTGAATACGAACTAACGGGTACGACTAACTAACCCACTGCATCAGTACCCAATTGAATACGAACTAACGGGTACGACTAACTAACCGACTGGATCAATATCCAACTGAATACGAACTAACGGGTACGACTAACTAACCGACTGGATCAGTACCCAATTGAATACGAACTAACGGGTACGACTAACTAACCGACTGGATCAGTACCCAACTGAATACGAACTAACGGGTACGACTAACTAACCCACTGCATCAGTACCCAATTGAATACGAACTAACGGGTACGACTAACTAACCCACGGGATCAATATCCAACTGAATACGAACTAACGGGTACGACTAACTAACCGACTGGATCAGTACCCAATTGAATACGAACTAACGGGTACGACTAACTAACCGACTGGATCAGTACCCAACTGAATACGAACTAACGGGTACGACTAACTAACCGACTGGATCAGTACCCAACTGAATACGAACTAACGGGTACGACTAACTAACCCACGGGATCATCGATATGTAATCGCTCCAAGATAGAAATCCCAATCAATGAGATGCCGGCGCCAATAGCTCCAATTATGAAACCCTCCCAAGGTTCTGCTAGGGCACAAAAAGCTGAAAGTGACTTCAAGTTATCATTGTACGATCGTGTCGATTAATCTTGGTACGAGGATACACGTGATGGGAATCAGAGGATATAACAGATTTTCTGCATACACCTTTATCTATGATTGTAATCATATCGTGGTTAGCACCGGCTAAGTTGTTATTGGAATACGGGAGAATACTAAAGTATCTTGTATCATTCGTAAGTAGAAGATAATGTGTACATGAGCATAGCGACTCTATCATTTCGAACTTATAGGAGAGGTATGGAATTAAATAACAATTCATTCATTCGGGCTTTTTTGAATTTGTTCGCCTATCGTATAATCATATTTGATATTAGTATTCATTGTATTATACATATATAACATGAATAATATATATATATATATATATATATACAACTATATAAATAAGTAATTATTATTAAGTATTACCTGTAATTGATACCAGAGATCCAAGTATTCCAGAAATAAGACAAAAAACGTCAATTTTCTGTTTGTAAGCGATGTAACTGTATTTGAGTAATAGTGGAATGTAATGTGAAAGTAACGTGCGTCCAGGTAACCAGGTACACTTCTATTGCAAAACAACACAATCGATGCTCTATTTCTCTATATATAGGTCACGCACCTGTAAACCATGGCAACCAAACCACCCCCTATCGCAGAGTTTGTAGTACTCACGGCGGATCTGGCAAATATCAAAGTGAGCATTAAGGTCATGGAGTTATAAAGAGTTTATATAGCATTGAAGAAGATTAGGATATATATATTTATTACAGATATATTTATTTTCGAGAAATTAATTTCAATCTTGTGACTGGACAAGATCTTGTCCAGTCGAGTGGATAAGAAAATTTATAAATTAAAGCGATGACAAATTTTATATATTTATAATCTAAATTTGTAATAGCAATGAATGTAGTTAGATTATTGAATTTTATTGAAAATGAGATTTGTTCCATCTTGCAAGAAGTTTCTAGAAAGAAAGGATATTAGGGTCAAGTAGCTAAATCCTCTATAGTTAAAAGGAAATATAAATTGAAATATGTTCAGTTATAAGAAAATATTTTGTAAGATAATAGCATGAAATTGTGATAGAATGGGTTTGGATTATCTTATAGGGTGGACAATCGTTAAAATAAATACTAGAAGTAATTTAGCGGAAGTAGAGCAGTTGCCCTGAAGTAGTTTAGTTACTCTAAAATAGTTCAGTTGCAGGAAAGTAGTTTAGTACTCAAAGTATTTCAGTTGCAGGAAAGTAGTTTAGTTGATCGAAGTAGTTCAGTTGCAGGAAAGTAGTCCAATTGGACATAAGTAGTTCGGTTGCTGGTAAGTAGTCCAGTTGTACATAAGTAGTTTGTACATTATGTAGATTACTAACCTGGCGGCGAGTTTCCACCTGAACTGACTAACTCCGTAAGTACTTCCGCAGTTGAATCCCAGCCAGCCCCACCTATCAGCAGAAGTAGCGTAGGGTATCAACATGAGGTACCAGAATATTACTCATTAACAACCACTTTCAATAGCTGGTTCGGTAATTTGTTATGCATCAGTTGAGTAGCTAGTTACTTACTTAGTTGGTTAGGTTCCCCGTTAAATGAATTGCGTAGAACGAATAGATAATATTAACACAAGCTTATGGATCTTTATTTGCATGGGAAATGTTTGGAAATCAAATATGCACACATTAATTAAGGAATCATATTTCATGACCTCTATTAGCTTTCGAATGTGTCATATTGATATTTCTATAGAAATTATTAATAGGCCTAAATTCACTATTTCCGGTAACATTTCCTAAAATGAGATAAACACGTAATCTCTAAGATACTTCCCTTTACAATCAGAATTTAATGGTGCATCTGAGATTGAATCCGATACACGAATGTTGTTTAAAAGAGAGAGAGAGAGAGAGAGAGAGAGAGAGAGAGAGAGAGAGAGAGAGAGAGAGAGAGAGATATAGAGAGAGAGAGAGAGAAAGAAAGAGAGAGAGAGAGAGAGAGAGAGAGAGAGATGCATTTTTTTGTAGTTAGACTCTTGTCCAGTAATGATGGGGTATATGATTACAGAAGAAGGTGGAGCTAGACAAATAGGTGTACATGAAATAAGAGGCAGAAAAGTGCGTGGTCTATTTTCAAACCATAACATGAACATTCCGAGCACAGCATTCGTCGGACAGGCCATACGCGTGTGCCCTTGATGTGCGTTGTCGTATCTCCTTATTCTCGGCTTTATCAGTATGGTGGAGACGAGTCCCGTAACTCCGCCCAACAGGTGAACGGGTCCGCCCCCCGCCATGTCCACCATACCCAGTTTACGCAACCAACCGTCTTTGCTGTGGGTTTAGGTCATGGCTAACCAATACATAGGTGGTGATGAGAGGGTCTGGCGTAAAGAACATATTCAGTAGTTTATGAGGAGATGGGTAGGCGTGGTATAAGGATGGCGTGAGTATTTTATCTAAAGGATTATGTAAGGCATGGTGTAAGTTGAGTAGATATCGTATTCATTAGCTAATAGCATATTACATATTATGTTTTAAGGGTTAAAAGTTATATCAAATACAGTACAAGAATAGAGACATAGTTCATGGAATATTTAGGACGACAATTTTGGTTATTTATATGTATTAATTGAATTCGTAATAGAAATATATAGTGCCCTAGAATTAATGGGTGTGTTTATTGGGCGTGTTTAATATTCGGGTATGTTTACATTATATACAATAAGGGATGTATTTAGTGTGTATGATTAAAGGATATAGTTAATATATGTGATTAATAGGCGTATCTAATATATACAGTGTATTTAATGATGAGATGATATTATCTGTCACGAAATGTTACAACTTAGAATTCTCTGATATATAGTGTCTTAATATTGTTACATATTTTACATAAATATTAAATAAAACATATAAACATATATATATATATATATATATATATATATGAGGGTGTATGTTTATATAGATATATTATTACAAGGTATACCTCGCTTAGCTTACCTGAATACCCAATGGGCTGGAAAGCTATAAATAAACGTATTCATGAAAGAAAATATAATATATGCTTCTAATTTCACTCTCTCAGCCATTGCCCCTATTTAGTGGAGAGTGGTGTGTGGTTATAATAATAAATCGTAATTTGCGGTGAATGGTAATTGATTTGTAATAGATGGTATGAGGCATATGACAAGTAGGGTTTGACTAGTAATGCATGATTAAAGGTGTGAAGTTAGTTTACAATTAGGGGAAATCTTACAAAACTCACTAATTATGGTAATTTATGCAATATTTAATTATTGAAAAATTATAAATCTAGTTTTACATCCGCTCTTATGTGGTCATGGCTTTAGAAATTGTAATAATGTTATTCAGGTGTAAACCTGAAACGATAGTTGTCGCTGTAGTGGCGAATGAAGAATGGAAAAAAAATTTAGCATACGTACTTCCTGAGTCCCTGTTGATATCTCCCTGTGTATGTTATAATGTTGTTTTGAGCTGTCACCATGAAACGTTTAATTTGTTTCTCAAGAAGTATGAGACGTAGGACGTGCCATAGTATTTCTTATCGTGTTAAAATACTTCGATCGTATATAGAATTCATTATGACTTTTCACTGTAATTTATATAATAATGAAATAAAAAATTTAGTATCCATTATTATATATGTAACCTATGAACAAGATAAGTAATTATATAAATAAATATATATAATCATGTAGCTCGGTCGGTCGGTCGCTCTCTCGCTCTATCTCTCTCTCTCTCTCTCT
>OZ038316.1:11813625-11870197 GCA_964035775.1 Osedax frankpressi
CTACTACTACTACTACTACTACTACTACTACTACTACTACTACTACTACTACTACTACTACTACTACTACTACTACTACTACTACTACTACTACTACTACTATTACTACTCTCTCTCTATATCTTCTTTTTTACTGTATCTCTCATGTTGTATCTCTTTATCCATTTTTTTATATATTTACTTATTTTCTTTCTTTTGTAATACATAATCCCAATTTTATTCCATTGTAAATCAATCCATGAGTGTCTATTGATAAGATAATATATATTCAAATGTATATAGAATTTAGTATAAAGTATTGCATTTATGTTTAGCAGTCTGCGTATTCTAAATAAACCAATCAACAAATCAATCAATCATCGCATCGCCATCATCAGCATCTTAGTAAAGTGTGAGTCGGATTTAATACAGATGACATAATCCGTGAAAATAAATCGAATATCGGATTTCTTTTTGTCAACTATCACTAATATCAGAATACATTACGTAGACATTGTAATAACACATGTAATAATACATAGAGTGTAAACATAATAACCTATATTATATATATTAATTGAACCATTATTTAAAAAAATAGTAAAGCAAAATGTAAAAAGTAAAATGTATAAATGTTAATAATTTACAATAGTAATAAATTTAAAATTAATATATAATATATTTAATATTATTATAATCAATTAGTGTACTAGTACAATCCACTAACTATTTTATTACGATAGTTTTCAAATATATATTGATTTAATTTCATTTCATTATTACTAATTTTATTTCAACAAGATGTATATAGTATATTAAATATTTTAAATAAACATATACATTGATCTAGTTATGTATTTATTGTAAGCAATATATATCCCGCAATCTTTAATATGCGTATTGCATAATATATATATATATATATATATATATATATATATATATATATATATTAATACTCACTAGAAGGTAAATAATCTAAACAGTATCATATATTCTCTTCTAAGAAATTCAATTTGTAGTTTGATATAGATAAACAGCGAATCCAGTGATCTTTGAATTCAATTACCAAACTATGATTTCTGCAAATAAATGTGATTTAAATAGATCTTGATCTGAGCTTATCATTTCTCTATAAATTTAAATATTCATACATTATAATATAATATAGTAATTTTATAGTAATAATCCATATTATATCCATTATTTACATACTTTATATATTTACTTATTTTTATATTTTATTTGCATATCTAAAATGCAAGTAGTTGATTTCCAAAATAATGTTATATTTAATAATTCATTCTATTCAGCGATACGCCATTTTGAAATATTTATATAATCTGTTATTCAGTATTGTGATCTTAAGTATATATTTTAGTATTTATACATTCTCTCAATCGTAGTTATACTCGTAATTGGGTATCGTACTCCACTGTAAACACCACTCTAAGAATACATTAAGAATTCCAGGAACCATTTGGAGGAATTTTAAATTGGATTGTACCAAGGAACTATTTAAATCTGACTCACTATGTGCATTTTTTAAACTCTTCTTAACTTCCTTTTATCGCATTTTATTACATTTATCGCATTATAATTAGATTATTTTTTACCTGCTCTCAGGTATGATGAATAAATATTAATTCAATTAATACCCAGGTGTATATATTTTTAACAATTCCTTTCCGAGATATATGTATATATACAAGATATATGTGAATATCGAGGAATATTGATATTTTATTATGTTTATGAATAATCTTTTGTGTTTGTGGACATCAATAAAAATATACGAGAAATTATATTAAAATATTCATTTGATAATTTTGAGAATGTGGTATTTATTATATTGTTGACCAGTTCATTTTATTATGTTGTTTATATTCACTGTGTGTTATATATATTTTCCGGTTATCATTAATATATGATTTGTATATATTAATATACGGTGTTCTAAATGCATAATTATTGCTACGCATATATTTCATATACTACCATCAGGGTACTTCCGTTTAAGTGATATGTTTTCTGACTTAATTATATTTTTATATCAATTATAATGACATAGCGTATTATTCTAGAACATCGGAGATATTAGTGCTATATATATGTATATATGTATATATGTATATATATATATATATATATATATATATATATGTGTATATATATATATATATATATATATGTATATATGTATATATATATATATATATATATATATATATATATATATATATATGTGTGTGTATATATATATATATGTATATATATATATATATATATATATATATATATGTATATATATATATATATATATATATATATATATATGAAACATATTTATTCAGAGAACTTATGATACATGATATGAATGTATATCCTTGGGTTTGTAGATTATTTATACATATGCAGTACTTCTTATTTTCATTAAATGCTAACTATAAAATGAAATATGCTTTGTTTCTATTAGTAAACGAATCTGATGCAGACAATATGTAGACATAAACTGAATTCTAAGCAATGATGAGTTTATATTTCTCTCTCTTTTTCAATTTCTATAGCTGCATATTGCTAAGAAGGTATTAAAGAAATTTATTTTGATATTACTTCAGTATCCGAAATGGTATATTATATAATTATTGCGTTTGTATAGTTCAAATATTTTACTATGTATGTCATCATGATCAGTTAGTTTATAATTTATTAGATGGTCAATATATTGAAATATGTATACTTTTATTAGCTGTATGCTAATTAACGGAATAATAGGAAAACCGTATTTTATATGAATATTATTATATAATATGGCTATAGCTATAAAATTCGTTACCGCAGATTTATTCAAGCTAATTAAATGATAATGTTCTATGGAGAATACTGTTTTGATAAGTTTCGTAGTCCTTCAAGAGATAGCTAAATTAATATTAAACCATCCAGCAACATATATTTATGAGAACATTATCAAATATACAACTCATATTTAGTTTATTTAGAGGAACCAATAACGGGTAAATAAATATTGAAAGCATCGTGTATATCATTCTTCATTTTGATTGTTATACTAATTACAGCTTATTATACAAACTGGTACTTTCCAAAGTAAGTATGGTTTATCTAAGGGTGTATGATTAATCCTATCTCAATAAAAGCTGTATAGATACTAGAATTATTAACTCGTCGGTAACAAATTGTTACTAACAATACTCGTTACCGTGAACATTTCCAGATCTGAACAGTGAAATCGATTAGTTATTCTGTGTCTCACGACGTTCAATGTGATTATATAACATATATTATATATTATGTATCGCGTATATTTTATATTATATATCATATTATATATCATGTATATGTTATATATTATATCGTATGTTCTAATATCGTAGCTCGAATATAAGCGATTATTAACTTTATATGTATAATCCAGGTTAGTAGAATTTTATTTGTCAACTAGAATTATCACTAGTTCACATATAGTAATACAGGTGTACATATAGTAACACATGTATACATATAGTAACACAGGTGTACATATAGTAATACAGTTATATATATAGTAACATATGTACATATAGTAATTGTTCTGCCGAGATAATATCCGCTCCCACAGATATTGTTAATGTTTTAAGAACATTACGTTAATGATACACTACCAGTACAGTTACTACACTACCAGTACAGTCACTACACTACTAGTACAGTCACTACACTACTAGTACAGTCACTACACTACTAGTACAGTCACTACACTACTAGTACAGGCAGTACACTACTAGTACAATCACTACACTACTAGTACAGGCAGTACACTACTAGTACAATCACTACACTACTAGTACAGTCACTACACTACTAGTACAGTCACTACACTACCAGTACAGTTACTACACTACCAGTACAGTCACTACACTACTAGTACAGTCACTACACTACTAGTACAGGCAGTACACTACTAGTATAATCACTACACTACTAGTACAGGCAGTACACTACTAGTACAATCACTACACTACTAGTACAGTCACTACACTACTAGTACAGTCACTACACTACTAGTACAGTCACTACACTACTAGTACAGGCAGTACACTACTAGTACAATCACTACACTACTAGTACAGTCACTACACTACTAGTACAGGCAGTACACTACTAGTACAATCACTACACTACTAGTACAGTCACTACACTACTAGTACAGTCACTACACTACTAGTACAGTCACTACACTACTAGTACAGGCAGTACACTACTAGTACAATCACTACACTACTAGTACAGTCACTACACTACTAGTACAGTCACTACACTACTAGTACAGTCACTACACTACCAGTACAGTTACTACACTACCAGTACAGTCACTACACTACTAGTACAGTCACTACACTACTAGTACAGGCAGTACACTACTAGTACAATCACTACACTACTAGTACAGGCAGTACACTACTAGTACAATCACTACACTACTAGTACAGTCACTACACTACTAGTACAGTCACTACACTACTAGTACAGTCACTACACTACTAGTACAGGCAGTACACTACTAGTACAGTCACTACACTACCAGTACAGGCAGTACACTACTAGTACAGTCACTACACTACTAGTACAGTCACTACACTACTAGTACAGTTACTACACTACTAGTACAGGCAGTACACTACTAGTACAGTCACTACACTACTAGTACAGGCAGTACACTACCAGTACAGTTACTACACTACCAGTACAGTCACTACACTACTAGTACAGTCACTACACTACTAGTACAGGCAGTACACTACTAGTACAGTCACTACACTACTAGTACAGGCAGTACACTACTAGTACAGTCACTACACTACTAGTACAGTCACTACACTACTAGTACAGTTACTACACTACCAGTACAGTTACTACACTACCAGTACAGTCACTACACTACTAGTACAGTCACTACACTACTAGTACAGGCAGTACACTACTAGTACAGTCACTACACTACTAGTACAGTCACTACACTACTAGTACAGTCACTACACTACTAGTACAGTCACTACACTACTAGTACAGGCAGTACACTACTAGTACAGTCACTACACTACTAGTACAGTCACTACACTACTAGTACAGTCACTACACTACTAGTACAGTTACTACACTACTAGTACAGTCACTACACTACTAGTACAGTCACTACACTACTAGTACAGGCAGTACACTACTAGTACAGTCACTACACTACTAGTACAGTCACTACACTACTAGTACAGTCACTACACTACTAGTACAGTCACTACACTACTAGTACAGTCACTACACTACTAGTATAGTAACTACACTACTAGTACAGTCACTACACTACTAGTACAGTCACTACAATACTAGTACACTCACTACACTACTAGTACAATCACTACACTACTAGTACAGTCACTACACTACTAGTACAGTCACTACACTACTAGTACAGTCACTACACTACTAGTACAGTCACTACACTACTAGTACAGTCACTACACTACTAGTACAGTCACTACACTACTAGTACAGTCACTACACTACTAGTACAGGCAGTACACTACTAGTACAGGCAGTACACTACTAGTACAGTCACTACACTACTAGTACAGTCACTACACTACTAGTACAGTCACTACACTACTAGTACAGTCACTACACTACTAGTACAGGCAGTACACTACTAGTACAGTCACTACACTACTAGTACAGTCACTACACTACTAGTACAATCACTACACTACTAGTACAGTCACTACACTACTAGTACAGTCACTACACTACTAGTACAGTCACTACACTACTAGTACAGTCACTACACTACTAGTACAGTCACTACACTACTAGTACAGGCAGTACACTACTAGTACAGTCACTACACTACTAGTACAGTCACTACACTACTA
This sequence comes from Osedax frankpressi, assembly GCA_964035775.1. NCBI lineage: Eukaryota > Metazoa > Annelida > Polychaeta > Sabellida > Siboglinidae > Osedax > Osedax frankpressi. The sequence goes on from OZ038316.1 coordinate 11,819,526, forward strand.
GTACAGTCACTACACTACTAGTACAGTCACTACACTACTAGTACAGGCAGTACACTACTAGTACAGTCACTACACTACTAGTACAGTCACTACACTACTAGTACAGTCACTACACTACTAGTACAGTTACTACACTACTAGTACAGTCACTACACTACTAGTACAGGCAGTACACTACTAGTACAGTTACTACACTACTAGTACAGTCACTACACTACTAGTACAGTCACTACACTACTAGTACAGTTACTACACTACTAGTACAGTCACTACACTACTAGTACAGTCACTACACTACTAGTACAGGCAGTACACTACTAGTACAGTCACTACACTACTAGTACAGTCACTACACTACTAGTACAGTCACTACACTACTAGTACAGTCACTACACTACTAGTACAGTCACTACACTACTAGTATAGTAACTACACTACTAGTACAGTCACTACACTACTAGTACAGTCACTACAATACTAGTACACTCACTACACTACTAGTACAATCACTACACTACTAGTACAGTCACTACACTACTAGTACAGTCACTACACTACTAGTACAGTCACTACACTACTAGTACAGTCACTACACTACTAGTACAGTCACTACACTACTAGTACAGTCACTACACTACTAGTACAGTCACTACACTACTATTACAGTCACTACACTACTAGTACAGTCACTACACTACTAGTACAGGCAGTACACTACTAGTACAGTCACTACACTACTAGTACAGTCACTACACTACTAGTACAGTCACTACACTACTAGTACAGTCACTACACTACTAATACAGTCACTACACTACTAGTACAGTCACTACACTACTAGTACAGTCACTACACTCCTAGTACAGTCACTACACTACTAGTACAGTCACTACACTCATAGTACAGTCACTACACTACTAGTACAGTCACTACACTCCTAGTACATAGTAGACTAGATCAGAAATGTCTTAGATACAATTGGTTATATCATTATTTCTAAGGTATATTATTATAAACCCATTAATTAATGGTGAAATAATACATAGATTAATCTGTATTTTTTATGTGTCACTCAAAATAAGATTGTGTTATTATGTGTTTATCAGCACTAGTTTAATTTACACAAAATATGCACAATTTTAACCTAAGTGAATAAACACTAATTATAACGTTAACAAATGGTCATTGTTAATATATGATTATTAACACTAGTTCATCTGATAACGTGTTATTATATGTATGGTTAACACTAGCGAAACTTGCATTTATAATACTTATATTAATGTGTTAACATATTTCATACATCAACAATTTATAATAGAAAATTATTTGTAATATCGATTCGAATATAAAAAAAGTTAACATATATGTATACTATATATTATAATATACTAAATATAATGGTGTTTGACGTATATATTATATGCACATATAAATATATTAGTAGCATAAACATTTTAAAATTGCTTATACGATTACCATATAATGTAAAATTAGGTAAAATATAAGGTAAAATTATTATCATTATTAATTATTAATAATGACCATTCTTTAATTAATATATTATATAATATATATCATATCATATATTATATTATATTCACAGCACTGGTATAAGTGATCTATTGTGAAGTTATTAAATATATATATATATATATATATATATATATATATATATATATATATATATATATATATATATATTGAAGTGTTGTACTATATTTATAAACGATTGTGTTTATGAATCTTTACGTAAGTTATATTCACTAATATGCCGGATAACTATAAACATAAGGTGGATACGTAATACTAAAGTATATAATTATAATTAACGATCGCAAATCTTATACGTCTCGCGGTTTTTGGCATCGGGAGCAGTTATGGGTCAGAGGTCGTTTTACATAACCACCCCGCCGCAGGTCAATTACCAGTCTTCATTAGTAACGGAAGGTAGTTCGTGCATCTCGTGCTCGTGTTTACTTCCGGCCGGGGCGTGGCCTGTGTTAGTTAACCGGATATGGGCGTGGCCCACTATAGTTTCAAAATGAAGTGCTGTATGACCGCGTAGCTCCAGCTGGTCCCCTGTACACATGTAGATTGTGGGAGTGAGTTATTTGATATAGCGGTCTTGAATACTTAAATAAATGTGAAATGATTTATATATTTGTACAATTCTATTATCGGACTGATTGAGCAAGATATAGTGTAAGTAAATGTTTATTTATGCCATATTATTATCTAATCTGTGGATCAAATCGGAAGTAATTCTTCATTCCCGATGTTTATCTATAGGACAATTCCCCAGATATTTCTATATTGTAAACAGCAGGATATTCGTCGTCAAAATAACTAGATAAAGAACTCGATAGAAATAACCAAACACTTAATCTAACCCAAAATAAACCCTTAATCTAATCTAAACCAACCCATTAATCTAACCCATACCAAACCCTTAAGCTAACCCAAACCAAACCCTTAATCTAACCTACGACAGACCCTTAAGCTAACTCAAACCAAACATTAATCTAACCCAAACCAAACATTTAATCTAACCTAAGCCATACCCTTAATCTAACCTAAGCCAGATCCATAATCTAACCCAAATCAAACAAAGAATCTAACCTAAGTCAAACCCTTAATCTAACTCAAATCAAATCCAAAAATAACCCATAAAAACTAAAACTAAACATAAACCAAACTTATACTAATCATAAACCAAATACAAACCAAACAAACATTATTTTTAAACTTGTGAATATTAAATATAAATGTAATTGTCTACTTTATTTTTTATATAAATGTAATTATATATGGCTTCTTATTATTTATATATATATATATATAAAGATAGAGATGGAGAGAGAGAGAGAGAGAGAGAGAGAGAGAGAGAGAGAGAGAGAGAGAGAGAGAGAGAGAGAGAGAGAGAGAGAGAGAGAGAGAGAGAGAGAGAGAGAGAGAGAGAGAGAGAGAGAGAGAGAGAGAGAGAGAGAGAGAGAGAGAGAGAGAGAGAGAGAGAGAGAGAGAGAGAGAGAGAGAGAGAGAGAGAGAGAGAGAGAGAGAGAGAGAGAGAGAGAGAGAGAGAGAGAGAGAGAGAGAGAGAGAGATGCATGTTTCTCCGAATACCACGTGATAGCTAATACTACTAATTATAGAAATTCTCCAGCCCCTCGATGACCGGAAGTATATGTCAATGTGTTAGCAGCTATATCATATAACTAAGTAGCTGGATTACGTAACATTATGACCGATCTTTATAAATCATAATATCTCTCATCTACGTTGCTAATAGTCCTGCTTGGCCGTACCCCAATCTACCATATCCCCTTCCCCGTCTACCTTCCACTGCCTCCTTACACTGCCCACGTACGGCACACCTTCTACTACTTCACCGCAATGCTCGGCGAACAATGCCTACTATTGTTATTCTAGATGTTCAGTCAATTCACCTGATAATTAAATGCGTCAAAAGTGAGGAACAATAACTAGGGAATTACTAATCTCTATCTCACTAATCTCTATCTCACTAATATATATCTCACTAATCTCTATCTCACTAATATATATCTCACTAATATATATCTCACTAATCTCTATCTCACTAATATATATCTCACTAATCTCTATCTCACTAATATATATCTCACTAATATATATCTCACTAATATATATCTCACTAATCTCTATCTCACTAATATATATCTCACTAATCTCTATCTCACTAATATATATCTCACTAATCTCTATCTCACTAATATATATCTCATTAATATATTTCTTACTAATATCTCACTAATCTCTATCTAACTAATCTCTATCTCACTAATATATATCTCACTAATCTCTATCTCACTAATCTCTATCTTACTAATATATATCTCACTAATCTCTATCTCACTAATATATATCTCACTAATCTCTATCTCACTAATATATATCTCATTAATATATTTCTTACTAATATCTCACTAATCTCTATCTAACTAATCTCTATCTCACTAATATATATCTCACTAATCTCTATCTCACTAATCTCTATCTCACTAATATATATCTCACTAATCTCTATCTCACTAATCTCTATCTCACTAATATATATCTCACTAATCTCTATCTCACTAATCTCTATCTCACTAATATATATCTCACTAATATATTTCTTACTACTATCTCACTAATCTCTATCTCACTAATATATATCTCTCTAATCTCTATCTCACTAATATCTATCTCACAAATCTCTATCTCACTAATATATATCTCATTAATATATTTCTTACTAATATCTCACTAATCTCTATATCACTAATATATATCTCACTAATCTCTATCTCACTAATATATATCTCACTAATATATATCTCATTAATATATTTCTTACTAATATCTCACTAATCTCTATCTCACTAATATATATCTCACTAATCTCTATCTCACTAATATATATCTCACTAATCTCTATCTCACTAATATCTCACTAATCTCTATCTCACTAATATATATCTCATTAATATATTTCTTACTAATATCTCACTAATCTCTATCTAACTAATCTCTATCTCACTAATATCTATCTCACAAATCTCTATCTCACTAATATATATCTCATTAATATATTTCTTACTAATATCTCACTAATCTCTATCTCACTAATATATATCTCACTAATATATATCTCACTAATCTCTATCTCACTAATATATATCTCACTAATCTCTATCTCACTAATATATATCTCACTAATCTCTATCTCACTAATATATATCTCACTAATCTCTATCTCACTAATATATATCTCACTAATCTCTATCTCACTAATATATATCTCACTAATATATATCTCACTAATCTCTATCTCACTAATATATATCTCACTAATATATTTCTTACTAATATCTCACTAATCTCTATCTAACTAATGTCTATCTCACTAATATATATATCACTAATCTCTATCTCACTAATCTTTATCTCACTAATATATATCTCACTAATCTCTATCTCACTAATATATATCTCACTAATATATATCAGTATTGCTGGCGATAATATAATTATTTGAATTATTACTCTAGAAAGTAAAGATAAGTTATCTTTTAGTTGCACGTATAAGTGTTACGTCATAACATTAGGCATGCTTATATAATATTAGTGCATATGAGTATTATGTCATATCAGCGTGTATAAGTGATAAGTGATACGTAATTGATAGTATATAAGTGATATCATATTAGCGCTTATAAGTATTATGTCAGTGCGTATAATTGTTATGTCATATTAGCGGTTATGAGTGTTATGTCATAGCCACGCGTATAAGTATTGTGTCATATTAGCGCTTATGAGTGTTACGACATAGCCACGCGTATAAGTGCTATGGCATATCAGCGCGCATAAGTGTTATGTAATAGCGGCATTCATAAGTATTATAATATTGCTATGTGAGTGAATTTATTTATATACTATAATTATAATGTTTGGGTTACTGTTTTGCTTTGAGTTTGTTTTTAGGTTAGGATTTGAGTTTATATTTGGGTTTGAGTTTGTATTTTTGTTCTTTTTACGTAGTTTTATTTGAATAAAATAATATAAATTAAATGTTTAGCTATGTTCGTATATTAAAATTATAATATTTAAGTTTGCGGTTGGGTTTGTTTCTATGTTGATTTTTTTAGAATATATTAAAATAAAGTTGATGTCGGACTATATTCATAAACAATAATTATAATGTATATGTTTGGATTTAGGTTTAATCCTGTGTGAGTTTTTCTTTAAATAAATTAAAATAAATTTAACTCCAGGCTTCTATAATTATAATATTTGCATTTAGCATTTTTTGGGTTAGGTTTTATTTCTGTTTTTGAATTAGTGTTAAGTTTAGATTTAGTTTTGGATTTGTATTGGGGTTTTTTGAATAAATTATATATATTTGATGTCGAACCATATTCGTATACCTTACTTATAATTTAAGATTTGCGTATGGTTTTGGTTGTATGAGTTTTTTAAGATATTAAAATAAATTTGATGTCATGATAATTATATTTGCATTTAGGTTTTTTTTGGATTTAGGTTTGGGATTAGTTATAGATTTAGGTTTGGGTTTGACTGATTGTACTACTATACATTAACACTAATAATCAAATTACGGCTACCCAACTACACTAATTAACTAAATATATAATATATTATACGGTGCAAGGTTTCCGACTGTGTATTGGCATGGTTCCGAGTTGGTTTTTTAAAATAAATTTATTAAATTTGATGCTAGGGTATGTTCATCATATACTATAATTAGAATATTTGCTTTTAAGTTTTTCAATTGGTAAATATAGATTTATATATATATATGTTTTTTTTAAAATAAATTTAAATAAATTTAATGTTCATCGTCGTATAATATAACGAGCATATCATATCATTTTATTTATGTCATTAATATGTTATATTATATCGATTTCCGATTTGGTTCGCGTAAATTATTGCGTTATTAAATACATTATATACATCCTCAGATTTGTAATATATATATATACATTTATACACAGAAATTAATAGTTTAATTATTGATTGCATTCGCAATGTCTTGCACTTGTTTATATATAGTGTTTGTAATCTGTAAGAATGTGTGTCTGTTCAATTAAAGTTGTAGATTTTCCTTGATTTGTATTTATACATACCTCCTTAGATTAAGTATTTAATCAAGTATTTAATCTTTCTATGTACGTAAAGTATATTTTAATGGTGGAAAAAATATATAAATAAATATGCTAATATCCCAAGAAACATCCAGGTCATTTTAGTTTTTTTTTGTTATATAATAATAATAACATAATAACATAATAATAACATAATAATAATAACATTGAAAATTTATTTTATTTGCATTATAAATATATATAGTTGTTATATAAATTAATTGTATAAGATTGTATAATAGTTATATCATCTGATTTATTAATTATATTATGGGGTTTACCCTAAAAAAACAATAACATTCCATATTTTACTATACTGTGAGAGAGTTAGATATTAAGGAATGTTAGAGATTATGAAATTCTTTAATAACATAACTATGTTGCAGCTTTACTGGGGTCCACTAGGCCCCACTATATAACCATTAGACCCACCAGACATGATCTGGGGTCAACTATCTACCAACTGGAAATTCCATAAATGTTGCATAATTTATTTACATCGATTGCGACATTCCTTTATAGCAGAGCACTTCAGAACTTGTTTAACTAACAATGAAAAAAAATCTAGATGAAACGCTAAATCATCGAATTAACCTTTGACCCCTAATAATAACTAGATAGAGGACACACTAGGAGAATACACCGCTACTCCATGACCTTAACATTTAACAAGTTAATTGATACATTTAAGATTACTTCTATATAGTTCATCTAGGGAAGGTTTGTATAAAACCACTTCATGCAGTGTAGAATTCCATATTAAGTTATATTTTACATATTAATATATTTATATATATAAATGTATGTATATTTATATATATATATAGAAAATATTTCATAAAATTTCTAAATTACATCATAATTAATGATAATTAAATTATCTGTTTTTTGAATTCATCTTTCTTCCATGTTGATCGACAAATATGTAGATGTGTAGTGTGTAGTGTGTAGTGCGTAGTACGTAGTGTGTAGTGTGTAGTGTGTAGTGTATAGAGTGTAGTGCGTAGTGCGTAGTGCGTAGTGCGTAGTGTGTAGTGTGTAGTGTGTAGTGTGTAGTGTGTAGTGCGTAGTGTGTAGTGTGTAGTGTGTAGTGTATAGTGTGTAGTGCGTAGTGCGTAGCGCGTAGTGCATAGTGCGTAGTGCGTAGTACTTAGTGTGTAGTGTGTAGTGTGTAGTGTGTAGTATGTAGTGTGTAGTGTGTAGTGTGTAGTGTGTAGTGTAGTGTATAGTGATGTAGTGTGTAGTGCGTAGTGTGTAGTGTGTAGTTTGTAGTGTATAGTGCGTAGTGTGTAGTTTGTAGTGTATAGTGCGTAGTGCGTAGTGTAGTGTATAGTGATGTAGTGTGTAGTGTGTAGTGTGTAGTGTGTAGTGCGTAGTGCGTAGTGCGTAGTGCGTAGTGTATAGTATGTAGTGCGTAGTGCGTAGTGCGTAGTGTGTAGTGTGTAGTGCGTAGTGTGTAGTGTGTAGTGTGTAGTGTATAGTGTGTAGTATGTAGTGTGTAGTGTGTAGTGTGTAGTGTGTAGTTTGTAGTGTATAGTGCGTAGTGCGTAGTGCGTAGTGCGTAGTGCGTAGTGCGTAGTGCGTAGTGCGTAGTGTGTAGTGTGTAGTGTGTAGTGTGTAGTGTGTAGTGTAGTGTAGTGTATAGTGATGTAGTGTGTAGTGTAGTATGTAGTGTACTTATGTAGTGTGTAGTGTGTAGTGTGTAGAATGTAGTGTGTAAAGTATAGTGTGTAGTGTGTAGTGTGTAGTGTGTAGTGTGTAGTGTGTAGTGTGTAGTGTGTAGTGTGAAGTATGTAGTGTGTAGTCTGTAGTGTGTAGTATGTAGTGCGTAGTGTGTAGTATGTAGTGTGTAGTGTGTAGTGTGTATTGTGTAGTGTGTAGTGTTTGGTGTAGTGTGTAGTGTGTAGTGATGTAGTGTGTAGTGTAGTATGTAGTGTACTTATGTAGTGTGTAGTGTAGAGTGTAGTGTAGTGTGTAGTGTAGTGTGTAGTGTAGTGTGTAGTGTAGTGTGTAGTGTAGTGTAGTGTGTAGTGTATAGTGTACTTATGTAGTGTGTAGTGTAGTATGTAGTGTAGTGTGTAGTCTAGTGTGCAGTGAGGTATGTAGTGTAGTGTGTAGTATACTGTAGTGTGTAGTGTAGTGTATAGTGTGCAGTGTACAGTGTAGTGTGTAGTGTGTATTGTGATATGTGCAGTATATAGTATATATAATACGTCTCTAGCTATGTGTAGCATAAACCACTTATTGACATCGGGTTATTGTGATAATGACAATTAGAGATAGTTCCATGTTCAGTGGTCGCGGTGCCTGGATCGAAGGTCGAGTAAACGAACACCGAAAATAAAATCTATTTTCATTTCCGGTGAATTAGTGGGCGATAAAGTGCCTCGGTATAAATGGTCACTTGACGGTAACTTCCGTTATTCTAGAGCACGACATATCTACGCTTACGTCATGTAACTGGTATGAAAACGATAAGTATACCGAGTGTAGGCGTCTTTGCTGGTATACACTCAAGTTTACTCATTGATCTACTCATTTAATTAGTCGTAGAAGCGGTTCATCTCCGCAGGTGGATCCATCTTCTGATCCAGGTATCAACAATCTATGTTATCCGTTATTATGTCATTAGTTATCTGCTGAATTACTCACCGCGTAATTTCCATTATAACTCAATGTTTAATTGATGTAAATATGAAGCCACCGACAGCATTAAATATCTATTTAATATTTATAAACTACAGTTTATGTATATATTTAATGTAATATCTACGTAATATATTTATTGAAGTTATGCAATATTACGTTAATTGTATTTATAATTAATAAAGTTAATAAAGGTAATGAGTAATAATAAATAACGAAACCACATTTTTGTAATAATAATTAATATTATTATTAGTAGTAACAGTAGTAGCAGTAGCAGTAACAGTAGCAGCAGCCGTATCAGTAGCAGTAGTAACAGTAGTAGCAGTATCAGTAGCAGCAGCTATATCAGTAGCAGTAGCAGTAGCCGTAGCAGTAGCCGTAGCAGTAGCCGTAGCAGTAGCCGTAGCAGTAGCTGTAGCAGTAGCCGTAGCAGTAGCCGTAGCAGTAGCAGTCGCAGTAGCTGTAGCAGTAGAAGTAGCAGTAGCAGTCGCAGTAGTAGTAGTAGTAGCAGTAGCAGTAGCAGTAGCAGTAGCAGTAGCAGTAGCAGTCGCAGTAGCTATAGCAGTAGAAGTAGCAGTAGCAGTCGCAGTAGTAGTAGTAGTAGCAGTAGCAGTAGCAGTAGCAGTAGCAGTAGCAGTAGCAGTAGCAGTAGCAGTAGCAGTAGAAGTAGCAGTAGCAGTCGCAGTAGCAGTAGCAGTAGCAGTAGCAGTAGCAGTGGTAGTAGCAGCAGTAGTAGTAGTTTTAGCAAATTGAAAAGGTGTATTAGTATATAAAAGTCAATAATGTTATTAGAAATAAGATATATATACATAAGAATCTAATGAATGGTGTAGATTAAAACTCTATACAAATATATTACATATTGTTATGATTATTATGATGATGAAGGGGATTTAAGATATTTGTAGATATGACAAGTTCACCAAATATAGATATCTTAAAGAAATGGTGAATCCACAATATTGAAGAGTAATAACAAATCAATATTAGTAAAGTTTATATTTGTCTCAACTAAACAAATGATAGAATAAGTATTGCTAGTTAACAAAGATGTAAGATAATCAATTTGATTTATTATGCTATTATATAATATTAGGATATGCTTTGTTCTATGTAATAGCATAATAAATAAACTTGATTAGGTACTCATAACTATTATTGATTATTACTTTTTGACTTTCTAATTCAATATTATTTATTGATATTAAAAGAATCTTCCCAAATAAGAAAATTCAATAAAGTTCATAATATTGAGTAAAAATGTAAAAACACAATTGACTTTATCATTTAATTTAATAAGGAAATGTTTATCCAATAAAGTATAGATCTTACTTTCTTATGAAATATAAAAAGTAAATAACTTATTTAGGAATGGAGGGATCAATAAATACTTTACTTAATTAATTACAATTATTAAGTTTATGTTTATTAGATAATACTTTTTTATATACATTCGAGTCAAGCTTCATAATTATATTAAAACTATATTAAATCGAGAATTAATACTAATCGTAAATTGGTCAATAACAATAATTAAATATTGTTGGTTTTCAATAATAATAATATTGGAATTATTTGATAAATAGATTAATTCTGTGATTTAATAGTAGATATTGAATTATTAATATTGTTAAAGAGGTCATTCTTTTTAGATATAAGATTAGCATAGCATTTTTTTAGAATAGATGAAATAAGTGTATCAATTATTTTAGATTTCTTTGTTAATTTCACTGGAAATAGATTTATTTACTGGTGGTGAATTATTAATATTCGATTGTCTAGTATTTGAAAGTGAAGAATCATCTTTGTTTGTATGCACAATATACAAATTAAATACGGTGAATCTATCTTTATTTAGCATATTTATATGGAGTAGAGTTTATCTAATGATTAGACAATTTCTCAGCCGTAAACAAGCATCTCAAATGTAGACTTATCCCACAATCACAACTTAAATCACAATTATTATTATTATTATAAATATTATTATTATTATTATTATTATTATTATTATTATTATCATTATTATTATTATTATTATTATTATTATTATTATTATTATTAATAATATTATTAATAAAAATAATAATAATAATAATTATTAATATAATTATTTATATTATGTGTATTATTTTAATTAAGTATCATTAATTTTAATATAATTATTTATATTGTCAGATGTTTATTACAACTCATGTGGATTATCTGGACTTAACATTATTATTGTTTTAACAATTTCATTGAGTAAAATGAAAATAAATAAAATAAAATAATTAATTAGAGTCTAGACAAAATAATATTGACTTAATATTATTGATTCACGTATTCACGTATGCAATAGTTTTATTCAAACAACTATATATATATATATATATATATATATATATATATATATAATATGGTATATAATATATGTACTTGTGATTATGTATAATGTATTGTGTGTATATATATATAATATTAATATACACAAATTGTATACCTTGTATGTGATATTAACAGTAATAAGATATAATCTCAATACTATATTCCTAAAATGCTATACAATGGGAGGTAAGGAGACGTTTATAAGTCTGCGGCAAGGTCATTGTTTTAGGTTTTAATTTACAGAGTTCTACGATTTCTATTAGTTTATAAATTTAATTTTATATTACGAATTCAATAATACACGTGGATGCCATAGATTTACTTATAAGTATAGATATACTGCTCACATAACGGTGTTTAAAATGTAAATTGGTATATCAGCAGACACATGCCATATATATACGTACATTATATATATATATATATATATATATATATATATATGAATTTCTTATCCGAAAATACTAACGATTCTTAGAATGAAAGAATCGCGTGATTATCACGTGATTATATCATCACGTGATATGCTACAATGTACAATGTTACACACAACTTATATTTACCAGAAAGCACCCAAACCAAATTAATTGTCGCGTTAGGTAATATGATTTAAATATTACACACTACACACACAGGCACACACACACACACATACACACACATATACACACACATACACATACACACATACACATACTCACACACACACACGCACACACACACACACATACACACACACACACACACACACACACACACCCACACACACACACACACACACACACACACACACACACACACACACACACACACACACACACACACACACACACACACACATACACACACACACATATATATATATATATTGAATTATTTTAATATCATATTAATATACTTTATTGTATTGTATCATTATTATTGTATTGTGAGTAATTCTTGGAAACTTTTCATCATTAATTGGAATTCACACGAAAACTAATAAAGTTGAATTAAGATGACAATTTGATAATCCATCGTGAATGTAATTGCATTTATTTTAGTAGAGGCAGATGTACAATTGTATTTTGGTAAAAGTGGGATAATGAATTCACAATTAATCATATCTATTACCCATAATGTCATATCCTCATTCACCATTTTTAATGTGATTTCACAGTGAGATTTCAAATGAAATCCTATAATTTGTTATCTTTAATTTCCGTACCAATCTACGTAATAATTTAATATGTTTTTAATCCTCATATAAATACAATATTCATAATTGTTAATTACAACCCAAGAAACCATCCAGGTCATTTTAATTGTTTTGTTATATAATAAAAGTGAACATATATTTTATATAAATTAAAAATATATTTTGTTTATTTGGTTACTCGTGAAATGAGCCATTCGGTTTACTTTATTTTATATGATTATGAAGTATTACATATGTTATATGTATTATGTAGTATGTAGTTTAAGTGCAAATACATTCCAGATAAATATATATATATAAATATATATATATATATATATATATATATATATATATATATATTATGGGAAGTAATATTACATTAAATTAAATTAAATAAGATTACAAAAATGAAGAAAATATTATTAAAGTACATTTTAAAAATATTTTCTAGAATCTAAGATTCGAATCAATTTCGATTATCTAAGAATTTAATATAATATATTTATGGTTTAGAATGCAAATTTATACTTTATACTTTACAATACTGTACTACTCGTCTATCGATTTAATCGTAATATATACATTTTCAGATAAATAAATTCATATCAGAAAATTATAAAAATACTTTTACTTTACCAATGATTATATCCTTATTCATGAGTACGTGTGTAGTGTATACTGTATACGATTATTATAATTTATGCTACGATAATATAATATATGCCTAAAGCGATACTATGATAAATCTATATATGGAATCACTTATGAGCCTTCATATAATTTGGAGTTATATAATACTAAGTAATACAACGAATCAGAGAAACTTACACTAAATGTTTGATTTGAATGGACTATTATAGTTGTCTTATCATATCACATGAAAGAAAATAATTATAGAATAGCTTGCTTATAATAACTATATGATTGTATAGTGTAAATGCAGCTAAAGAATATAGCGATATTATTAATTGAATATTGATCTATAATTAACACTCACGTATTGTACAGTTTGTATTATCTTTGGCGTGTTTTTTTTATCATCGGGAGATTTCTATTTTATCGCTTGTATACCAAGAGATAGAAAGAGAGAACGCATTAAGCGTGTTTACTCGGTGGCTCTACTGGTCAGATCTCCTGGGGCATCATCTCACTAATTCACAAACCGATAAGGGATATGGTCAGAGATCAGTCTGGGTATTACTTAAGGTATTACGTAAATCTAGAATGTTCTACGGTATTGTTTGAGGAGTAAGAATGACATGCAAAGCGAATACAGTTCAGTATTATTATGCGTAAGAAATTGATTTCAAGCATATTTTATTTCACGCATGAATGATCGTGATTTGAATTATATAAGAAGAACCTGGGTATAAATAATAAATAATTATAAATAATTGATCTATATATAGCATTTGTGAGTATATTTCATAATTCTAGTAATAATATGTAATTCATTTGAAAAGTGATTTCAAAACCGTGACGTATTATTCCATCTCCAATTTTTCCAAACATTTCATTTAAGCTCCGACATAATCACCCGATGAGGATATTAATCTGCAAGTCTATTTTCTACTTTATTTAGTGATTTAGTACATTTGCGACATTCTTTAAGTGAATTGATACATTTGCGACATTCTTTAAGTGAATTGATACATTTGCGACATTCTTTAAGTGAGTTGATACATTTGCGACATTCCTTAAGTGAATTGATACATTTGCGACATTCTTTAAGTGAATTGATACATTTGCGACATTCCTTAAGTGAATTGATACATTTGCGACATTCCTTAAGTGAATTGATACATTTGCGACATTCTTTAAGTGAATTGATACATTTGCGACATTCCTTAAGTGAATTGATACATTTGCGACATTCTTTAAGTGAATTGATACATTTGCGACATTCTTTAAGTGAGTTGATACATTTGCGACATTCCTTAAGTAAATTGATACATTTGCGACATTCCTTAAGTGAGTTGATACATTTGCGACATTCCTTAAGTGAGTTGATACATTTGCGACATTCCTTAAGTGAATTGATACATTTGCGACATTCCTTAAGTGAATTGATACATTTGCGACATTCTTTAAGTAAATTGATACATTTGCGACATTCTTTAAGTGAATTGATACATTTGCGACATTCTTTAAGTGAATTGATACATTTGCGACATTCCTTAAGTGAGTTGATACATTTGCGACATTCCTTAAGTGAGTTGATACATTTGCGACATTCCTTAAGTGAATTGATACATTTGCGACATTCTTTAAGTGAATTGATACATTTGCGACATTCCTTAAGTGAATTGATACATTTGCGACATTCTTTAAGTGAATTGATACATTTGCGACATTCCTTAAGTGAATTGATACATTTGCGACATTCCTTAAGTGAATTGATACATTTGCGACATTCTTTAAGTGAATTGATACATTTGCGACATTCCTTAAGTGAGTTGATACATTTGCGACATTCTTTAAGTGAATTGATACATTTGCGACATTCCTTAAGTGAATTGATACATTTGCGACATTCTTTAAGTGAATTGATACATTTGCGACATTCTTTAAGTGAATTGATACATTTGCGACATTCCTTAAGTGAGTTGATACATTTGCGACATTCCTTAAGTGAATTGATACATTTGCGACATTCTTTAAGTGAATTGATACATTTGCGACATTCCTTAAGTGAGTTGATACATTTGCGACATTCTTTAAGTAATTGATACACTTGCGACATTCTTTAAGTGAATTGATACACTTGCGACATTCCTTAAGTGAGTTGATACATTTGCGACATTCCTTAAGTGAGTTGATACATTTGCGACATTCCTTAAGTGAATTGATACATTTGCGACATTCCTTAAGTGAATTGATACATTTGCGACATTCTTTAAGTAAATTGATACATTTGCGACATTCTTTAAATGAATTGATACATTTGCGACATTCTTTAAGTGAATTGATACATTTGCGACATTCCTTAAGTGAATTGATACATTTGCGACATTCCTTAAGTGAATTGATACACTTGCGACATTCCTTAAGTGAATTGATACATTTGCGACATTCTTTAAGTGAATTGATACATTTGCGACATTCCTTAAGTGAATTGATACATTTGCGACATTCCTTAAGTGAATTGATACACTTGCGACATTCCTTAAGTGAATTGATACATTTGCGACATTCCTTAAGTGAATTGATACATTTGCGACATTCTTTAAGTGAATTGATACATTTGCGACATTCTTTAAGTAAATTGATACATTTGCGACATTCCTTAAGTGAGTAGATACATTTGCGACATTCCTTAAGTGAATTGATACATTTGCGACATTCTTTAAGTGAATTGATACATTTGCGACATTCTTTAAGTGAATTGATACATTTGCGACATTCCTTAAGTGAGTAGATACATTTGCGACATTCCTTAAGTGAATTGATACATTTGCGACATTCTTTAAGTGAATTGATACATTTGCGACATTCTTTAAGTAAATTGATACATTTGCGACATTCTTTAAGTGAGTAGATACACTTGCGACATTCCTTAAGTAAATTGATACATTTGCGACATTCTTTAAGTGAGTAGATACATTTGCGACATTCCTTAAGTGAATTGATACATTTGCGACATTCCTTAAGTGAGTAGATACATTTGCGACATTCCTTAAGTGAATTGATACATTTGCGACATTCCTTAAGTGAGTAGATACATTTGCGACATTCCTTAAGTGAATTGATACATTTGCGACATTCCTTAAGTGAATTGATACATTTGCGACATTCCTTAAGTGAATTGATACATTTGCGACATTCTTTAAGTGAATTGATACATTTGCGACATTCTTTAAGTGAATTGATACATTTGCGACATTCTTTAAGTAAATTGATACATTTGCGACATTCCTTAAGTGAATTGATACATTTGCGACATTCTTTAAGTGAATTGATACATTTGCGACATTCCTTAAGTGAATTGATACATTTGCGACATTCTTTAAGTGAATTGATACATTTGCGACATTCTTTAAGTGAGTTGATACATTTGCGACATTCCTTAAGTGAATTGATACATTTGCGACATTCCTTAAGTGAATTGATACATTTGCGACATTCTTTAAGTGAATTGATACATTTGCGACATTCTTTAAGTGAGTTGATACATTTGCGACATTCTTTAAGTGAGTTGATACATTTGCGACATTCCTTAAGTGAATTGATACATTTGCGACATTCTTTAAGTGAATTGATACATTTGCGACATTCTTTAAGTGAGTTGATACACTTGCGACATTCCTTAAGTGAATTGATACATTTGCGACATTCCTTAAGTGAATTGATACATTTGCGACATTCTTTAAGTGAATTGATACATTTGCGACATTCTTTAAGTGAGTTGATACACTTGCGACATTCTTTAAGTGAATTGATACATTTGCGACATTCTTTAAGTGAATTGATACATTTGCGACATTTCTTAAGTGAATTGATACATTTGCGACATTCTTTAAGTGAATTGATACATTTGCGACATTCCTTAAGTGAATTGATACATTTGCGACATTCCTTAAGTGAGTAGATACATTTGCGACATTCTTTAAGTGAGTTGATACACTTGCGACATTCCTTAATTAATGCATTTAGAATATTCCTTTAGTGCTTAGTCCCGTGTGCAACAATGCTTAACTAACTTGATTCACTACAACATTCTTTATATGACTTGACCTACATACGATATTCTTTATAGGACTTGACCTATATACGATATTCTATATAGGAATTGACCTACATACTATATTCTTTATAGGAATTGACCTAATTACGATATCCTTTATATGACTTGGCCTACATACGATATTCTTTATATGACTTGGCCTACATACGATATTCTTTATATGACTTGGCCTACTTACGATATTCTTTATATGACTTGGCCTACATACGATATTCTTTATAGGACTTGGCCTACATACGATATTATTTATATGACTTGGCCTACATACGATATTCTTTATATGACTTAACCTAATTACGATATTCTTTATAGGATTTTACATACTTACGATATTATTTATATGACTTGACCTACTTACGATATTATTTATATGACTTGACCTACATACGATATTCTTTATAGGACTTGACCTACTTACGATATTCTTCATATGACTTGACCTGTTAAAACTTTGCTTAATTGTAATGGCCGAATTAAAAATATTTCATTTACCAATATTCAACTATTGAAAGTGTCCATAATTACTCAATATATTACTGAATAGTAAATATATCTATATAGTGATGCGTGGTTATTGTAGATATAGAGTTACAATATACGTATGGTTATGCTATGTGGATGTATGTGTAGTTTTCTTCTAATTGGATTATGATTCAGAGATCATGTGGTAATATAGGGCGTGGTTTCAGCATATCGTGTAGTTAAGCATGGTATGGTGTTGTGTAGGTGTTAGTGTATAGTGGATCGTGGGGATTAGTGTGGTAAGGGATTATGTAGTGGCTAGGGTTCAGTAAAGCGTTGGTCTATTATATGGAGTTGGGTAATGTAAGAAGTGAAGTTATGTATTGAGTTATGTGTTTTTATATGAACTATATTTATATATGTAGTGGGTGGTTAGGGAATATAAAAACATATCATAATGATTAAAGTAAAATGTAAACAATGTCTGTGATTGGCTATTGATATTCTCATGTGATTATTTTTGTATAAATCCCTTAAAAAATAGAAAATTAATATTTATTAAAATTCCAGAATACTTTATTAGATAAAAGGTTTACGTTATTTAATCTAGTAGATTATTGTATACTTATACACTAGACTATTATATTATAGTGTATATAGTATACCGGTACATTTTATTAACTGATAAACTATAAATACTTTTGTAACGTTAATTTTTGAATGCAAATATTATTTACATATATTTATAAGTATTAATTCCCAGTGTTACTTTTAAATCAATTTTGTTTATTATAATTCCGTTTTTTCTATTCTCGCAATTTAATTGTGCATCCGGGCATTTAAGTAATTAATTACTTAATGTTGGCCTCTATTACAACGTGTTTGTCCTCAATCGGTTGAAGTATATCGTGAGGATAGTATAATAGTGTTAAAGAGGATCTTGGTACCGGTGTGCTATTGCATAATCAAGAGCATTAGACCTAATGATATTTGTTGGTCTTGCATAACATTAGATATTTATTTGCTTCGGGTTAAGCTTCTACTGTAATCAAATCACAATAATTAGTGATACATATTTAGAATGATGTAACACGTGAGTAAACTTGTCGCCTAATCGTCTCGCTATCGATTATTGCGTCACTTGAGAAATTGCGTAATCTCAGCATTTTCCAATCTCGCTTATAAGGTGGGTTTAATTAATCGGCCGTTATCTTCTAATAAAGTTCGATGGTAACTCGGGTAATGTAGAGATGAATATACATGATACTACCCACATATACTCACATCTACCCACATCTACTCACATCTATCCAATCCTAGCCCCTTACTAATTATAACAGGTAATTGTATTTACTAGGCACCATGTTGTGACAAGTCGACACCTTCTGCACGTGTTTACCAGATTGCGTAATTAATGGTCCAAATATTGCATAATAACTATTATATATGTTTATATATATATGTTTATATATATATATATATATATATTTATATATATATATATATATATATATATATATATTTATATAGCAATGCATTTATATGTTAATGTATTTATATTACTAAGTATCCGTTAGCTAGTATAATAATTACATCAATAATCGCACCTACACTCACCCTACTTCCATCATATATCTATCTATATACATACATATATACATACATATGTACATACCTATATGCTTACCTATATACTTACCTATATGCTTACCTATATACTTACCTATATACTTACCTATATACTTACCTATATACTTACCTATATACTTACCTATATACTTACCTATATACTTACCTATATGCTTACCTATATACTTACCTATATACTTACCTATATACTTACCTATATACTTACCTATATGCTTACCTGTATACTTACCTATATACTTACCTATATACTTACCTATATACTTACCTATATACTTACCTATATACTTACCTAACCCAGATAAGCTACGCCCTTGTAACCACCATTAACTTTCTGTGTTCAATAACCTACCTAGACACAACGCACGCCACCCAAGACACGCCCACCGCCCGCCCCTTAACGTGTACTCCTCCCACAGGCAGCGCTCTTGCAGACTTGGAATATCCCTAATTTTCTGTGCCCCGTTGCGCCGTTCGTTCTCGAGCTCTCCGTCACGGTCAGCGTTGTCACCTTGACCCTGATCTCGCTCGACCGATATCGCGCCATCGTTCATCCGCTACGACCGAAATTCGGCTGGCGCCTGGCGATCTCGCTGACCGCCGCGGTCTGGCTACTGGCGTTGGCGGTCAGCGCGCCGCAGGCGTTAGTCTACTGGGCCGAGAGTGACCCCGCCACCGGACTGAACGTCTGCAGACCCCATTACGGCCTAGTTCCGGTGGCCGGCTTCAGTAAGTGGTACAAACTGACCATGGCGATCGTACAGTACTTCATCCCCATGACGGTGATAACAGCTACCTATCTGTTTATCATACGTCAGATCTGGATCATGGAGCCCCCGGGAAGCGCTTTGGACGCCAGAGATAGGGTTCTGAATCAGAATAAGAGGAAGGT
This sequence comes from Osedax frankpressi, assembly GCA_964035775.1. Taxonomy (NCBI): domain Eukaryota; kingdom Metazoa; phylum Annelida; class Polychaeta; order Sabellida; family Siboglinidae; genus Osedax; species Osedax frankpressi. Next base: position 11,840,156 of record OZ038316.1, read on the forward strand.
TAGGTGCTGGACAACGGTGGGCCTAGGTTTGGGTGGGATGAGGCGATAGAAGGGCTAAGACTGTGAATATGTATGAGATTATGTAATATGGAGGTAGGTGCCGTATGGTAGCTGTTTATGAACTGGCCTAGGGTTTGGTGTAGAGGAGAGATAGAAAGTAAATGTCTAGAGAAGTGATAGGTATGAGATAATATAAAGAAGATATAGGAGATAAGTGAGGAGATAGGAGATAAGTAAGGAGATGGGAGATAAGTGAGGAGATAGGAGGTAAGAGTGGTGATGGGAGATAAATGAGAAGCTGATTTGTCTGTGGATGAAAGTTACATAATTAGTATATATATATATATATATATATATATATATTGAGCATAATATATATATATTTTTTTGTTATCTTAGAACTTATATTAATATTATATAATATTTAGGTTATTATAATTTGTCGTAGCCGTAGCCGTAGCCGTAGCCGTAGCCGTAGCCGTAAAGGTAGCAGTAGCAGTAGCAGTAGCAGTAGCAGTAGCAGTAGCCGTAGCAGTAGCAGTATCAGTAGCAGTAGCAGTAGCAGTAGCAGTAGCAGTAGCAGTAGCAGTAGCAGTAGCAGTAGCAGTAGCAGTAGCCGTAGCAGTAGCAGTATCAGTAGCAGTAGCAGTAGCAGTAGCAGTAGCAGTAGCAGTAGCAGTAGCAGTAGCAGTAGCAGTAGCAGTAGCAGTAGCAGTAGCAGTAGCAGTAGCAGTAGCAGTAGCCGTAGCCGTAGCCGTAGTAGTAGCAGTAACAGTAGCAGTAGCAGTAGCAGTAGCAGTAGCAGTAGCAGTAGCAGTAGCAGTAGCAGTAGCAGTAGCAGTAGCAGTAGCAGTAGCCGTAGCCGTAGCCGTAGCCGTAGCCGTAGCAGTAGCAGTAGCAGTAGCAGTAGCAGTAGCAGTAGCAGTAGCAGTAGCAGTAGTAGTAGCAGTAGCAGTAGCAGTAGCCGTAGCAGTAGCAGTAGCAGTAGAAGTAGCAGTAGCAGTGGCAGTAGCAGTAGCAGTAACAGTAACAGTAGTAGTAACAGTAACAGTAACAGTAACAGTAACAGTAACAGTAACAGTAACAGTAACAGTAACAGTAACAGTAACAGTAACAGTAACAGTAACAGTAACAGTAACAGTAACAGTAACAGTAACAGTAACAGTAACAGTAACAGTAACAGTAACAGTAACAGTAACAGTAACAGTAACAGTAACAGTAACAGTAGTAGTAGTAGACCACTACAACACTTACTGACCGGAAGTTTATTTATGATCTACTCAATAACTTACTGACCGGAAGTCTACATATTATCCGTTATATAACCTACTGACCGAAATTCGATCTATTTACCGATACGACAATTATTGATCTGAATTCTACGTAATTACCACTACAATAATGATTACCGGAAGTCTACGTATTAACCTCTATATACAACTTTGAACATACAACTGGTGATATCATAACCTTTATATAATCGATACTAATTTGTAAATCGATCCTAGGTCTGAACATCTGGGGTGGGGCTGTGGGCGTGGGGTGTATAGATGTAGGGCTGTGGGGGTGGGATGTATAGATGTGGGGCTGTGGGCGTGGGTGTATAGATGTGGGGCTGTGGGGTGGGATGTATGGTTGTGGGGCTGTAGGGTAGTGTGTATGGGTATGGGGCAGTGGCAGGGGATGAAGGGTTGTGGGGCAGAGGGTGTGGGTTAGTAGTATGGGGCAGGGGTATGTGCAGGGGTGTGGAGGTATGAGGTCAGGGGTAGGTTATGGACCAGGAGGTGCGGGAGCAGGAGACAGGGGTATGGATATTCGTGCCTAAGTAATCACCACTGGATAGGGACTATAAGAAACAGGGAAGATATAACGTCCCTAGCTACTCCACCTCAGGTATAGTAACGGTATAATGACTGCCCCAATTAGACTGCTCCTGTTTCTATCTGACTAATGCCATATCATCGCTTAAGACCCGCCTCAGTCTATCAAGCGTCTTGCCCCACTTTCGTAGACCCCGCCTCTATGGACCTTAACACCTAGTACCTATGCATCCTACTCACCTACTCATCCAGAGCTATACAATCCTGTACAAGAGCTGAAATCCACATGCGTTATCTCTCTCGAACATCTCTATATTCAAGTTTTCTATATTCAAGTTTTCTATATTCAAGTTTTCTATATTCAAGTTTTCTATATTCAAGTTTTCTATATTCAAGTTTTCTATATTCAAGTTTTCTATATTCAAGTTTTCTATATTCAAGTTTTCTATATTCAAGTTTTCTATATTCAAGTTTTCTATATTCAAGTTTTCTATATTCAAGTTTTCTTTATTCAAGTTTTCTATATTCAAGTTTTCTATATTCAAGTTTTCTATATTCAAGTTTTCTATATTCAAGTTTTCTATATTCAAGTTTTCTATATTCAAGTTTTCTATATTCAAGTTTTCTATATTCAAGTTTTCTATATTAAGTTGTACGGTCTGGGTATCAAGTATATAATTGTATTGGTGTTTGTGTAGTTGTCATAGTAACGGCGTTATTACCGATAGGCTGACTGTTCTGCATTGTTATTATATCATAGCACGCCGGGGAAACACCTTCAACGGTTTACGACGAGGCACTCGCAATTACGATAGCATTGTCTTATCTACAATGGATATTGTTTGGCCTTCGTAGTCGAGTATCCCCGTTAATCGATTGTCTTTATATATTAATATCAACATGATATGATATTTATATTTGAGTATAAACCCTTGATGTATAATTTATAAGCAAAATAAATTTAATAGTATTTGAAGAAGATAATTCCGGAGATTAGTATATATATTGTATACCTAGAGGTTTTTAATTATAATTATGAATTATTTAGTAAATATATGCTCATCGTTTATAATAATGAAGTTAAAATTATTAATAAATAAGATATTTACTTAAAGTTTCTTCTATAAATTCTGAACTATTTTCTGAACGATTTGGAAAATTATTATAAAAATATTGACATTTAAAAATGTTAAATGAAATAATTATTTACATTATGTAAAATATGTATGTAATGTAATGTAATGTAATGTAATGTAATGTAATGTAATGTAATGTAATGTAATGTAATATAATGTAATGTAATGTAATGTAATGTAATGTAATGTAATGTAATGTAATGTAATGTAATGTAATGTAATGTAATGTAATGTAATGTAATGTAATGTAATGTAATGTAATGTAATGTAATGTAATGTAATGTAATGTAATGTAATGTAATGTAATGTAATGTAATGTAATGTAATGTAATGTAATGTAATGTAATGTAATGTAATGTAATGTAATGTAATGTAATGTAATGTAATGTAATGTAATGTAATGTAATGTAATGTAATGTAATGTAATGTAATGTAATGTAATGTAATGTAATGTAATGTAATGTAATGTAATGTAATGTAATGTAATGTAATGTAATGTAATGTAATGTAATGTAATGTAATGTAATGTAATGTAATGTAATGTAATGTAATGTAATGTAATGTAATGTAATGTAATGTAATGTAATGTAATGTAATGTAATGTAATGTAATGTAATGTAATGTAATGTAATGTAATGTAATGTAATGTAATGTAATGTAATGTAATGTAATGTAATGTAATGTAATGTAATGTAATGTAATGTAATGTAATGTAATGTAATGTAATGTAATGTAATGTAATGTAATGTAATGTAATGTAATGTAATGTAATGTAATGTAATGTAATGTAATGTAATGTAATGTAATGTAATGTAATGTAATGTAATGTAATGTAATGTAATGTAATGTAATGTAATGTAATGTAATGTAATGTAATGTAATGTAATGTAATGTAATGTAATGTAATGTAATGTAATGTAATGTAATGTAATGTAATGTAATGTAATGTAATGTAATGTAATGTAATGTAATGTAATGTAATGTAATGTAATGTAATGTAATGTAATGTAATGTAATGTAATGTAATGTAATGTAATGTAATGTAATGTAATGTAATGTAATGTAATGTAATGTAATGTAATGTAATGTAATGTAATGTAATGTAATGTAATGTAATGTAATGTAATGTAATGTAATGTAATGTAATGTAATGTAATGTAATGTAATGTAATGTAATGTAATGTAATGTAATGTAATGTAATGTAATGTAATGTAATGTAATATATATTTCTATATTTCTATATTTCTATATTTATATTTATAATTTATATTTAGAATATTAATAAAACATTGACCTTAGTATTAAGTAAATGCATTGCATGGTCTATATAAAGTGTATTCACGTTCGGATGTATTTTTTTAAGTCAATAATACATTTTCTATATCTTAAATAAAATATGATAATTTTTAAAATAATAACTTCTAATAAACCATCAAATTGGAATTGATTGTAAACACGGTAATAATTGTGAATATAATAATCGATAATATGAGCAGGGAAGTATGTACTCCCTACCCAATACAGAATATATTCTATTTATAACATTCCCTCGTTGCAAATCTTGATAAAATATTCGATAAGCATAGAAACTAAAAATAAAACATTATTATATTTAATATTTAAGTTACCCGATATTAGCATACGCATGTGTTGCATAATGGCTACACTCTGATTAACACCGGTTAAGGTGTAGAATTAGAAGTAGCGTAGAAACAGGCGAACACTACAATATGCATTTCACAGTTCTTTACTATTAAATTAAATTAATCACTGCGCCACTAAACGGAATATTTTTCAAATATCAATTATAAACTAAACAGATAAAACAATATATATCTCATAAACTTAGAGATTAAAGGGATATATAAATATAAATAAATGGATAACTATATATATCTAAAGCTATATATAGATATGTCTAAAGGGATAAATAGCTATTTCTAAAGCGATATATAGATATGTCTAAAGGGATACATAGAATAATATATATATATATATATATCTAAAAGGCATATATATATATAAAGGGTATATAAATATATCTAAAGGTTTGTGTTACTCGGTGAAGGTAAATTTATCACAGCACATGTTCGGATATTAATATTAACCACCGCCAAAAGTGCCGATGACTCTCGCCAGGAGGTGAGCGAGAGAATACGAGAGCGACGTTAGTTAAGTATGTGATTAGATGTGACGATTGTAGGTACTACAATTGATATCGACTTGAGTGACTAATGTAAACACTTTCATCGTCGAACTAACCATTTAGGAATTGGAGGATAGCAAATAATGAAGTAGGTAGCTACAAGCTACAAGTTGAATAATAACTACCAACAATATGTTTAGGATAAGAAGTAGTTTCAAATTGAAGTCATTTTAACTTTCAAATTTTACATAAGAAAATACGTCCTTGGCCTTTTTCCTATTCATATTTAATATAATTTGGTGTGGTAACTTTTCATGATAACTAGTCATTAAATCAACTTGTCGAGCTTGAGGGAGAGATATATAAACTGTATATAGTCATATATATATATATATATATATATATATATATATATATATATATATATATATATATATATATATTTATAAATATTATATAATCGAATTTTTTCGATTTTATTTTTCTATTTTTCAAAAGTACATTGTTTTGAAGTGTCGTTTGTCAGTTATAAAAATAGTTTGTCATTATAATACAGTTGCATTGTAATCTTTACTTTAATGGAGCAATTTTACAGAATTACGATCTCATTGTAAACTATATTATTTTCGTTTAATTAAACTTTATTAATTTCGTAATCGTAACGACTCGACAATACAGATATTAGCTTGACGGGGTATAAGTTCATATCTTCGTGAATTGGTGATGGGTACGCCATGGTCTGGATAACAATTAAGTCGCACTGTACGGAATACTCTCTTAAAGATACATTGTTAATATATGAACCTATTGAAGCGAATAGATACAATTAAACCATCTTATAGAGTATGGGCTATAAGATATAATATATGAGTATAGATCAAATCTACGTATATTATAATATGTATAAATATACATATTTGTATGTTATATTTCTTTGTCATATAACAGCCCATAACAATAGTGGACTACCGCCGTCACCACTTCCATACATTACATCATCGCATCCCCTAACTACATCCCCTAACTACCACTCCTCGTGAAGGCTCGCCACTAGCGAGTACGTCTAATATCGTATGATATATAACTCAGTACAACTGTTTACCTCTATGACTGAATCACCGCAGTCTAACACATATTCTTCTAACCCCGATAAGTAAAGATACCATCGACAATAGTCAAATGTTCCCCTAATAATGAACTCAATGAAATGGTTAATTAACTCGTGGAAGGCACAATTTGATACGTGTGAAGACAATACCTCGATGCACTAATCCCATCGGTAAGTAAACTGATATTAATTTAAGGAAATAAACTTGTAAAAAAGGAACTGAGATGACTCACCTACTAAAACTAATGCGATCCACAGGAAGTCAAATAGGCCAAATAAAAGTCAGTCGAGGCAGCAGCAGAACATTTTAAAAAAGAAAAATGATACTAAAGACGCAGAAAATATCCAGGCTCTATTTAGGAGCTATCCAAAAAGAGCTGTTAGGAATATTTTAGGAGCTAGAAATCATAATTATACTGGAGAAAGCGACAAACTAAAAGATTTTACAAGTATCTCAACCGAAGTGAGTGATAACTTCAATCCATACAGCAATATTCCTTGGAAATTGAATAATGAAGATAAGTACAGATATTTACAATCTCCACCTACTAGGAAAGATATAATCCAAAAGCTTAGAAAAGTGACGAGTAATGTCCCGGTCCAGGTAAAATAGAATATATTCACTTAAAAGTAATTGATAAGAGTGGATTACTTATGGTATCGATATTTAGATGAGTATATAGACTCGGACTCCCCAAATTGTGAAAAGAAATCAAAGTAATGCTCATATATAAAAAAGGTTTCACGGATGTTTCAGCAAATTTCCACCCAAAATGTCTACAGAATAAAATGTAAAAACTGTATTCGGGAAATCTCGCAAGCAAGCAAATTAGTGAATCTAAAAACAACAATTGGATATCTTTTGAACACAAAGGTTTTCTTCCTGGTATCAGAGGATTCCTTGTATTCTACTTAATCTACCTATTCTACTTAATCTACTTATTCTACTTATTCTACTTATTCTACTTATTCTACTTAATCTACTTATTCTACTTATTCTACTTATTCTACTTATTCTACTTATTCTACTTATTCTACTTAATCTACTTATTCTACTTATTCTACTTATTCTACTTATTCTACTTATTCTACTTATTCTACTTATTCTACTTATTCTACTTATTCTACTTATTCTACTTATTCTACTTATTCTACTTATTCTACTTATTCTACTTATTCTACTTATTCTACTTATTCTACTTATTCCACTTATTCTACTTATTCTACTTATTCTACTTATTCTACTTATTCTACTTATTCTACTTATTCTACTTATTCTACTTATTCTATTTATTCATCTTATTCTACTTATTCTACTTATTCTACTTATTCTACTTATTCTACTTATTCTACTTATTCTACTTATTCTACTTAATCTACTTAATCTACTTATTCTACTTATTCTACTTATTCTACTTATTCTACTTATTCTACTTATTCTACTTATTCTACTTATTCTACTTATTCTATTTATTCTACTTATTCTACTTATTCTACTTATTCTACTTATTCTACTTAATCTACTTATTCTACTTAATCTACTTATTCTACTTATTCTACTTATTCTACTTATTCTACTTATTCTACTTATTCTACTTATTCTACTTATTCTACTTATTCTACTTAATCTACTTAATCTACTTATTCTACTTATTCTACTTATTCTACTTATTCTACTTATTCTACTTATTCTACTTATTCTACTTATTCTACTTATTCTATTTATTCTACTTATTCTACTTATTCTACTTATTCTACTTATTCTACTTATTCTACTTATTCTACTTAATCTACTTATTCTACTTAATCTACTTATTCTACTTATTCTACTTATTCTACTTATTCTACTTATTCTACTTATTCTACTTATTCTACTTATTCTACTTATTCTACTTAATCTACTTAATCTACTTATTCTTCTTATTCTACTTATTCTGCTTATTCTACTTAATCTACTTAATCTACTTATTCTACTTATTCTACTTATTCTACTTATTCTACTTATTCTACTTAATCTACTTATTCTACTTATTCTACTTATTCTACTTATTCTACTTATTCTACTTATTCTACTTATTCTACTTATTCTACTTATTCTACTTATTCTACTTAATCTACTTATTCTACTTATTCTACTTATTCTACTTATTCTACTTAATCTACTTAATCTACTTATTCTACTTATTCTACTTATTCTACTTATTCTACTTATTCTACTTATTCTACGTATTCTACTTATTCTACTTATTCTACTTATTCTACTTATTCTACTTATTCTACTTATTCTACTTATTCTACTTATTCTACTTATTCTACTTATTCTACTTATTCTACTTATTCTACTTATTCTACTTATTCTAATTATTCTACTTATTCTACTTATTCTACTTATTCTACTTATTCTACTTATTCTACTTATTCTACTTATTCTACTTATTCTACTTATTCTACTTATTCTACTTATTCTACTTATTCTACTTATTCTACTTATTCTACTTATTCTACTTATTCTACTTATTCTACTTATTCTACTTATTCTACTTATTCTACTTATTCTACTTATTCTACTTATTCTACTTATTCTACTTATTCTACTTATTCTACTTATTCTACTTATTCTACTTATTCTACTTATTCTACTTATTCTACTTATTCTACTTATTCTACTTATTCTACTTATTCTACTTATTCTACTTATTCTACTTATTCTACTTATTCTACTTATTCTACTTATTCTACTTATTCTACTTATTCTACTTATTCTACTTATTCTACTTATTCTACTTATTCTACTTATTCTACTTATTCTACTTATTCTACTTATTCTACTTATTCTACTTATTCTACTTATTCTACTTATTCTACTTATTCTACTTATTCTACTTATTCTACTTATTCTACTTATTCTACTTATTCTACTTATTCTACTTATTCTACTTATTCTACTTATTCTACTTATTCTACTTATTCTACTTATTCTACTTATTCTACTTATTCTACTTATTCTACTTATTCTACTTATTCTACTTATTCTACTTATTCTACTTATTCTACTTATTCTACTTAATCTACTTATTCTACTTATTCTACTTATTCTACTTATTCTACTTATTCTACTTATTCTACTTATTCTACTTATTCTACTTATTCTACTTATTCTACTTATTCTACTTATTCTACTTATTCTATTTATTCTACTTATTCTACTTATTCTACTTAATCTACTTATTCAACTTAATCTACTTATTCTACTTATTCTACTTATTCTACTTATTCTACATAATCTACTTATTCTACTTATTCTACTTATTCTACTTATTCTACTTATTCTACTTATTCTACTTATTCTACTTATTCTACTTAATCTACTTATTCTACTTATTCTACTTATTCTACTTATTCTACTTATTCTACTTATTCTACTTATTCTACTTATTCTACTTATTCTACTTATTCTACTTATTCTACTTATTCTACTTATTCTACTTATTCTACTTATTCTACTTATTCTACTTATTCTACTTATTCTACTTATTCTACTTATTCTACTTATTCTACTTATTCTACTTATTCTACTTATTCTACTTATTCTACTTATTCTACTTATTCTACTTATTCTACTTATTCTACTTATTCTACTTATTCTACTTATTCTACTTATTCTACTTATTCTACTTATTCTACTTAATCTACTTATTCTACTTATTCTACTTATTCTACTTATTCTACTTATTCTACTTAATCTACTTAATCTACTTATTCTACTTATTCTACTTATTCTACTTATTCTACTTATTCTACTTATTCTACGTATTCTACTTATTCTACTTATTCTACTTATTCTACTTATTCTACTTATTCTACTTATTCTACTTATTCTACTTATTCTACTTATTCTACTTATTCTACTTATTCTACTTATTCTACTTATTCTACTTATTCTACTTATTCTACTTATTCTACTTATTCTACTTATTCTACTTATTCTACTTATTCTACTTATTCTACTTATTCTACTTATTCTACTTATTCTACTTATTCTACTTATTCTACTTATTCTACTTATTCTACTTATTCTACTTATTCTACTTATTCTACTTATTCTACTTATTCTACTTATTCTACTTATTCTACTTATTCTACTTATTCTACTTATTCTACTTATTCTACTTATTCTACTTATTCTACTTATTCTACTTATTCTACTTATTCTACTTATTCTACTTATTCTACTTATTCTACTTATTCTACTTATTTTACTTATTCTACTTATTCTACTTATTCTACTTATTCTACTTATTCTACTTATTCTACTTATTCTACTTATTCTACTTATTCTACTTATTCTACTTATTCTACTTATTCTACTTATTCTACTTATTCTACTTATTCTACTTATTCTACTTATTCTACTTATTCTACTTATTCTACTTATTCTACTTATTCTACTTATTCTACTTATTCTACTTATTCTACTTATTCTACTTATTCTACTTATTCTACTTATTCTACTTATTCTACTTATTCTACTTATTCTACTTATTCTACTTATTCTACTTATTCTACTTATTCTACTTATTCTACTTATTCTACTTATTCTACTTATTCTACTTATTCTACTTATTCTACTTATTCTACTTATTCTACTTATTCTACTTATTCTACTTATTCTACTTATTCTACTTATTCTACTTATTCTACTTATTCTACTTATTCTACTTATTCTACTTATTCTACTTATTCTACTTATTCTACTTATTCTACTTATTCTACTTAATCTACTTATTCTACTTATTCTACTTATTCTACTTATTCTACTTATTCTACTTATTCTACTTATTCTACTTATTCTACTTATTCTACTTATTCTACTTATTCTACTTATTCTACTTATTCTACTTATTCTACTTAATCTACTTATTCTACTTAATCTACTTATTCTACTTATTCTACTTATTCTACTTATTCTACATAATCTACTTATTCTACTTATTCTACTTATTCTACTTATTCTACTTATTCTACTTATTCTACTTATTCTACTTATTCTACTTATTCTACTTAATCTACTTATTCTACTTATTCTACTTATTCTACTTATTCTACTTATTCTACTTATTCTACTTATTCTTCTTATTCTACTTATTCTACTTATTCTACTTATTCTACTTATTCTACTTATTCTACTTATTCTACTTATTCTACTTATTCTACTTATTATACTTATTCTACTTATTCTACTTATTCTACTTATTCTACTTATTCTACTTATTCTACTTATTCTATTTATTCTACTTATTCTACTTATTCTACTTATTCTACTTATTCTACTTATTCTACTTATTCTACTTATTCTACTTATTCTACTTATTCTACTTATTCTACTTATTCTACTTAATCTACTTATTCTACTTATTCTACTTATTCTACTTATTCTACTTATTCTACTTATTCTACTTATTCTACTTATTCTACTTATTCTACTTATTCTACTTATTCTACTTATTCTACTTATTCTACTTATTCTACTTATTCTACTTATTCTACTTATTCTATTTATTCTACTTATTCTACTTATTCTACTTAATCTACTTATTCTACTTAATCTACTTATTCTACTTATTCTACTTATTCTACTTATTCTACATAATCTACTTATTCTACTTATTCTACTTATTCTACTTATTCTACTTATTCTACTTATTCTACTTATTCTACTTATTCTACTTAATCTACTTATTCTACTTATTCTACTTATTCTACTTATTCTACTTATTCTACTTATTCTACTTATTCTACTTATTCTACTTATTCTACTTATTCTACTTATTCTACTTATTCTACTTATTCTACTTATTCTACTTATTCTACTTATTCTACTTATTCTACTTATTCTACTTATTCTACTTATTCTACTTATTCTATTTATTCTACTTATTCTACTTATTCTACTTATTCTACTTATTCTACTTATTCTACTTATTCTACTTATTCTACTTATTCTACTTATTCTACTTATTCTACTTATTCTACTTATTCTACTTAATCTACTTATTCTACTTATTCTACTTATTCTACTTATTCTACTTATTCTACTTATTCTACTTATTCTACTTATTCTACTTATTCTACTTATTCTACTTATTCTACTTATTCTACTTATTCTACTTATTCTACTTATTCTACTTATTCTACTTATTCTACTTATTCTATTTATTCTATTTATTCTACTTATTCTACTTAATCTACTTATTCTACTTAATCTACTTATTTAACTTATTCTACTTATTCTACTTATTCTACATAATCTACTTATTCTACTTATTCTACTTATTCTACTTATTCTACTTATTCTACTTATTCTACTTATTCTACTTATTCTACTTAATCTACTTATTCTACTTATTCTACTTATTCTACTTATTCTACTTATTCTACTTATTCTACTTATTCTACTTATTCTACTTATTCTACTTATTCTACTTATTCTACTTATTCTACTTATTCTACTTATTCTACTTATTCTACTTATTCTACTTATTCTACTTATTCTACTTATTCTACTTATTCTACTTATTCTACTTATTCTACTTATTCTACTTATTCTACTTATTCTACTTATTCTACTTATTCTACTTATTCTACTTATTCTACTTATTCTACTTATTCTACTTAATCTACTTATTCTACTTATTCTACTTATTCTACTTATTCTACTTATTCTACTTATTCTACTTATTCTACTTAATCTACTTATTCTACTTATTCTACTTATTCTACTTATTCTACTTATTCTACTTATTCTACTTATTCTACTTATTCTACTTATTCTACTTATTCTACTTATTCTACTTATTCTACTTATTCTACTTATTCTACTTATTCTACTTAATCTACTTATTCTACTTATTCTACTTATTCTACTTATTCTACTTATTCTACTTATTCTACTTATTCTACTTATTCTACTTATTCTACTTATTCTACTTAATCTACTTATTCTACTTAATCTACTTAATCTACTTATTCTACTTATTCTACTTATTCTACTTATTCTACTTATTCTACTTATTCTACTTATTCTACTTATTCTACTTATTCTACTTAATCTACTTATTCTACTTATTCTACTTATTCTACTTATTCTACTTATTCTACTTATTCTACTTATTCTACTTATTCTACTTATTCTACTTATTCTACTTATTCTACTTATTCTACTTATTCTACTTAATCTACTTATTCTACTTATTCTACTTATTCTACTTATTCTACTTATTCTACTTAATCTACTTATTCTACTTATTCTACTTATTCTACTTATTCTACTTATTCTACTTAATCTACTTATTCTACTTATTCTACTTATTCTACTTATTCTACTTATTCTACTTATTCTACTTATTCTACTTATTCTACTTATTCTACTTATTCTACTTATTCTACTTATTCTACTTATTCTACTTATTCTACTTATTCTACTTATTCTACTTATTCTACTTATTCTACTTATTCTACTTATTCTACTTATTCTACTTATTCTACTTGTTCTACTTATTCTACGTATTCTACTTATTCTACTTATTCTACTTATTCTACTTATTCTACTTATTCTACTTATTCTACTTATTCTACTTATTCTACTTATTCTACTTATTCTACTTATTCTACTTATTCTACTTATTCTACTTATTCTACTTATTCTACTTATTCTACTTATTCTACTTATTCTACTTATTCTACTTATTCTACTTATTCTACTTATTCTACTTATTCTACGTATTCTACGTATTCTACTTAATCTACTTATTCTACTTATTCTACTTATTCTACTTATTCTACTTATTCTACTTATTCTACTTATTCTACTTATTCTACTTATTCTACTTATTCTACTTATTCTACTTATTCTACTTATTCTACTTATTCTACTTATTCTACTTATTCTACTTATTCTACTTATTCTACTTATTCTACTTATTCTACTTATTCTACTTATTCTACTTATTCTACTTATTCTACTTATTCTACTTATTCTACTTATTCTACTTATTCTACTTATTCTACTTAATCTACTTATTCTACTTATTCTACTTAATCTACTTATTCTACGTATTCTACTTATTCTACTTATTCTACTTATTCTACTTATTCTACTTATTCTACTTATGCTACTTATTCTACTTATTCTACTTATTCTACTTATTCTACTTATTCTACTTATTCTACTTATTCTACTTATTCTACTTATTCTACTTATTCTACTTATTCTACTTATTCTACTTATTCTACTTATTCTACTTATTCTACTTATTCTACTTATTCTACTTATTCTACTTATTCTACTTATTCTACTTATTCTACTTAATCTACTTATTCTACTTATTCTACTTATTCTACTTATTCTACTTATTCTACTTATTCTACTTAATCTACTTATTCTACTTATTCTACTTATTCTACTTATTCTACTTATTCTACTTAATCTACTTATTCTACTTATTCTACTTATTCTACTTATTCTACTTATTCTACTTATTCTACTTATTCTACTTATTCTACTTATTCTACTTATTCTACTTATTCTACTTATTCTACTTATTCTACTTATTCTACTTATTCTACTTATTCTACTTAATCTACTTATTCTACTTATTCTACTTATTCTACTTATTCTACTTATTCTACTTATTCTACTTATTCTACTTATTCTACTTAATCTATTTATTCTATTTATTCTACTTATTCTACTTATTCTACTTATTCTACTTATTCTACTTATTCTACTTATTCTACTTATTCTACTTATTCTACTTATTCTACTTATACTACTTATTCTACTTATCACGATAAAACATAATATATTATAAAATATATATCGTATATTATATGATATGATATATCATAGTATATAATATGACATAGTATATTATATATTATATGATATCTATTGTAATACAATACTTAGTTATTATTCAATATAAAATATCAATGTTTCTAGCAGCTTCCTAATATATTCCAAGCCAGTTATTAATGCAATAATCTAATTATCTATCATTACCAACTTTATTCTTCCCATCATTTCTGATAACATTGCTACTAACTTGATATACAAATGGACCCCATTAAGCTGTATCACAATTTACTAGTTAGTAAACCTATACAAAACTAATTTCTAATAACCTCGAATATCATATCGCCAACGGTAATAATTTACGATTCTCTTATTAATTGCTTCTGAACGTTATAATAACTTAAAATATCCGCATTATCTTTTTAATTTATATATATGTGCTATAGTTCTATAGTTCTATGGTACCATAGTAGACTATAGTACTATAGTACTATATTACCATATTAGGCTATATATTAGAATAGGAATATCTAATGTTTAGAATAGTTAATGCATAAGAAATGTTCACTAAATATACAACATATCCCCTATAACAAACCATATTCATTACATACATCTCATACATCTAATTTTCCTCAAACCCCTATACATTTATCTCACACCTCTCACTCTCTATACACCACTAATTCCCCTCATACCCCTCACCCCCTATACACCCATCACTCATTACAAACCTCTATACACCTTTCCATCGCCTTATACACATATACACCCTCACTCCCCTCACTCTACTCACTCCTCTCGCACCACTATAAACCCTATACACCCATCACTTTCCTATACACACATCAATCTCCCCACACCCCTATACACTCATACTCCCCTCACAATTCTATACACCCTCATTCCCTTCATACCACTATGCACACTTCACTCCCCTTACACCTATATACACCCCTCATACCCCAATACACCCCTCATTCTCTTCATACCCCTTAATCTCCTCTTACCACAATAAACCCCTCACTCCCTTCACACCTATATATACTCATCATTCCACTTATACCCCTCACTCCCCTCACACCCCTCGCACCCCTTACTCCCCTTGAGCCCCTATAACCATTCACAACCCATAAACCCCTCTCTCCCCTCACACCTCACACTCGCCCCTTAAACGCCTTATACCCTTATATACCCCTTACTCCCTCCATTACCCTCGCACCCTTTACTCCCCTCGTGCCTTTATACACCCCTCACTGCCCTCATACCCCTATATACCCCTCACTCCCTCCATTGCCCTCGCACCCTTTACTCCCCTCGTGCCTTTATACACCCCTCACTGCCCTCATACCCCTATATACCCCTCACTTCCCTCATACCCTTATATACCCCTCACTCCCTCCATTACCCTCGCACCCTTTGCTCCCTCGTGCCTTTATACACCTCTCACTGCCCTCATACACCTATACACCCCTCATACCCCTATACAACCCTCACTCCCCTCATACACCCCATACATAAACTGTATATTTCACCATTTTGTTTTGATTGCTGATTGATACCGAAATTCTCATCATCACTAATTATTATTTCCACGTGACCACTACTGACCATCTCAGACTAATACGGACCATCGATAACAACTATTGACCACTAGTGACCACCGCCGACTGCTACCGACTACTACCGACCACTACCGACCACAACTAGCTGCCCTAGGGAGTAATATGTTTAACTAGGTATGGTCAAGCTAATTTAGTACTTATTACCATCTTTTCGCACGGAACGTCTATCGGTGACCCCCGGTGACCCATATATGAACTTTTGATGACCCGGAACCTAGATCCCTCATTGGAAACCACTTGCGAAACCACATTACTCGCATTCGTTGATTGCATTGGCTGAACGCTAATTTTAGATATGCTTATGAGGTGCAGATGTGCGCGATAAGTGCGGTGTGCGGTGTGCGTAGTGCGGTGTGCGTAGTGCGGTGTGCGTAGTGCGGTGTGCGGTATGGTCCATACATGCACACCAGCACACGCAATATAAACCCTGGTTGTAAAATAACTCAATCTAACAAGTGAATATACCTAAGTAGCATACCTAGATGGGGATTATAATGTACTCACTTGTGTGGTATTCAAATAGACGATGTGCGTAACTAAATATTACATAATAAATATGATATAACAAAATATTATATAATAATTATTTACCATTAGAGAATAATTATAAAAATTAAATTTTGTATGCATTTATTATTTTACTGTATTTAGATATATCATTATAACGAATACAAATACAATAGTTTATAATATATATATATAGTTTTTGCTCAGAAAGGTGTTATTGTTGATAAATTAAACTAGTAAGTTAAAAGATATGTGACCTCGTCATCATAGTTCATATAGAAAATAACAAATGTAAAATATGTATAAGTAAAAATTTAGTAAAACAGAAAAATAGTTAATAATATAAAAAAGTTGTGATAAAATATTTAAACCACTAAAGATATAAATTAGTAAAAAATCAGTAAAAATTAAAAATTACCGAAAACATCTGAGAGAAGCTCTCCAGATCCTTCTTTTACATTGGCTCTTTTTAATCCCTTCCAAATTCTTTTGGGTATCCCTAACTCTTCTTTTAGAATAGAATTATCATTTGACCAAGAACCAAGAAAACGATTTTCCTGGCATTAGCATTAGACATATTTTCTTAACAACAAATGCCAACGCGATGTCGATGATATACTTTTCATTTTTAATAACTTGGTCAGGTTTATGCCCTCTCGGATAAATAGAAGTGATTGAAATTTCAATATTTAATTGTTCTAGTGTATTTGTCTTTATAGCTTGATGTTATTGTCTTTCTGTCATTCTTCTGAACATAGTTGAATGTTTATTAATGATATGCATAGTGCTTTCATGTTTAATGAAATATCGACAACATAACTTGCCTGTAGAACCGGGGAAAGCTTTTATTGGGATAAATCTGAAGTCGAGCCTTGTGCCATAGATTCCATACTTGAAAAGATAGATTTGATCGCTGAGATAAGAGTCTAGTAATGCTTTTGCTGGAATCGGCTAATTCAAATGGTCGCGTTATAGCTTCCTGTAAAGGGTAGTCTAGAAATTTGGTTGTCCATCTATTTTGTAAAGTTAATCTAAGAAATTTCGTCAACTTCGAAAGAACCGAACATATCATTTCGTGAATCGGAAACATCAATATTCGTTTGCAGATGTTGGAAAGCAAGTCTGGTGCTGGTCCATAGATTTGCGTCTTTGCTTGTATGACTATAAGCATAGAGTCTATTCGTTGTTTGGCCTGATATAAAGTTATTTACTGGAATAGCATTATTATCTCCAGCTATATTTGCTATTGTATCTTTCAACTGATGACAGTTTCAATCTGTATATCATTTGAGGCTAATATCTTACCAGCTTTTGTAATCGTCCATATATCGTCTTCTTGAATCAAGTGCCCAATTGCTAAGGCTCCAATTTCTCTGTTAGCATATCAAAAGGGTGTTGCATGGTTATCAGTGGTATTTGTGGCCAGTCTCAGAAAGCTTTCATGTGGTAGAGGTGGTATAAGATGGCTTCGAAGTACTTCAATTCTTTGCCTAGGAGAAAAAGATGAATTTACGACAATGTGTAACTTTTGAGGAAAATCTGAAGTTATATTATAAAGGAATTTAATACCCAGGTAAATTTAATGTTCTTCCTTTTCTAGAGAAGGAATTCTTTCTGTAACCTAGTTTGAACTTAACCTTGTCATGCGGACCACTTAAAAAGCTTAATGATAAACATTTATTTAGGATTACATTGTAATCCAATACTCTCGGTTACTAGAATTTCGTTTATATTTTTAGGACTTTCGGAAATGCTACATTCACATTTTTACAGGTGCAAATTGATTACTTTTATTCTCTCAGGAATAAAAGCAAAGATAATAAGAAATGAATAAGAAACAGAACTTGATTAGAATACAGAACATTATGATGTAATCAATTCATAGAATGAATAGATTAAGTAGATTAAGTAGATTAAGTAGAATAAGTAGAATAATTAGAATAAGTAGAATAAGTAGAATAAGTAGAATAAGTAGAATAAGTAGAATAAGTAGAATAAGTAGAATAAGTAGAATAAGTAGAATAAGTAGAATAAGTAGAATAAGTAGAATAAGTAGAATAAGTAGAATAAGTAGAATAAGTAGAATAAGTAGAATAAGTCGAATAAGTAGAATAAGTAGAATAAGTAGAATAAGTAGAATAAGTAGAATAAGTAGAATAAGTAGAATAAGTAGAATAAGTAGAATAAGTAGAATAAGTAGAATAAGTAGAATAAGTAGAATAAGTAGAATAAGTAGAATAAGTAGAATAAGTAGAATAAGTAGAATAAGTAGAATAAGTAGAATAAGTAGAATAAGTAGAATAAGTAGAATAAGTAGAATAAGTAGAATAAGTAGAATAAGTAGAATAAGTAGAATAAGTAGAATAAGTAGAATAAGTAGAATAAGTAGAATAAGTAGAATAAGTAGAATAAGTAGAATAAGTAGAATAAGTAGAATAAGTAAAATAAGTAGAATAAGTAGAATAAGTAGAATAAGTAGAATAAGTGCATTAAGTAGAATAAGTAGAATAAGTAGAATAAGTAGAATAAGTAGAATAAGTAGAATAAGTAGAATAAGTAGAATAAGTAGATTAAGTAGATTAAGTAGAATAAGTAGAATAAGTAGATTAAGTAGAATAAGTAGAATAAGTAGAATAAGTAAAATAAGTAGAATAAGTAGATTAAGTAGAATAAGTAGAATAAGTAGAATAAGTAGAATAAGTAGAATAAGTAGAACAAGTAGAATAAGTAGAATAAGTAGATTAAGTAGAATAAGTAGAATAAGTAGAATAAGTAGAATAAGTAGATTAAGTACATTAAGTAGAATAAGTAGAATAAGTAGATTAAGTAGAATAAGTAGAATAAGTAGAATAAGTAGAATAAGTAGAATAAGTAGAATAAGTAGATTAAGTAGAATAAGTAGAATAAGTAGAATAAGTAGAATAAGTAGAATAAGTAGAATAAGTAGAATAAGTAGATTAAGTAGAATAAGTAGAATAAGTAGAATAAGTAGAATAAGTAGAATAAGTAGATTAAGTACATTAAGTAGAATAAGTAGAATAAGTAGAATAAGTAGAATAAGTAGAATAAGTAGAATAAGTAGAATAAGTAGAATAAGTAGAATAAGTAGAATAAGTAGAATAAGTAGAATAAGTAGAATAAGTAGAATAAGTAGAATAAGTAGAATAAGTAGAATAAGTAGAATAAGTAGAATAAGTAGAATAAGTAGAATAAGTAGAATAAGTAGAATAAGTAGAATAAGTAGATTAAGTAGAATAAGTAGAATAAGTAGAATAAGTAGAATAAGTAGAATAAGTAGAATAAGTAGAATAAGTAGATTAAGTAGAATAAGTAGAATAAGTAGAATAAGTAGAATAAGTAGATTAAGTACATTAAGTAGAATAAGTAGAATAAGTAGAATAAGTAGAATAAGTAGAATAAGTAGAATAAGTAGAATAAGTAGAATAAGTAGAATAAGTAGAATAAGTAGAATAAGTAGAATAAGTAGAATAAGTAGAATAAGTAGAATAAGTAGAATAAGTAGAATAAGTAGAATAAGTAGAATAAATAGAATAAGTAGAATAAGTAGAATAAGTAGAATAAGTAGAATAAGTAGAATAAGTAGAATAAGTAGAATACGTAGAATAAGTAGAATAAGTAGAATAAGTAGAATAAGTAGAATAAGTAGAATAAGTTGAATAAGTAGAATAAGTAGAATAAGTAGAATAAGTAGATTAAGTAGAATAAGTAGAATAAGTAGAATAAGTAGAATAAGTAGAATAAGTAGAATAAGTAGAATAAGTAGATTACGTAGAATACGTAGAATAAGTAGAATAAGTAGAATAAGTAGAATAAGTAGAATAAGTAGAATAAGTAGAATAAGTAGAATAAGTAGAATAAGTAGAATAAGTAGAATGAGTAGAATAAGTAGAATAAGTAGAATAAGTAGATTACGTAGAATATGTAGAATAAGTAGAATAAGTAGAATAAGTAGAATAAGTAGAATAAGTAGAATAAGTAGAATAAGTAGAATAAGTAGAATAAGTAGAATAAGTAGAATAAGTAGAATAAGTAGAATAAGTAGAATAAGTAGAATAAGTAGAATAAGTAGATTACGTAGAATACGTAGAATAAGTAGAATAAGTAGAATAAGTAGAAAAGTAGAATAAGTAGAATAAGTAGAATAAGTAGATTAAGTAGAATAAGTAGAATAAGTAGAATAAGTAGAATAAGTAGAATAAGTAGAATAAGTAGATTAAGTAGAATAAGTAGATTAAGTAGAATAAGTAGATTAAGTAGAATAAGTAGAATAAGTAGAATAAGTAGAATAAGTAGAATAAGTAGAATAAGTAGAATAAGTAGAATAAGTAGAATAAGTAGAATAAGTAGAATAAGTAGAATAAGTAGAATAAGTAGAATAAGTAGAATAAGTAGAATAAGTAGAATAAGTAGAATAAGTAGAATAAGTAGAATAAGTAGAATAAGTAGAATAAGTAGAATAAGTAGAATAAGTAGAATAAGTAGAATAAGTAGAATAAGTAGAATAAGTAGAATAAGTAGAATAAGTAGAATAAGTAGAATAAGTAGAATAAGTAGAATAAGTAGATTAAGTAGAATAAGTAGAATAAGTAGAATAAGTAGAATAAGTAGAATAAGTAGAATAAGTAGAATAAGTAGAATAAGTAGAATAAGTAGAATAAGTAGATTACGTAGAATAAGTAGAATAAGTAGATTAAGTAGAATAAGTAGAATAAGTAGAATAAGTAGAATAAGTAGAATAAGTAGAATAAGTAGAATAAGTAGAATAAGTAGAATAAGTAGAATAAGTAGAATAAGTAGAATAAGTAGAATAAGTAGAATAAGTAGATTAAGTAGAATAAGTAGAATAAGTAGAATAAGTAGAATAAGTAGAATAAGTAGAATAAGTAGAATAAGTAGATTACGTAGAATAAGTAGAATAAGTAGAATAAGTAGATTAAGTAGAATAAGTAGAATAAGTAGAATAAGTAGAATAAGTAGAATAAGTAGAATAAGTAGAATAAGTAGATTACGTAGAATAAGTAGAATAAGTAGATTAAGTAGATTAAGTAGAATAAGTAGAATAAGTAGAATAAGTAGAATAAGTAGAATAAGTAGAATAAGTAGAATAAGTAGAATAAGTAGATTAAGTAGAATAAGTAGATTAAGTAGAATAAGTAGAATAAGTAGATTAAGTAGAATAAGTAGAATAAGTAGATTAAGTAGAATAAGTAGATTAAGTAGAATAAGTAGAATAAGTAGATTAAGTAGAATAAGTAGAATAAGTAGAATAAGTAGAATAAGTAGAATAAGTAGAATAAGTAGAATAAGTAGAATAAATAGAATAAGTAGAATAAGTAGAATAAGTAGATTAAGTAGAATAAGTAGAATAAGTAGATTAAGTAGAATAAGTAGAATAAGTAGAATAAGTAGAATAAGTAGAATAAGTAGAATAAGTAGAATAAGTAGAATAAGTAGAATAAGTAGAATAAGTAGATTAAGTAGATTAAGTAGAATAAGTAGAATAAGTAGAATAAGTAGAATAAGTAGAATAAGTAGAATAAGTAGAATAAGTAGATTAAGTAGAATAAGTAGATTAAGTAGAATAAGTAGATTAAGTAGAATGTAATGTACCCATCAATTAATTGAACTTATTGAATTAAATTGTTTATTTTGATAAACAAAGATTTAATGTTAAAATCATTGAATTTTCGAATTGAAATTTATATTTATACATAAAATAACAAAATGGACATCGTCGTATGCAATTAGTGTATAGCGAATAAAAAGAATTGGATAATGTAGTTTAAGGTAATACTAGGTGTTGTACTAGGTGTTGTACTAGGTGAAATATATGGTTGTCAGTGAAGGGTCAGAAGCTTAAGAATGCTTCTAATCTATCCTATTGGTCAGCAGGTTAGAATTATAATCAGTGCGGTGACCTCTGCACTCTGCGTGACATATTGACCTCATTAAGTTGTCTAGGTGGATACAGGTTAAGGGAAGTCGGTGGGTTTTTACACATATTTGATCACCAGTACGTGTGTAAAGTATCTTGAGTCAGTGGCGGTACTCCATTTAATTTAATCCACTATATAAAGATAAAGGACAATACAGCACGCGAAGTTATGAGTTTGTATTGTTGTGGGGAGAACAGTGGATTATTGTTCAAAGCTTTTTAACAATTTGTATGGAATTAGCTTTTTCGCAAAGGTATCGGAAGGTTCTTCTAAGCCATCGATTTATTCTAGAACTGTAAGATATATCTATTACCCCAAGCTACGCTCGTAAAACGTGTACCATTACGTAATCGACAGCGCATTACGTAATGAGTGAATTGGTCTCATCACGACCGCTAATGATATGCGGTTAACTAAAGATTCCCGCCGTCTCCTCTTCCTATTATTATAATATATACAATCGGACAAATTCTGCGCACACCGGACACATTACGAGTGTACGGACTACGTGTTGTCATTAATCATTAACTAACCCTATTAATGCCTCTCCCCACGCCCCTCCCCGCCCTTTCCCACGCCCTTTCCCACGCCCCTCCCCCGCCCTTTCCCACGCCTCTTCCCACGCCCCTTCCCACGCCCCTTCCCACGCCCCTTCCCACGCCCCTCCCCCGCCCTTTCCCACGCCCCTCCCCCGCCCCTTCCCACACCCTTCCCCCGCCCTTTCCCACGCCTCTACTCCGCTCTTCCCTGCATCTTCCCTCGCTCCACTGCCACAAGCAACGCCCATTTACCACGTCCTACGTCTAGTACGGATCCCTATAGGTATTTAGCTTCATACAACAACACATCTCACAGTATGCCCCTGTTTGGACCATTACCCTAAACCCTACACCGTGATCACGAACCACGCTCTCGTCAATGTCCAGTTTATTGATTACATTGTTTTTACTGTGCTATCAACTTATAACGTATGAAATCGTTTGTTTACAAGGACGCTAAAGCTATGACGTAGTCATATGACAGTATTCTCGTATTTGTCGTAGATGACCATTGCATATAGAAACTATTAGTATGGTCGAATAACTGGTGTATCATGTTTAGATAATAAAATAATTGATTAAAAACAATAAAAGAATTAAACCGGAAGTTTGACGTAGAAAATTAGTCAACAATATTATTTACCAATGTTTTCAATATCGTTATTTGATAGATATTTAATACAATGTACCAATCACTGTTCAACTCTATGGTTTCATATAGCGTATAATTCTCAGTGAGTACTGTGTACATTGTACATTGTACAATGTACAGTGTACAATGTACAGTGTACAATGTACAGTGTACAATGTACAATGTACAGTGTACAGTGTACAATGTACAGTGTAAAGTGTACAGTATACAATGTACGGTGTACAATGTACAGTGTACAATGACAGTGTACAATGTACAGTGTACAGTGTACAGTGTACAATGTACAGTGTATACTGCACATAGTAGAAGAAACCCTTTATATTATACAATTATAAAAATGACACTTTCACTCTAATACCTACTTATATTTATATTTATATGTATGGTGTATGAAGGCTATGAATTGATTAATATGTAAATAATGAACATAATTATAATTCAAGTCGTCATTTTATTATACAGAATATGGTCTAGTTAATGCTACAAGAAATACTACAAACTGCTTACATCGTTTCATTTAGTTAATCTCTACAAATACTGATAGGGTTTACCCTATAAGTATTAGATATAAGTACTTATAGGGTTTACCCTATAAGTACTTATATCTAAGAGTATCCATTTCTAGCTTAAAATATGGTATAATAGAGTATATTTTGATACACTTTTACGAGAAATTTCTCATACCTTATAATTCATAATTGTATTATTTTGTTATTAAAAATAATATTAAGATGTGGGATATTATTTTATTCAAAACATATTTAATTACTTTTTATATTTATATAAATATATAAATATTTATATAAACATTATATTAATTTTTTTAATAAAATTATAGTTGATTTAAATCAATATTTTTTAATAATCATTATCTATCAAAGACAATACAATATTCCGTGCAATATTTTAATATGTAAATTGGAGACCATGGTGACATATTTCATACAATGATAGAGATATGTTACCGGGTTCTAGCAAATCGTATTCATGAGGTACCCCCTTTACATTTTATCAGATTGTTCATGCCACTTGATCTGCCCCTGGGTTCATGTTATGATACTTATTGAAAACACGAACATAATAGTTTTGAAAATAAATCGATGTTTTTATCGAATAATTTGTTTACAATATACACCCGATACATTATTAGAGTTACACTTTTTGTAACATGTTTGTAACATGTTAACATGAAAGCTGTAAGTTTGTTTGCTAACATGTTTGTAACATGAAAGCTGTAAGTTTGTTTGCTAACATGTTAACATGAAAGCTGTAAGTTTGTTTACTAAGATGTTAACATGAAAGCTGTAAGTTTGTTTGCTAAGATGTTAACATGAAAGCTGTAAGTTTGTTTGCTAAGATGTTAACATGAAAGCTGTAAGTTTGTTTGCTAACATGTTTGTAACATGAAAGCTGTAAGTTTGTTTGCTAACATGTTAACATGAAAGCTGTAAGTTTGTTTGCTAAGATGTTAACATGAAAGCTGTAAGTTTGTTTACTAAGATGTTAACATGAAAGCTGTAAGTTTGTTTGCTAACATGTTTGTAACATGAAAGCTGTAAGTTTGTTTGCTAACATGTTAACATGAAAGCTGTAAGTTTGTTTGCTAAGATGTTAACATGAAAGCTGTAAGTTTGTTTGCTAAGATGTTAACATGAAAGCTGTAAGTTTGTTTGCTAACATGTTTGTAACATGAAAGCTGTAAGTTTGTTTACTAAGATGTTAACATGAAAGCTGTAAGTTTGTTTGCTAACATGTTTGTAACATGAAAGCTGTAAGTTTGTTTGCTAACATGTTAACATGAAAGCTGTAAGTTTGTTTGCTAAGATGTTAACATGAAAGCTGTAAGTTTGTTTGCTAAGATGTTAACATGAAAGCTGTAAGTTTGTTTGCTAACATGTTTGTAACATGAAAGCTGTAAGTTTGTTTGCTAAGATGTTAACATGAAAGCTGTAAGTTTGTTTGCTAAGATGTTAACATGAAAGCTGTAAGTTTGTTTGCTAAGATGTTAACATGAAAGCTGTAAGTTTGTTTGCTAACATGTTTGTAACATGAAAGCTGTAAGTTTGTTTGCTAACATGTTAACATGAAAGCTGTAAGTTTGTTTGCTAAGATGTTAACATGAAAGCTGTAAGTTTGTTTGCTAAGATGTTTGTAACATGAAAGCTGTAAGTTTGTTTGCTAAGATGTTAACATGAAAGCTGTAAGTTTGTTTGCTAAGATGTTTGTAACATGAAAGCTGTAAGTTTGTTTGCTAAGATGTTAACATGAAAGCTGTAAGTTTGTTTGCTAAGATGTTTGTAACATGAAAGCTGTAAGTTTGTTTGCTAAGATGTTAACATGAAAGCTGTAAGTTTGTTTGCTAACATGTCCCGTTTTCTAACAATTTGGCGACTCTCTCCAGGTCATCAAGATGCTGGTGATCGTGGTTTCTTTATTCGCTCTGTGTTGGTTGCCTCTACAGTCTTACAATCTACTAGCCGAGCTGACATCGATTAACGAGTTAGTCCACGAGACCGCAGTACTCACTACAATAACTTACTGGTCATTACAATACCTGCCTGGTTATTACGATACCTGCCTGGTCATTACGATACCTGCCTGGTTATTACGATACCTGCCTGGTCATTACAATACCTGCCTGGTTATTACAATACCTGCCTGGCCATTACAATACCTGCCTGGTTATTACGATACCTGCCTGGTCATTACAATACCTGCCTGGTTATTACAATACCTGCCTGGTTATTACAATACCTGCCTGGTTATTACGATACCTGCCTGGTTATTACAATACCTGCCTGGTTATTACAATACCTGCCTGGTCATTACAATACCTGCCTGGTCATTATAATACTATATTGGTCATTATAATACAGATCACTAAATATTACAACTATATCACTTTTATCTCATGAAAAATTATTTTATTAAATATTTTAACATTCTTATTACCAGGACTCTATCAAATCCAGATATACCTCAAAACTCCAAATCCCTTCTTTACTTCCCCTTATATCTTCTAAAACCTTCAATTCCTTATTTATTTTCCCTTATATTTTCTATAACCTTCAATTCCTTATTTACTTCTACCTGTATCTTCTATAACCTTCATGATATTTATTATAACTGTAGCATACTCTTATATAATCTATATTTCGATCCATCCAATTCATGGAGGTTGGGTATAACGCTTCATTAATGATTCAATACTACTACTACTACTACTACTACTACTACTACTACTACTACTACTACTACTACTACTACTACTACTACTACTACTACTACTACTACTACTACTACTACTACTACTACTACTACTACTACTACTACTACTACTACTACTACTACTACTACTACTACTACTACTACTACTACTACTACTACTACTATTACTTTATATATTGAATGTATATATTAATAGAATATTCCTGGATATTAGATATATTTTAAAATATTGTTGTCTCTATTTAAAAAAAACAAAATGTTTATTAAAATATAAGAGATCAAATATATTGAAAGTATATCTATAAATATATATATATATATATATATATATATATATATATATATAAATTAATAAACATGGATTATAAAACAGTAAATATAACTATAATATCAAGATATATGATTGTTTATTTAATCGATATTTATAAGAATGGAATTTGTTCAACACCCTGGGACCCATTCTTTCGGATCTTTCTTGCCTTCGGGATAAGATTGATATATATAAGTAAGATCGTTATAAATTCGTCTGGACATTTTAGAACAATATTCGGGTTGCAAGTAAATTGTCTCTTTATTCCAACGGTGAGCTTTGATCACTAGGGCTTGTGGTGTCAGGCCCTCGGGAAAATGATCTAGTTTTCCTTTCTTTTGAATTAATAAAGACTCCGCTTTCTCGCAATACGTCGCTACCATCGAGGTTACTTCATTATAGTACTCCAACTGATTTATAATAATAGAGGTTAGTTAGTTAATTCATAATTAATAATAATTGAATTGAAAGTGTAAATTCATATGCATCTGTTTCTTCGTAATAATTTAGATATTATCATTAAATTGTGAATATAATATACATTTATATATGGGCCCCAATAACACATGTATCCAAACCTCTTCATGAAAATCTCTCTCTTGTGCTATCCTCAGCCAAAGCGTCTGATTAAATCTTTCGTAGAGTGCATACTCTGCCCTATTCAAAAACTTGAAGTTTTCAACATGTCGAGGATTAAATACCTCTTCTTTTTCTTTGTAATCTCTGGTATTCCTTCTTATCTGAAATATTAAGTAAATATTTATATATTTATATAGATTTAATACTCAAATTCCTCAAGTCTAGTTATACTAACATATAAAATGTCTAAAAGATCCCAGCACATCAGTCTTCGCAATAAAATCATTGATTCGTTGTAATACTCCAATAACATCACCAAACTGTATTATGGGTCCATTTAGTCTACAAACTAACATGATTATGCATATAAACTGGCATTACAATTAACCTATAATGAATGGAATATTTATTTATTGTGCGTCTATAGAGAGAATAACAAAACATTACAGGTACTAGTTCATTTAAAATTATTTGAATATTTATTACTACTAGAATAGAATATCGTTAAAACTACCAACGATTATAAAAATTACAAATAACAAAATTATAATGAACAAACTCGAATTCTTTCTCGATCTTATCAAGCCACTTTGTGATCTCTGCATTGTTATTGAAATGGTTCACTGTATTCATATAGAATCCACTTGACAGCCCAAGTCCGAAAGACATTCCTAGATATCAATTAAATTGTGATTAATACATTTATTTATTTCATTTAATACTTTTGATAGAATTTAATTCAATAATATACTTTTGGAATAAAAATCAATTTAGTTAGTTTATAATTCATTCTATTATTCCAAGTGGAATTCACATATAAAAATTAATTTTAATGACTATTTAATATTATTTTAAAAAGATTAATTAAATCCAATCATAGTATACTTGCCATTATCAGTGAAACTATATTTATAAGGCAAACACCTATTTCTAAATCTGCAAATAGAATGTTCTTTAAAATAATTAATATTTTTATAAATTGGAATTTATATTTAAATAGCGTTGAAATGAAAAATAATAAAACACCAACATATAATTATCAGTCGAAGTCTGAGCCCTTTCATATCTCGTTATGTTAGACAAATATAGACCCAATGCATCTTTAACTCCATTGTATTCACGACACCTCCTACCAAGTATTTTTATCAGAGTATTTCCACTCATCCATTTTATTTGTTCAAAAACATATTTAGAAAATATTTAATATTTCTTTAGAAAAATATACTTTACTTTTTAATAAACTAATCAAATTAATTCACAAAAAAATAAGAATACAAATGTGTATACTTGATTTATTATTATTGAATAATTAAATATCTTTCTAAAAATAATCCTTAAACTAATTTATACGCTAAACGAACAAATGCATTCTGAAGAATGTAAACGCGGATTTCATTCTGGCGAACGGTTCTCTAATAGTAGTAAATAATGGAGCTAGAGGTTTCATATGAGATCGCATGAATTCCTTTTGATATGTAGCATGTTCGCAAATTATATTAAACTTGTTGTCATTTGTATCTGTTGGTTATATTTAGATTATTAACTTGTCATTCTAAATTACGTATTTACAATTAGCCACT